>CM044008.1:66120263-66552763 GCA_024085815.1 Flaveria linearis
AATTCCCAAACTTGGTTGTCATACATGGATTGCATCTCTACGTTCATGGCTCCCAGCCACTTGTCACAATCCGAATTGGACATTGCATCATGGTATGTAGTTGGCTCATCGGAGTCAACCACGTAGCATCCATCTATGAAAAATCCATATCTTTCAGGTGGAATGCTAACACTACCAGATGTGCGAACTTTTGTGTGTGTTGATCAACCTCTTGATCATTATCAACAACCTCCTGTTGATTGCTAGTGTCAACCAAACGTGTGTCGGCTTTCTTGGTTTGGGCCATATTCAAAATACGAGTCACGAAGAGTAGTGCGAAACCCCAAAATGATAGAGTTAGTGAGCTTATAGCCATCATAGGTCGAACCATATCCAATAGGGTTCAATTTCTCCTTTTAGACACACTATAATGTTGTGGTGCTTCGGGAGGAGTAAGTTGTGAGACAATCCCATAACTTCTTAGATGATCCTAAAAAGCCTCACTGAGGTATTGACCTCCTCTATCTAAATGGAGAACTTTGATAGTTCTACCGAGTTGATTTTCTTCTTCATTCTTGAAGTTTTGAATATTTCAAAATGCTTCTTGTTTATGTGCCATCATAGACCACATAACCATAGCGACTGTAATCGTCGGTAAAGGTAATGAAGTAACTTTCACCATTCCTTGTCATTGTCTTAAAAGGACCACATACATCCGAATGTATGACCCCTTATAAGTCTTTTGCCCTTTCATTAGTACCACTAAAGGGCGACTTGGTCATCTTACCTTGTAAACAAGATTCACGCTTATCAAATGAACAATTTTCATTTGTTTTCAAAAGACCATTCTTTTGAAGTGTTTAAATCCGATTCTTGTTTATGTAACCAAGATGACAATGCCATGGATAAGAGTCACTTAAACCATTTTAAGTCTCTTGGTGCATGATTGGTATAATGTGTTATTATAGGACGAATCATCATGAACCATACATAAATACCATTAGAAGGCATAGCCTTGAAATAATATACATCATCCATATAAACATAAATACCATCATTTACAAACTTTAAATCATAACCATATCGTTTTAAAAGGGAAACTAAAATTATGTTCCTAGTCAAACTAGGAGCATATAACATGTTTTGAAGAACAACTTCCAAACCTTTTGAAAGTTCCAAAACATAGCCTCCTTTCTTTAAGTGCTTATTTCTTTTTGAACTCTTGCAACAGATTGCAAATGAGAGTTCCACATCCGGTATCCAATACCCATGTGTTTGAAGAAATAACACTTAAGTCTATATGGATGATGAAGGTTGTGCTTGAGGTTTGCCCAACATCCCTCTTATTTCTCAACTTATTGAGATAGGTTGGACAAATCCCTTTCCAATGTCCAATCTCACCATATTCAAAGCATGGATCATTTTCCGTTACCTTAGGCTTCATAAGCTTAGGTTTTGGAGGTTCCGCTTTAATTTTCCTTTCCCTTTGGCCCTTGATGTGCCCCTCTCCTTTGGCAACATTTGCCTTGGGATCGGAATGGCCTTTCATTGCCTCCCTTATTGATCTAGAGAACTGGTAGAACCTTTCTACCCATCCCTGCCTCAGCTATTTTGAGCATTGCGTGACGCTCACCAATGCTCTTGTCCTATCCGTTCATATTGTAATTCATTATGAACGTCTCAAACTTTTAGTTCGGCCATTAAGGATCAAATCCATGGCTAACTCCTTTGAGATAGGACAGTTAAGCCTTTCGAGGCGATCAATGTGGCTTTTCATCTTAAGTACATAAGATGATACCGATTAGGTTTCTTCCATGTGACCCGCATGAAGCGCTCGAACTGTTTCGAAGCACCCCACCCTAGTTTGACGGAACATTTCCTTCAATTGGGTAATCATGTCATATGTCCCATGATGCTCTAAGCCCTTTTGGAGTTTAGGAATCATAGTTCCAACATGAGACAGGATACCTACATGAAATCCTCGGTATACTGAAGCCAATCGTTATAGGCCTCAACATCGTTGGGGTAGGGTTGGTTAGGAATAGGATCGTCAAGGACATTTGCCTTTTCTCTTGCTTGAAAACAATTCTCAAGTTTCGAGACCAGTCCATAAAGCTGTTATGGTTCAAACGATCCTTTTCTAAAATAGTTCTCAGTGATAGGGTATGGACGGTTGGGGTGGTAGCATTATTGTTTGCGGCCATTCTATAAAATTTACAAAGTTGTTATTAGTATTTCTGAAAAATTTCATTTTAATTATTAATACCCTTTACGTCTCATAGGCAATTAATAACTAAAATCTAGAATCCAACGTTACATTCAAATAATGGTTAGGTGACCTTTATCCCATTATTCAAATTAACAAGGTAGTCAACATTTGACAATTGCAACCTTTTGCAACTTCTAGCCTTTATGGGATCGGTCAAACATCTTATGTTTTGTCGGCATGTTTAATCCCATCAACACCATTGTACGCCATGCTTCAGTGACCCTATGCACATGGTTTCCAATTCAAGTCGTCCTACTTACACACACCTGTGAGTTTAGTCATACAAGTGGTTAGGTGACCTTTATCCCATAAATATGTTAAGCCCACCTCAAATCACAAGTTCCCTAAAAGTGGTTAGGTGACCTTTATCCCACAAATAGTTCTCAAGTGATTCGAGTGTCGTGTAAAAGGATGGTGTTAAACTTGTTCCAAAAGGGATTTTTAGTTTTCATTAATTCTAGTTTTGAAAACTCTATTTACCTTGTATTTGCATGCTTTCAAATACAAGGTATCCTATGGTTCATTTTTAATAAAACCTCTTTTATTAAATCATTAATCGTTTTAATAACCTTTTATTAATCACTTAATGATTAAGAACCATAAAATTCAGCTTGTTATGATAATTTATTTAGATTGTTAAGTATATCCATATATCAAACAATCAACATAAAATGAATAATCAAACAAGCATATTTCAAACAACCACATGTGCATAACCATAGCTACTATTGTGACAACACTTGCTTACCATCACAAGTGATGTCATTTGGTCTTTCCTAAGGGTTGAATACAACACAAAGATGAGATCTTCATAGACCCCCACTTGAACTTGCATCCATATGCTTCAAGTCCTTTTCTTTGTATCTTGCTCTTGTGCATCCATTTTGTGCATCTTCATTTACAAAATTTATATCCTAATACAAATTTTCTAATAAAGAAAATACACGTAATCTATCTATTACATTACAAATGAATAAATAAATAAATTACATCCCAAAACTTAGCACAAAAGAATAATATTACAACCCAAATAAAAACAACCAAAACAAACATCCATTTTAACCAAATCAACACAAGGTCTAAGCTAGGTTATGCACTATCAAATGAACAATCACAAACGTCATTCAATAAACAAAATAAACCCCATCAAATCCCAATTTTTCAGCCAACATAAACTGAAAATTGGGATTTGTTTGTCCAAATAAACAACAATAAACCATATCAACCAATTGACATTCCTATCTTTCAAAGTTTAATCATAAGTATGAAGATATAACTTTGAAAGACATGGGGTTTATTGAATCAATCAAAATCAGCTTCTAATAAGTTGATTAACATCCTTTAGAAACGATTTTACAAGGATAATGATGCTAGTTTCCACATAACCGGCTCTAGATGCCATTGTTGGGGTCGGTTACACCATTTTCAGCTTGTTTAACCATTTAAACATATGAAACGCAGCGGAATGTAAACCTTAATTCATGTTAAAGTTTCTGAAAATTAACATTATTATGTGTAAACAAACAAACCCATAACATGAGGATCTTTATTACGTGGAAAAACTAGCATACAATATGAACAAAACACCCAAAACATGACATTATCATTCAACAATACTACCTTTGTTGATGCTGTCAAAACCGACCAAGAAAAGGGCAGAAACGAGGCTGAAAGATGGCCAAGACTTCAAGGGTAGAAGTCCTCAAGTGTTCATACCCACAAGCCTCTAAGCAACACCCTTTTGCTAGGATTTTGTACACCCAAAATCGGACCAAAGGCTGCTGAAAATCCGATTTTCAGCACTTGTTTTCTTCAAATGTTGAGAGAAAAACTTGTGTTCTTGGCCTCCATGAATTCGAGAGAGAGTGCTGGATGATGGTTGAGTGTATTAGATGTTCTTTGATTATTGTGTGTTGAAAACACAATCAATTCTATTCCCCATAAGGGGGGCGACCGAATGGTATCAAAATAGGAGGGATTTTTCTTAAACAACTAATTAGTATAAGTTATGTAATTACCCCTTTAATTATATAACTTATATAACACTACCATTATTTGATGTTATTTAATCAAATTAAACAACATTACAAATAATACCCATGAACAAAATATCCATATAGGTTGTTCAATCTCTTATGCATTTTATTTAGAAAACCCATTTTCTAAATTCGTGTATTTATTTAATTGCATGATCATATCATCAATTAAATATTAATTGGTGTTTGCTAAGCTTGTTATTGGGTATGACCCGACTTGGATCATGACGTACTAACCACATCAATATTCTATGTATCTTGGGCATATAGAATCCAACATAGTTTAATCTCCGTTCGATGTGCCTAGTCTTTTGATGTGCACGGGGTTTCTTGATTTGAGCAATCGCACCCTCGTTATCACAAAGAATTTCTACGGGGTCCTGAATGGAAGGGACCACCCTTAGATCGACAATGAATTTCTTCAACCATGCAGCTTCGTGAGCTGCTAACGAAGCGGTAATGTATTCTGACTCTGTAGTTGATAATGCCACCACATCTTGTTTAGAGCTCTTCCAAGAGACTGCTCCTCCATTCAAGATGAAAATGTACCCCGATTGTGATCGTTAATCATCGTGATCAGTTTGGAAACTCGCATCCGCGTAACCTTTTACCATGAGTTTCTCTTTACTAGATCCATGGTATAGGAACATATCTTTAGTCCTCCTTAGGTACTTAAGTATGTTCTTAACAGCCATCCAATGACTATTTCCAGGATTTTGCTGGTACCGGCTTGTCATGCTCAAGGCGCATGACACTTCCGGCCTAGTGCATATCATTGCATACATGATGGATCCTATAGCAGACGCATACGGAATTCCCTTCATCTTATCTTGCTCAACCTTTGAGCTTGGTCATTGAGTCATACTCAATATCATTCATCTTTAAATAGGTACCGTACCTTTCATAAAATTTTCCATCTTGAACCTTTTAAAAGATCTTATCAATGTATGCACTTTGATTTAAACCTATCAACCGCCTTGATCTATCCCTATAGATCTTTATCCCCAAAATATAGGTGGCTTCACCAAGATCCTTAATGGAAAAACAGCTTCCAAGCCAGGTTTTTACACCCTTCAAGGTTGGAACGTCATTTCCAAATAGTAGGATGTCATCGGCATACAATACTAGAAAAGTGATGATGCTCCCACTAGCTTTCTTATATACACATGCTTCATCAGCGTTTTTGATGAACCCAAATTTGATTACCTCTTCATCAAAATGGTGATTCCAACTTCTTGATGCTTGTTTCAATCTATAGATTGATTTCTTTAACTTTCATACTTTGTTAGGATGTTTTGGATCGACAAAAACTTCAGGCTGAATCATATAGACATCCACCATTAGATATCCATTTAGAAAAGCGGTTTTGACATCCATTTGCCAAATTCCATAATCATAATGAGCAGCTATGGCAAAAAATATCCTAATAGACTTTAGCATTGCAACCGGCGAGAAGGTCTCATCATAATCAACCCCTTGAGTTTGAGTGAAATCTATTGCTACAAGTCTAGATTTGTAAGTATCCAGTATCCATGTTTCCATGCATATCGGTTTTCTTCTTGAAAACCCACTTACTTCCAACTATCTTGGAGTTAAGAGGTGGTACAACCAAGTGCCACACTTGATTGTCATACATGGATTGCATCTCAATGTTCATGGCTTCAAGCCATTTGTCACAATCCAAATTTGACATTGCATCATGGTATGTGGTTGGTTCATCAGAATCTACCACATAGCATCCATCTACGAAATATCTTTCAGGTGGATTACTACTTCTACCAGATCTGCGATCTTTTTGAGTGTATTGATCAGCCATTTGATCATCCTCAACATCCTCATGTTGAGTGCTAGGGTCACCAAACGTGTATCAGGTTGTGGTTCTTGATCCTCTTTAAGATCCACGGTTTTACTGCTAGCTCCTTCCATAAGGAACTTAGCTTCTTAGAATTCAGCCTTCTTGGCAACAAACACCTTTTGTTCCAATGAATCATAGAAATAATATCCCAGAGAATCTCTAGGATATCCAATGAAGATACACTTAGTGAAACAGCTTTCTAACTTGTTTGAGGTGGGAGTCTTAACATAAGCCTCACAACCCCACACCTTTAGATATGATAGAGATGGAACCCTTCCATTCCATATTTTGAAAGGTGTCCTTTCCACTTTCTTGGTTGGGGCCATATTCAAAATAAGGGCCGCAGAGAGCAAAGCGAAACCCCAAAATGTAGAGGTAATGAACTTCTAGCCATCATAGATCGAACCATATCCAATAGAGTTTGATTTCTCCTCTCGAACACACCATTGTGTTGTGGTGTTCTAGGTGGAGATAGTTGTGAGACGGTCCAAGAACTTCTAAAATGATCTCTAAAAGCATCATTTAGATATTCACCTCCTCTATCGGTGTGGAGAATTTTTATCGATTTGTTGAGTTGATTTTCTACTTCATTCTTGAAGGTTTTGAACATTTCAAAAGCTTCATCTTTGTGTCTTAACAAGTACACATACCCATAACAACTATTGTCGTCGGTAAAGGTAATGAAGTATCTTTAATTGTACCTAGTCATTGGATTAAAAGGAGCACATACACCCGAATGTATGATACCTAATAATTCTTTTGCCCTTTCGGTTTTGCCACTAAAAGGTGCCTTAGTCATTTTGCGTTGTAAACAAGATTCGCATACATCAAATGAATCATATTCACTTGTCTTTAAAAGACCATTCTTTTGAAGTGTTTGTATGCGCTTCTTGTTTATATGACCAAGACGGCAATGCCAAAGATAGGTGTCACTCGAATCCAATTTGAGCTTCTTGGTGGTGGTTTGGTATAACGAGCTATCATATAATGTATTTTCATGAACCAATTCATAAATACCATTAATAGGAATAACTTTAAAATAAAAGATGTCATTTAAAGAAACCTGAATTTCATTTTCAATTAATGTCAAAACATAACCATATTGTCTTAATTAGGCAACTGAAATAATGTTCCTAGTCAAACTAGGAGCATACAAAATATTGTTCTAAATTGCTTCCAAACCATTTGGAAGCTTCAAGATGTAGTCCCCATGGTTTTCAACTTGAACCTTTGCTCCTGTTCCCCATGTAGAGGCTTACATCCCCTTTCTTGAATTCCTTACTTCTTTTGAACCCATGCAACTAATTACAAATATGAGTTCCACATCAAGTATCCAATACCCATGTGCTAGAGGATATTAAATTAAGATCAATTTGAGTCATGAAAATTGTACCTGAGGTTGGCCCCGCATCCCTCTTAGCTTGCAACTCTTTGAGATGGACAGGACAATTTCTTGCCCAGTGTCCTATCTCCCCACACTTAAAGCATGGGTCATTCGAAGCAACCTTTTGCTTCTTCTCCGCTGGTTTTGGTTGTGGAGTTCTTACCACTCCCTTTCCCTTTCCCTTAACGTACCCTTTGCCCTTGGCAACACTTGCCTTGGGTGCCGGGTGAGGCCTTTTCTTGTTCCCACCTTCATTGATGGTGAGAACGGGTAAAACCTTTTTACCCATGGCTGCCTTGGCTGTTTTAAGCATAGAGTGAAGTTCACTTATGTTCTTGTCCCACCCGTTCATTTATAATTCATAACAAAGTTGTCAAACCTTTTTGACAAAGAGTTGAGGATCAAATCCGTAGCCAACTCTTTCGAGATGGGACAATTCAGCCTTTCGAGGTGGTCAATGTGGCTCTTTATCTTAAGTACATAAGATGAGATGGATTGGGTGTCTTCTATATGACATGCATGGAGTGCTCGAACCATTTCGAAGAGCTCTACCCTTGCTTGTTGTTGGAACGTTTCCTTCAACTGGGTAATCATGTCGTATGCTATGTGATGTTCATACCCCTTTTGGAGATCCGGAGTCATACTTGCCAATATGAGGCAAGACACTTGGACCGAGTCCTCTGTGTATTTTACCCAATTCATAAAGGCCTCCTTATCTTCCTCATTGGGTTGATCGGGAATCAGATCGTCTAATATGTACGACTATTTCTCTTGCTTTAGAACAATTCTCAAGTTTCAAAACCAATCAATAAAATTGTTATGGTTTAGACGCTCCTTTTGGAGAATGGTCCTTAGTGATAGTGAGTGAGCGGACGGGATATCATTATTTTCATTGTTGTTGGTGGCCATCTACACAATTTAACAAAGTCCAATTTTAGTATTTTTTGATATTGTCGTATTTTAATAATTAATACCCTTTTATGTGTCATACACAAATTTAAAGTTCTAGAATCCAAAGTTAAATTTAAATAGTGGTTAGGTGACCTTTATCCCATTATTTAAATTACCAAGGTAGTCAACTTTTGACAATTGCAACCACTTACAACTTATAGAGGTATGGGATCGACTTTAAAAATCATGTGTATAGTCGGCATTTTAATCCCATCAACACCCTTTGCAAACCACATTATAGGTGATCCATTTAACATGGTTTGCAAATCAAGTCGCCCTACTTGCACACACATGTGAGTTTACCAACACAAGTGGTTAGGTGATCTTTATCCCACAAACATGGTATTCCCACCTTAAATCACAAGTTTCCTCAAAATGGTTAGGTGACCTTTATCCTATTTAGAGTTTCCAAGTGACTCAAGTGTTGTGCAAAAGGATGGTGTTAAACTTGTTTTCTAAAGAAAATTTAAGTTTTCAAAATTCTAGTTTAGAAAACTCTATGTACCTTGTGTTTGCATGCTTTCAAACACGTGGTGCCCTATGGTTCTCTTTTTAATAAAACCCCTTTTATTAAAGTCATTAATCCTTTTAATAACCTTTTATTAACCACTTAATGATAAAGAACTATCAATTTTCAGCTTCTTATGTTTATTAATAAGTTTATTATGCATATCCAAATATCAGACAATCAACCATAAAACAAACAACCAAACAAGCACAACCATTACAATTACAAGTGCATAACAATAGCCACTATGTTGACTACACTTGTTTTCCATCACAAGTGTTGTCATTAGGTCTTTCCTAAGGGTTAACCATGACACATCAATATGTGTCCATGAACTCCCACTTCAACTTGTGCATCTTCTTTTACAAAATCATATCCTAATACAATTTTTTCTATTAAAATAAATGCACCTAATCTATTTATTACATAAGCAATGAATAAATAAATTACAACCCAAAATACAACCACAAAATTATTACAAGCCTTTCAAGAATAAAACCAAACATGACAAAATCACAATCAACCATATCCAAATAACATTAGGTCAAGGCTATGTTATGCACCAAAATATATATCAAATACAACATTCAAGAACAACCATGAACTCCCTTTTTAACCCTAAAATTTCAGCCAACATACACTAAATTTTTAGGGTTTTTGTCCAAATAAAACAATCAACCATTTGACATCAATCTTTCAAAGTTTATTCTAAAGCATGTAAAATAAAACTTGAAAGACAAGGGATTCATACATCCATAACAAAAACAACCCCTAATGGGTTGAAAAGGTCCATGAAAACTAACTTTTCTTGGACTTTTGAAGCAAATATTCCACATAACCGGCTCTAGATGCCATTGATGGGTTTGTAACATGATTATCAAAGCTAGATTAACCATTTAAACTATAAAACGCAGCGGATATAAGTTGTTAATATTAGGTTTTATAATCTGAAAAATAAACCATTTTTAACACAAAACAAACCCATGAAAAAGGATCATATGTATGTGAAATCAAAAGCTATCAAATACGAAAAAGAACAACCATAGGATGTTCTTGAAACTACCTTTCAAGAACAAAGGGCGTTGTATGGATGAGAGGAAGATGATGATGCTTCTTGAATGCCAAGCCTCCAAAAGAGAAGCCCTCATGCCTGTATACCCACAAGCTCTTGCAAACACCTAGCTTGTTAGGAGGTACAACACCAAAACCCTCTTCTTGTGCCTTCTTCAAAACCGAAATTTTCAGCTTGATATTCCTTCTTCAAAAACGAATTTTGAACTCTCATTCAACTTGAAAATTCAGCCAGGAAGGGAGAAGAGAAAAATTGCATGTGTGTGAGAGAGAGAGTGTTAATGGAAGAGTCTAGGAATGTCTTAAATCTTGTAAGAACCAAGACAAAAAAAGAGGAATCCAAAAGCCCCTTTGGGCGGCCGAAATTGGAGTTTTTAAATGGGTTCCCATCCATTTGAATTTTATAAAATTGTTACACTCTTTAATCCCATAAGTCTATAAAATTAAACCCCCTTTTAATTTTATAACTTTAACACACTATTTGTTGGACCAAAAGAACCAATGAGCCAAGATCAGAAAAACCACTAAGTCCCACAAGACATCACAACAACTGCTGAAAGCTTCATCAGCTGATTGGCAAAGACTGAAGACTTCAACAGCTGAAGATCAAAGAACTGAAGATCAACAGCTGAAGACTTCAAGTACTGAAGAATCATCTTCTGAAGCATCAAGTACTGAAGACCTCAAGTACTGAAGCCTCAAGTGCTGAAGACAAAGTACTGAAGATCAACAGCTGAAGAACTGAAGTACTGAAGGTCAACAACTAATGTACAAAGTCTAAAGAGAAAGACTGAAGACATCAGCTGATGACAACTACTGATGTTATCAGCTGATGAAATATTTGAAGTTCAAAGTCTGAAGACCAAGTGCTGAAGCTTCAGAGTTTGTCACAATAGCTGAAGAAGTCGTCTTCAGTTGTTGTGATGGTTCTACATTTCAGTAGTTTGTAATTTTCCTTTCAGTAGTTTGTAAATGACTTAAGAGTTTGTTCTTCAGTCGTTGTAGCTCTCAGTAGTTTCTTTTCTTATCAGTCATTTGTAACAACTAGTAACACTTAGCATTTTGTAAGAATATGTCAGTTGTTTGACATCTTCAGTAGTTTAGGTATTCTCAGTAGTTGGTTAGAATAACGGTTTGATGTCACTATCAAGTGACATCAGCTGACGTCTTTTCTTCTATAAAAGGAGATGACCTAATTGTAATCCTGGCTGAAGCGTGTGATTCAATAGAAAACACCTTTTTGCAGAATTGTTCTCTCTCTCTATAACTTTGTTGTTACATGCACAATAATTTGTTTTCTTGCTTGTTTGTTTAATTCTCGTGCTAAATCCACTACGAATACAACCTAATTGATCAAACTAGAAGTTGAGATCCTTTCGAATGGTATCAGAGCAGGTTAATCATTGATCGATTTAACTATTGATCATCGAAACTGCTCTATTGCTATCTACGTTTGATCGAATTAGCAATTTGCAAGAATTAGTTATAGAGATTGACTTTCTGCTGCTTCTGGCCATTAAACTTGAGGTTCTCGTGGTTTTTGAGCTAGATTCGTTTTGTTTACCTTGAATTTACTTGAAATCTGAAATGGCGACACCAACTAATGATCCTCACAATACTGGTTCCTCAACAAAGCCTTCGATGCTTATGAGGAACGAGTATAACATATGGCAACGTCGTATGCTCCATCACTTGTCTGTCAACAGTCCTGGTTGTTGGAAGTCAGTGGTACATGGACCACACATGCCTATGGTGAGCATTCCTGAATCAAATGAGAAGGTTCCGAAGAAACCTGAACAATATTCGGATGAAGATCTTAAGCTGTTCGAAATTGATGCTAAAGCCCATGGAATTCTGGCTATGGCAATTCCAAATGAAATTTATTCAGGGCTTTTGCATCATGAAACTGCTCATGATCTCTGGATTGCTCTGAAGGAACAATTCTGAGGAACCAATGAGGTCTTAGCAAACACTAGGGAAATCCTCTCCCAACAATATGAGACATTCTCTCATAAGAAGGGTGAGACACTGACTCAACAGTTTGAGCGATTCTCTTGTCTTATTTCTGAGCTGAAAATGGTTAAACAAGAGTATTTTGATAGTCAGATGAACAACCCTTTCCTCAGATCCCTGCCTGAGAGATGGGACACTTATACCATTGTCCTACGCTCCAGTGCAAATCTGGATACTCTATCTCTCACCCAACTTCATGGGAAACTGCTTACATTTAAGAGAGAGATAGAGCAGAAAAGGAAGTTGTCCACATCTGGCAAGCTCACTGATGACTTTGTATCAGGCAATGCTGCACTGATGGGTCAAGAGTCAGAATATGCTGCATCAGAGAGTTCTTATGATTAGCATATCGATTTCTCTACCAATTCTGAACATGCTTTTGTTGGTGTTGATGGTAGTTCAGGAGGTAGCAGTGATAACCTGCGCTTTCTGATGGAGGACTTGAAGGGCATTCCAGATGATGATCTGGAAGAGATGGATATTTTGAGTCAAATGGCAATGATAAATATCATATCTCAAAAGTTCCACAAGAGAACTGGCAGGAAATTTCCTAGTCTCTCTGGCAAAACGAAAGTTGGTTTTGAGAAGAGTAAGTTGAGGTGTCACAAGTGCCATAGGCTTGGACACTTTGGTAGAGAGTGTAGATCATCTGGATCTAACTCCTCTGCACCCTTTGTGACTTTTCCAAGCAATAGCTCACAGCACAGAGGGCAACATAGATCCAGTTCTGGTCATCCATCACCAGCTCAGGCATCACCTGCATACTTTGTGCCTCAGGGTCATATGCCATACCCATACCCCTACTACTACATGCCTCAGCCAAGTCAAGTTCAAGCACCCACTGCTCAGCAACCACATGCACTCCCTGAGCCTCAACCTTCTCCATCTCATTATCAAACCCAACCTCAACAACACAACTTCTTCACCCCGGGAGTTGTTGACTGGAGCGGTTTACCAGATGATTTATCTGGTCATGAACAACTGTTTCCTGGTGCTGGTCAACATGGTGGTGATCATCCTTTTGGGAACCTTGCTCTCAAGGCCCTGGAGTCTGCTGATGGGTCATCCTCTAATGCTTCATCACAGGTATCTTCTGAGGCTAAAGTCAAGCTTTGTTCTGATTCATGCATAGCAGCATTTGCTTCTATTAGAGAGGCAAATGTGGCTTTAATTGATAAAAACTTTGAGCTAGAGCAAACCATTTCCAAAAGAAAAGCTGAATTTTAGGCTGTGATTAATGATAAAAATGATGAGATTTATAAGCTTAAATGCCAAATCAAAGATGATAAGGTTAGGGAAGAAGTACTTCTAGAGAAGTACAAAGACCTGAAGGAAACTCTTGCAGCAACCCAGGTAGAGTGTGATCGATGGGTACAATCCTGCAAGGGTTTTGAAATGCTTTTGAGTAAGCAATCAGCTTTCAATGTGAAGTTTGGCATTGGTTATAATCACAATGCTCCTCCAATAGATTATACTTCCAGAGCAGATGTAGAATGTGATGGAGTGAGCAATAACCAATCCTTCTCATCATGTGACCTACTATCTGATACAACATCATCAGAAGTAGAAGTCAGCATTCATTTCTCACAAAACCAATCAGCTGATGCTAAAATAGCTGATGGTTCAATTGCTAAATGTCACATGATCAAAGAGTTGATCAACTCAGGTGTTGTCTCTAGAAGTACTGAAAGTACTGGAGAGCAAGTGATAACACCTGAAGTTCAAACCCCTACTACTGTCAGTACTGAAGAGAAGAAAACTGTCAGTAGAAAGGGTTTAAAGACTACTAAAAAGGATGTCAGGAAAGCAAGTACTGCAAGGAAGAAAACTGCAAGTACTGAGAGCAAACAGCTGAAGAACAAGTCTTCAGCAGTTTCTTCTTCTTTAATAGATAATCAACATAAGATGAAGAAAAAGCCATGTGAAATATGTGGCTTGTTCAATCATCTTACTGATGATTGCTGGTACAAAAGGGGATCCAAACTCAAACAAAAAGAGAAAATTAAAGAGAAAATGAATGAAATGAAAAATGAGTTTGAGTCTAAGTTTGTACCAGCAACATCAAAATCTGAAACCCCAAAGTCAAAGAAGAAATCCAAAAGGAAGGATGGGGTTAATCAGGCAACAGCTGTGGTTGCTCAAAAGAAGATGGTCCAGCAAGCACTATGTGTCTGAGGAGCTGAAAGCTTTATCACAAAGTCAGACACAACTTGTGATGATGGTTCAACATCTAATGGGAAGGGTCAACCAATTAGATGCTCCTGTGTTGAAACCACAGAAAAGGAAATCCAAGCCAAAGGCTTCCTCTTCTACACCATCGCCTTCACCTCAGACTGTCACACATAACAAACCAGTTAGTGTTACATCTGTTGATGAGAACAGACCCAAAACCAAAAGGTTTGGGTCTCCAAAACTAACTAACTTGTTATGATGATTGCAGGGTTCTTCAACATACCACAGAAGCATCTGGTATGTAGATAGTGGAGGATCCATGCACATGATAGGGAGCAACTCTCTTCTTAATGACTACTCTCAAGGAAAGAAGGGTTTTGTTTCCTTTGGCAATGATGAAAAAGGTTACATCATCGGTGAAGGCTTTGTTTCCAATGGGAAAATAAGGTTTGATGATGTCAACCATGTAGAGAATCTCAAGTACAATCTCTTGAGTGTTAGTCAAATGTGTGATAAAGGCCATGTTGCCCTTTACACAAGCCAGAACTATCAGATTCTGTCATCCAAAGTTCTTAATTTGATTGACAAGGTGTTGGATGAATATACTCTCCTGAAGGCCAATAGGACAGGAAGAGTATATGCCTTAGATCTTTCCAAGAAGATAGATCTAAAAGGCCATCCTTGCCTATTCTCTATAGCCTCTCCTCAAGAATCTACTCTATGGCATAGAAGGCTGGGGCACGTTAATCTCAAAAACATGAATCAGCTGACAAGCCATGGATTAGTAAGAGGGTTGCCTTTGAAGGAGTTCAAATGTGAGGACAACTGCACTGCATGTTTAAAGGGGAAACAACACAAAGTCTCATTCCCTCCAATAGAAGAACCTAAGTCCAATGCCTGCTTGCAACTTCTGCACATGGATCTCTTTGGTCATGTCAAAGTGATGAGCATGGCAAAGAAGAAATACTGTCTGGTAATTGTGGATGATTATTCCAGATTTGTATGGACTTTCTTCTTGCACTCCAAAGATGAAGCTGCAAAAGCTATAATGAACTTTGTGTTATATGTGGAGAAGCAGTATTCCCTTCCAGTCAAGTGTGTGAGGAATGACAATGGCACAGAGTTTAGAAACCACACACTTGATGACTTCTATCTGTCAAAGGGAATCAAAAGGTAGTTCAGCATTCCAAGAACTCCTGAACCAAATGGAGTGGTGGAGAGAAAGAACAGGACCCTCAGGATTGCCATTGACCTTTTGGGCTGAAGCTATCAACATAGCTTGCTATGTGCAGAGTAGAGTATTAGTGAATCAGAGGTTGATGAAGACTCCTTATGAAGTACTTCATCATTTGGCCCCTTTGATGTCATTCTTTAGAGCCTTTAGGTGTCTTTGTTTCATTCTCAACACAAGCAATCCACTCCAGAAGTTTGCATCAAAGGTGGATGCAGGGTATTTTGTTGGTTATTCATCAACTTGCAAGCATACAGAGTTTTCAACTGTAGGACAAAGATGGTTGAAGAGACTTTGCATGTGAAGTTCAATGAACCTCCAAAGGACAAGATTCCACAAAACCCTGTGGAGTTATTTGATCTGGACATACTGCAATATGTTCCTTATCAACCTCCAGCTGTTGTTCCTGTCAACAATTCTCCACCTGGTGGTACTGATGATGAAGATGCCAGTACTCACCTTTTCAGGTTTAGTGATAACCTGCCTGAGTCAACTAAACCTGATGCTCCTGTAGCTTCAGCAGCTCCATCCACTACAAATGCTGATGATATTTTTGCAAGCTCTACTTCATTTGAGCTGCCATCTCCTACATGGTTTCAAGAATCTGCATCAACATCTGTTGCTGCTGAAGGTCCTACAAACACTTGCACTGATCTCATTGTCTATCAAGAGCTGAAGAATCACCCAATGTCTCAAATCATGGGTGATATCAATGCTGGAGTTTCAACCAGGAGTCAATTGTCCAATTTTTGCTTCTATGCTCTCTTCATCAGTCAGCAAGAGCCAAAGAATTATCATGTTGCCTTAAGAGACAATGGATGGGTTGAAGCAATGCAGCTTAAGCTTCTTCAGTTCAAAAAGCAGCAAGTGTGGGAGCTTGTTCCTCTACCCCAAGGTAAGTGTGCAATAGGCACTAAATGGGTGTTTAGGAATAAAATAGATGAAAATGGCCAAATTGTCAAGAACAAGGTCAGGCTGGTTGTTTAGGGGTTTGCACAAGAGGAAGGCATCGATTATGATGAAACCTTTGCCCCTGTAGCCAGACTGGAGGTAATTAGATTGTTCTTAGCTTATGCTGCCTTTCACAATCTTAAAGTTTTTCAAATGGATGTCAAAAGTGCCTTTTTATATGCTAAAATAAAAGAAGAAGTTTATGTGTGTCAACCACCAGGCTTTGAAGATAATAAACATCCTGATTAGGTGTATAAGCTTGATAAGGCTCTTTATGGGCTGAAGCAAGCTCCTAGAGCCTGGTATGAGACATTATCAACTTTTCTTCTGGAGAATAAGTTCACTAGAGGCACCATTGATAAAACTTTATTTATTAAGAATGTGGGACAGCATAAGCTCCTTGTTCAAATATATGAAGATGATATAATTTTTGCATCCTCTGATCCCCAGTTGTGTGATGAATTCACTAAGCTCATGAAGAAAAAGTTTGAAATGAGTGCTATGGGAGAATTACAGTTCTTTCTAGGGTTGCAAATCAAACAGAGGGCTGATGGAACCTTCATTCATCAGTCCAAGTATACAAAGGATTTGTTGAATAAGTTTGATTTACAAAACTGTAAGCCCTGTTCTACTCCCATGAGCAGCACCACACAATTGGATGTGGATCAGAAAGGTAAAGTGGTTGATGAAACCCTTTACAGATGTATGATTGGGTCCTTGATGTACCTTACAGCTTCTAGACCAGACATTATGTTTGCAACATGTGCCTGTGCTAGATTTCAGGCTGCACCTAAAGAATCCCATTTGATTGCAGTCAAAAGGATCTTTAGATATCTGCAAGGTACCCAATCACTAGGTCTTTGGTATTCAACTAGGCATTCTTGCAAATTAGTTGCTTTCTCTGGTAGTGACTATGTAGGATGCAAAGTTACCAGAAAATCCACTTCTGGTGGTTGCCAATTCCTAGGCAATTGTTTTGTTTCTTGGTAGAGTAAGAAACAAACATCAATTGCTACATCCACTGCTGAAGCTGAGTACATTGCTGCTGCAAGTTGTACATCCCAGGTACTTTGGCTTCAGAACCAACTTTTGGATTATGGCATTACATAGACTAAGACTCCATTATTAATGGATAGTGCTTCAGCTCTTTGTATTGTTAAAAATCCAGTCCAGCACTCTAGGACCAAACATATAGAAATCAGACATCATTTTATTAGGGATTGCTATGAAAAGGTCTGATTGATCCAAAGTTTGTACCTAGTGCTGATGAGCTTGCAGACATATTCACTAAGCCTTTAGATAGTGCCACATTTCAAAATCTGGTACTAAGGCTTGGTATGCTGCAGCTAGGATAATTTGACTAATACTGATGCTCTTAGTTCATAAGTACTGATGAACATTAGTATGCAACAGTCAAAAATAAGTACTGATGAGTAATTTAGTCTTCAGCATTTTTCACAACTACTGATGACTAAAATGATTCAAAGTACTGAAGTATATTATTTGTTGCAAACAACTGATGTAGTTACAACTACTGATGTGGTTATAACTACTGATGTATAGTTTTCAAACAAATAAGTACCGAAGAACAAATTTTGTTCACAAGTACTGATGTGTAATTCTACACATAAGTACTGAAGACAAAAAAATTGTTCACAAGCTCTGCAGAATATTTTATTTCATCAAGTCCTGAACATTTGTTCACAAGAGCTGCAGAATAAATATTCACAGGAGCTGAAGGCCAATGAAACATCTGAAAGTCAGCCAAAGAGCTGATGAGTAAATGTGGAGGTTAGAATGAAACAACTGAATTGACGGCAACAGCTGATGAGTAATTTTACTCTTCAGCTGATTCCAACATCTGTTGTTTCATATCCAAACAACTGAAGGACAAAACCATGTCTTCAGTAGTTTTAACTACTGAAGACTAACACCACGTCCTTAGTTGTTTACAACAACTAAAGCAAAACCATGTCTTCAGTAGTTCTACAACTACTGATGACTAACACCACGTCTTTAGTTGTTTACAACGTCTGAAGAAATGTCTTCAGTAGTTTATAACTACTGATGACAAATAGGTCTTCAGTCGTTCACAACATCTGAAGGATAAACCCAAGGTCTCAGTAGTTTCAACTACTGAAGACTAACACCAAGTCCTCAGATGTTATAACTTCTGACGGTTAAAACCACGTCATCAGTCGTTTCAACTACTGATGACTAACACTAAAACCTTCAGTCGTTTCCTTTCAGCCATCTCTCCTTTCAGCTATTTCCTAAACCCTATAAATACCCAACCTTACCTTTAGAGCTTTTCATTCTCACTTGACCTAAAATTTCAAAAACTCTAAAAACCTCCCATACACCATTAATGGCGACCATGCAGCTTAAGGCACGACACAACTGTGTCGCATACCTCACAAAGTCACCATTTTGGACCAAGTTTGATCACGTCGTTGATCTCATGGTTGATTCCCCACTTAAAACGGCCTTTCTCCTCAATCCCACAATCTATGCCGATTCCCTATCCCAGTTCTGGACGAATGTCACCATCCAGACTGGAGCGAACGTCGCCTAGGTCTCTCTCCGGTCGGTCGTCAACACCAAACAGGTGGTTATCACTCCAGCACTCATCCGACAAACCCTAAAACTAGATGATGCCACCTTCCCCACCGACTACCCCAAAGGCACCCTTGATCTTTCTTTTGCTGCTCATGACTATCAGGGTGACCTATCAGCCTCTACCCTGCTCAAGAAACATTTCCATGACCCTGAACGCCTCATTTTTCACATGGTCAATGTTTCATTAGCCCCAAAGACATCCTCATGGGACAAGATGTCCATAAGGTGGCAGCAGGTATTGTATTCTATCCTTGAGAAACAACCACTAAGTTTTACTGAAATAATCTTTTTGGAACTCAAGGACGTTGTCACAAAACCTTTTGCAAACCGTTGGATTTTATATCCACGGTTCTTAATGGCCATGATCGAAAACCAGCTTCAAGCTGAGGGACTAGTTGGTACTGGAGTCCCTGCCATGGCTGTATTGCCTGAGGTATACTCCAGGCACAACACAGACCAAACATTGAAACAGGCTGTCAAACTACGAAAACCCACGCAGCTGGAACCCACAGCTTCCACCTCCAAGTCCAAAGTCCCCACCAAACCCAAACCCAAAAAGAAACCCAAAAAGGCTACTCAGGGAGATGAGTCCCCTGAGGATGCCCCTGCACAACAAACGCAGGAAGTCACTGCTGGCCAGATTCTCCCAGCAATCACCACGACTCCACCTACCATAACCGCACAGGCATCCTCTTTACAGGAGCTTGATGCAACCATTTCAGGGGCTGCCACCAATCTGGAACCTTTCTCAATTGAGGAGGTTACCATTGAAAAGCACACTCCTCCCCATGTGCATACTGCTTCTACCCCATCTCCTACTGCAACCGCTCCTAAAAGCCCTACATTAATTATTGCAGAAGTGTTGACCCATCTTAACACTCCACCCTCTCCCCAGAAACCAATCTTAACTGGGCAAAATCCAACCGAAGAGAGGGTGGACACAAGTGTTGATGGGAGCCCACAACATAGAGAATCACAGGTCTCATCTCCCAGTGTGGCAAGGGAGATGGGATATTCTGGTGAGGCTGCCACTTCCCCTGCATCAGCATATGAGCAGGAAGAAGCTGGTACCATCAATAAGACCTCACCAGAGGCAACTGCCGATGATGGATCCAATCCGGAGGATGGAAGTCCCCAGAAGCAAGAAAAAGGGGCACATGCAACTACTGAACCACACTCAGTGCATGTACATCCTGACTCAGTCAGGAGGTCAGGTGATTCAGTTCAAACTGATGATGACCTGAGCTTCTTCTTTGATGTAGTTGCTCAAAACACAATCCTTGAGGATGAGGTGAGCAATCTCAAAGAGCTGCTCGCCAAAATGTCTCAGGATCAAAGTCCATCTGCCACCATAACCCCACAGATGGCACCTTCACCTGAAGGTCTCACAGACACTCAACCACTCCTAAAAAATCAGCCACCTGCCCCTGCTTCTGGCACTAGTTCTCAGGAACAAAACCCTGCTGAGCAATTAGTTGCTATCTTTCAACAATCCTTGCCTCTCATCAAACCCATGATCACAGACATTGTGATCAAAACCCTGGATGAGAGGCTTCCCTCTAAAATATAGCCGTTGGTGGAGGCTGCTATGGCCAAGTCGCTTTCTGATAGTCAAACCCTAACCAATGCAACCAAAAAGGAGGAGACATCAGTGAAAGCCAAAAGGAAGAGAGTAGAGGAGGAAGTGAATGAGAAAGATGTGGAGGTAGAGGTGGAAAACGAGAGGGAGAGAGTTGAGGAGACTGAGAGGGTGAAGGAGAAGGAGAGGGAGGAGAGAGCTGAAATGATTAAAGTGGCTCAAAGTCAAAAGGACTTTCATGTCACTTATAAGAAGAAGAAGGGAGAGAAGGAGAGGGAGACTGATCTAGCTGTCCTTGTCAAGGAGGCTGATGCTGAACATAGCCGATCAATGGACAAAATCATTGATCAGCTGTTCAGGCAAGTCTTTGACACTGACACTGTCATGCTAGATCAGGAGATAAGGAAATTGGAGATAAGGGAGATTGAGTACCGATGGACCAGTTATAGCCAAGAGGAAAGTGAGAGACTTTAAGTACTTAGGGAGACCAGTCCTAGATGTCAAGTCATGGACCAGGGACAACATCTTGGCTATAGCCACCAAGATCTGTTCGGCTGGGGAATTCACTAAGGGACTGGTCATAAAAGCCCTTCTGAAACCGGTGCTGGGAACAGGATTTTGCTAGCAAAACAAACCAAACCTTCACTCATATCCAGACTGCTAGCAAAGCCTACCCAATCTCCCACACCAACACAAACCCAAACACAACCCACAAAACCAACCCCTTCACCATCAAAAATCCATAGCCGATGATGCACCCCTGAAGAGGAAGAGAAGGGTGCTGAGGCTACAAGAGAAGAAGAAGAGGATGATGAGGAAGAAGATAGACTGCCTCTCTCTGCAGTTATATCCTTACCCAAAGCCAAACCTTTACCCATAACTCCTGCCTCACAGATGGAAACTGTGAAGGTTAAACTTGAAGAAGAACAGCAACATAGGCTACATGATGAGGAGCTGTTGAAAAGAGTAGATAAAGCCCATGCTGCTTCCTCATCAATGATAAATATGAGGAAACAAGCTTTGAGATTTTTCACTTTAAGGCATACATTTCAATTTCAGAAAGACAAAGTGAATATTTGGCCTGATCCCAGAGTGTCTCACAGGATCATGAAGAAAGACATTCCAAAGAGATACAATGGCCAGGTGAAAAGGATTGTAGATGAAGTGATCTCCTTGGCCATTGTAGTATCACCCTGGGAGATCATAGAAGACTTCAAGAAAACCTATCAGGCTAACCTCCCACCATAAAAGATGTTGGAAAATAGGGTGGTTAAAAAGGGGTTAGTCTACAAGAGGTCTGAGAGTCTTAAGAGAAATGAGCTCCAGTTGTTCTTAGAGGGTAATCACCCTGATGAATTTGCCTATAGGGCCATAACAACTGTGGAGCTCAAAAGTGGCAAACAGGTCAAATACATCTCACAGCTCTATGGGCCTGAAGGATTCTTTGAGGGTGAGGCTGAAGTACTTACCATGGAGGAACAAGTTATGTTTTTAGAAGCCTACACTAGAGAATCCTACAGGCTCGTTGTTAGGAAGTAGGTCTCATGGATGGGACAACAGCCCTGTGTCCAGTTCCCCAAGTCAGGGTTCCCATCCATACTATGCCAAACAAATTCTTGAGTCCTCTTCCCAGGCCAGTGCTTAATTAGGTCATCTTCTAATCTGATCAAGAAGGAAAAAGACCAATCTTCCTACCATCAATAAGTGGGACAATAAATTGTTTAGAGGTTTTGGCTGCATTGGTTCAGGGGCAGATTATTGGACCAAAAAAACCAATGATCCAAGATCAGAAAAACCACTAAGTCCCACAAGACATCACAACAACTGCTGAAAGCTTCATCAGCTGATTGACAAAGACTGAAGACTTCAATAGCTGAAGATCAAAGAACTGAAGATCAACAGCTGAAGACTTCATGTATTGAAGAATCATCTACTGAAGCATCAAGTACTGAAGACCTTAAGTACTGAAGCCTCAAGTGCTGAAGACAAAGTACTGAAGATCAACAGCTGAAGAACTGAAGTACTGAAGATCAACAACTGATGTACAAGGTCTGAAGACAAAGACTGAAGACATCAGCTGATGACAACTACTGATGTTATCAGCTGATGAAATATCTGAACTTCAAAGTCTGAAGACCAAGTGCTGAAGCTTCAGAGTTTGCCACAATAGCTGAAGAAGTCATCTTCAGTTGTTGTGATGGTTTTACATTTCAGTAGTTTGTAATTTTCCTTTCAGTAGTTTGTAAACGACTAAAGAGTTTGTTGTTCAGTCGTTGTAGCTTTCAGTAGTTTCTTTTCTTATCAGTCGTTTGTAATAAGTAGTAACACTTAGCATTTTCTAAGAAGATGTCAGCTGTTTGACATCTTCAGTAGTTTAGGTACTCTCAGTAGTTGGTTAGAACAACGGTTTGATGTCACTATCAAGTGACATCAGCTGACGTCATTTCTTCTATAAAAGGAGATGACCTAATTGTAATCCGGGCCGAAGCGTGTGATACAATAGAAAACACCTTTTTGTAGAATTGTTCTCTCTCTCTCTATAACTTTACTGTTACATGTAAAATCATTTGTGTTCTTGCTTGTTTGTTTAATTCTCGTGCTAAATCCGCTGCGAATACAACCTAATTGATCAAACTTGAAGCTGAGATCCTTTCAAATGGTATCAGAGCAATAATTTGTTATTATTTAACTAACTTAAATAATGATACAAATAATTTCTCACAAACAAAATTATCAATATAATTTGTTCTATTTCAAATGCAATAATTTAGAAAACCTATTTTCTAAATTGGTGTTAATATTTATTTGTTTGATCATATCAACAAATAAATATTTATTGGTATTTGCTTAGCTTGTTATTGGGTATAACCCTACATGGATAATAACGTACTAACCACATCAATCTTGTATGTGTCTTGGGCATATAAGATCCAACAAAAGATGATGTCATCTACATATACTTGAACTAGCATTAAGTCATTTCCTTTTCCTTTGATGAAGAGAGTTCCATCTATAGTACCCCAGAATGCATTGTTTCTGTATCCATGTTGTCAGAGATACTAAGATAGTGTCCTATACCACTTCCTTAGAGCTTGGTGCTTCCTATAAAAGCTTTATCAAGCTTGTAGACATAATTAGGATGATCTGGGTCTGCAAAGCCAGGTGGTTGTTTGACATACACCTCTTCATCACTCACCCCATATAAAAATGCACACTTGACATCAAGTTGGTAGACCTTGAAGTCCTTGGATGCAGCAAATGCGAGGAATATTCATGCAACTTCAGTTTAGTTAATTCCTTCTTCTTGTGTGTATCCTTTAACAACCAGTCTTGCCTTGTTCTTTATAACAAGTCCTCTATCATCCTTCTTGCTTCTAAACACCTATGTAGTGCCAATAATAATCTTCCTATGAGGAAAAGGACATAGGTTCCAAACCTTTTGTCTTTTGAATTGAAGAAGCTCCTCTTGCATTGCTTCAACCCAACCTCCATCCTTCAAAGCCTCATCAACATTCTTTGGCTCTACCTGGGACAAGAAACAAGAGTGTAGACAAACATTTTTGTCAATGGTTTGTCCTCTTATTCTCACCCCCTTGTCAACATCTCTAATGATGTTTGTGGTAGGAAGTGAATTGTGGATCCTAAGTTGAGGGATCACAACAAGTTATTTAGACATATCCAGATTTGAAAATTTTATATCTGGCAATGAAGTGTCTTCCACCACATCAGCACACTTATTAAGAGAAACTTGGTCCAATGAATGTGTGACATCATTGATGTTGTCATCAATGGAGTGGTTATCAGCATTAAGAAATTCTTGATCACTGTCACCACTACCATTTCCTCCTACGTTTGAAATTCCTGCATTTGTGTCTTGTACCTCTAAGTTGGAATTTTCAGGTACTTGATAAGTATCAACATGATCTGTCATTGTTGTGCTGATAGGAACTTCATTTGCAGGTTAGTTACCACTAGAGCTGAAGATGTACTCTTTTTTGGTCTTCTAAGCTTAAATCTTGGATCAGGATCTTCTGTTGATGTGTTACCTATTGATCTTGAAAACATCTTCACAAGATTTGTTAAAAACAGTTGATAACTAAATCAAGATCAAATAGCTAATCAGGACCAAAACCTTTCACACAGGGTGTGTGCTCATTGAAGATCACATTGGCTGATTCTTCAACTACTCTAGTTCTAAGATTGTATACTCTATAAGCCTTAGCTTGCGAGGAGTATCCAATAAAGTGTCCATCACCTGATTTCTCAGCAAACTTTGCTACCTGATCTTTGGTATTCAAGATGGTGCATGGACATCCAAATGACAGGAGAAAACCAATGAAATGAATTCTTTTATGCCATAGTTCATAGGGAGTCCTACCATGAGTCTTGACTACTAAAACTCTATACTGCACATAGCAGGGAGTATTAATTGCCTCTACCCAGAAGGTAATAGGTAGTTTAGAATCAGATAACATGGTTCGTACAACTTCAATAAGTGTCCCATTTCTCCTCTCAGCAACTCCGTTTTGCTGAGAGGTCCTGGGAGCACTATATTGTCTTCTAATACCCTTTTCATCACAAAATGTGTCAAGGATTTTGTTCTTGAATGCAGTTCCTTCATCACATCTTATGGTCTTGACCTTATGATTAATTTGATTCTCAACTTTTAGAATGAAATTCTTCAAGATATGTTTTTGTCTTCAGCTGTTCCTGCACAATAAAAGGAGAATTAGTTACATTTGGAAACCTAACTCTTATTGATCTTGGGCTCTTCAAAATGAACTGAAGACAATGTAACAGTAATTGATCCTATACTGACACTATTGGGATCATTTGTTGTTGTGCATGAAGAATTTTCAGTCATATGGTCTTCCTTTATCTTCCACACCATCTTTCGAAGATTAGACTTGACCTTCAAAGCTTCAGAAGTTTTATAATTTTGGAAGTTTTGGAAACTGGCCCTTCGGAAGATCTTGCTTTTACTGCAACAAGCTTTAGTGCTTCGGAAGCATTCCTTTTTTATATGACCAAATTTTATTCCGAAGCAAAATTTTTCACGTGTCTTCATTTTCATTTTGGAGCTTCCAAAAGAAACACTGATGTCTTCCAAAGATTTCATCTTCTTGCTCTTCTCATATGTTTTCTTCTTGGTTATGTTGATAGTACTTTTGGGATTGTAGAAGCAATCCTTAGCTAGATGAGAAGTGTGACATCCTGAATTTTTGTTAAGTGAAAATTAACTTTGATTAATCTTTTAAGGGCCATTGTTGTCATTTATGGAACTTGTGGTTTATGTGTGTGTGATTCTTTGTTTTCATTAGTTAAATCTATTATTTAAAAGTTAATAACTTAAACTATTAAATTGAACATAATAACATTTCTAATAGATTATAAAATAAATAACAATCATAACAACTATAATAATGATAATAATAATAACAATTTATAAAAAAATATAAAACTTAAAAAGAATTGAAACTTAAAAGTTATGAGGTTAGTTTTGTCAATTTATAAACTTTAAATGAAAGTATTGTGCATAAAATAATAAAAACGAAAACTACAGGGACCAAAGTTGTAATTAGTTGAAACTTGTCCCCATTTTCCCCCTTAGGTCGTTTTTCCGGCCAATGCCCGGCCAAACTCCGACGGCATTCCGGCCACCTTATAAACCTTCGAATGTCAATCTTTTCTTAATCCAGAACCGTTGCAAATCGTTCTAGAACGTGTTTCAAACTTAAATACATCAATTAATTGAGTTAAAACACCGGTTACAAAGCTAAATCACGATCCTAACCGAAGCTTTAACTCCATAGCCGTTCGGACACTTAATCTTAATGATAATCAAATTAATCAACCCTAAACGATCATCTAACAAATCCCTATCATTCACAACCTTCAATATCACCTGAAACGCACACAAACTTCGAACTCGATCATCACTTCCATCGTGATTCTACAACCAATCGAACTTCATCTTCTAGACTTCAAGATCTGAAATTGATAGAGGGTTTTTGCTCACCAAGATCCATGGAAGCTTTCTATAACGCATATTTGATTATTGTTGTCGTTGTAACTTGAACTGGTTTTAACACAGTCCCCACTGTTCTTCGATTGTTCATCATCAATCCGTTTCCAATTCGGGGTAATTAAACATACATACATGCTTGATTTTTGTTGGGGAACAAAAGCCCTAACATTAAATTGATTGACAACATTGATTTAGAGTTCAATTTGAATCCAAACAAATCTAGGGTTTTTGGATTTGGGGGAGTTCAATTGATTTGAGTTAAAACAATTTGGAACCATTACAAATCACGGCTGAGGCCTTGGTTCATTGGTTAAGACACTACTTCCCCATCCATGATGTCCCGGGTTCGAACCTGGGGAACCTCATGTAATTTTTGGCCTTTTTGGCCTTTAAAATAAATACTACACAATTTCTAAAAATTTCTAAAAATTATTAAAAGTCATTTTATAAACTTTGAGTATTTTAAAATATTTGAACATTTTTTTGTAAATTTTTTATCTAAAAAGAAATGCTTTTAAATTTCATTAAATATTCTAAAAAGAGATATAAATAGTCCAATTTTATAAAAAGTAGACTTTAGATAATATTTTGTTCACATAAATATTATTTCATCCAATATCTTCAAATTATTGTTTTAAATTGAGATTACTAAATTTTATTTAATCATTATATATGTATACAAATTGTTATAAATATTATATTTTACACATATGATCTTACATAACATGTAGCACATTTTTTTGAGTTCAATAAATATAATTGATTCCATTTTGTTAAACATAATTATTTGACAAGCCCCAAATCCCCATCGAAACCCTAGTTCGCGTTATAATGTTAATCTTACAATTAAACTTTAACCTTGTAAATATATATTTATTTTAGGTGCATTGTGAAGGACCACGTTAAAACATTGCTTATTATGTTTCTTATTAAACATCAATTATATATTTATTGACCAAGTGAGTTCTTACATACCCCTTTTTTGTATTTTTACTCTTTTGGGGTGAAACATGTTACATTATAAACTTTGCACTTGTAAAGACGTTTGATTCTTGTAAACATATGGCAATTTACTTGTATGTTATGGTTAGTTGAACTTTGTGACTACCATGTAATGTCGAATATATGTACAATCATTAACTATTGCTAGCCTAGCGAAGTCATAGATCTATGGGCCAGACAAGCCTGCTTGGTTGATCCAAGTACACTTAGCTAATCGTATATATATTTAAACGTTTGAGACTTGTAAAACTTTTTCGAGGTTTGATTGTGCATTTCTGTCTTACATCACTAGTTTACTTTGTTCTCTAATTTACAACATGAATGGCCATCTTTTATATACTCATGTATTACAAACTATGGAAATCTCACCAACATTATTGTTGACCTTGTATTTTTAACACGTTTCAGGAAATACTCAATCTTGATCGCCACTTTTCAAGTACTTTCACATCTAGAAATGGACCTAGTTTAATAAATGAAATAAAATGACTTGTTACATCTTGTGTTATGCTTTTAATTTCTTTGAGACTTATGATTGTAATGGTACAATTAGAACTTATGTTTAATATATTTTTGGGTTATTAATAGCGTTATGTGGCTATGAATGATCATAACCCTCACACCTCGACGTTTCTGCCGTCAAGGTTGGGGTGTGACAGATTGGTATCAGAGCCCATAACTATAGGGATTTAGGTTATTAGAAATAGTGACCTAGACTATAGCATATGCATGAACCTTATAGAAATACATTTCTATCTTGAAAATTATATGGTTTGCATGCTACATAATGCTATGCCTTCTTATGTGCAATTTGATGCCTTAGCATAGGATTGCCTAAACATTGCTATCTGTCTCCCTAAGCTTAACCTTGACTCTTGACTCTCCCCAAACATGAAACCACTTAATCTTATCCTTGATGACACGTGGAATCGTATACTTATGCTTATGACTTGGATCTTTAGACGTTATGTCTAATTTATATAAATCTGATCAAGGTTTTGATTTCATGAACCTAAGAAATATTGTGTGACACATAGACACTTGTATTCTAGATTTCCTGGCAAAAGGCCTCCGGGCTAAGGTAAGCATTTCGCATAAATCGTACGGGACTAGTTATGCTTACCTGGAGATTTCTGGGATGAGTGATAAACTATGGTCAATATTCACAAGTTTCTTAGGAAAATGGGTCAATTCACCTTGACGTGTCAACGTTTCCAATTGGTAATGCATTACCAAATGGAATCATTCCGTGTACCTTACAACCCTTAGCATATCTTTGTTTAAACTACTATCCTTTGTTATCCTCACTCCCGTAACTAACTCATTTTTGTATATCCAGCATGTCTCGTCATCATGGAAAGTGTGGAAGTTCCGACCGTAAACTAGCTGCGATGATCGCCCGTCAAATGGCTACTGTCATCCCGACCATGGTTGCTGAACTTAATAGCACCCTAATGGCTAATAGCAACAACACCAATGGGAACAATAGCGGTGCTCATGGAGAGAATAGCAACAACCAAAATAGGAACAATCGTACTTGCACTTTCAAACACTTCAACTCGTGCAAACCCACTAACTTTAGTGAAAAGAAGGAGCCACTAGGCTTCTCGAGTGGTTTGAAAGTATGGAGAACACATTCATTGTTAGCGAGTGTCCCGACGATTTCAAGGTTCGCTATGCCACAAGTGTTCTTCAACAACGGGCACTAACATGGTGGAATAGTGAAAAGAGAAACTGTGGAACTGAGGTTGCAATGGCGTTGCCCTGGGAAGAATTCAAGGATATCATGATCCAAAAGTTCTGCCCATGGAGCGAGTGGCAAAAGTTGGAGGAGGAGTTTTGGAACCTCGAACAAGATGGTGGGAATCACTTGGCTTATTCCACCCAGCATCATGAGTTGAGTATGCTCTTACCACACATGGTGGATACCGTGCCCCGTAACATTGAGAAATTTATCAAGGGAGTGCCACCTCAAATTCAAGATGCCGTGGTGGGTAGTAGGCCCATAACTTTGGAGGAGGCGATTACCATCACTGCACAGTTCACTGAGAATCATATAAGAGCTGGCACTATGTCGGCAAAGGGTTCCAAGTCTACTACAAAGGTGATACCCAAGGCAACAAAGGAGGTAAAGGTCGAGTCATCTTCCCAAAACAAGAAGCGTAAGTTCACGCTAACACGCAACTACGCTGTGACCGCCCAAATGCTCCTCAAAAACAAATGGTGGTTGCAAATCAAGCTCCCATGGCTAAAGCTTACGCTGGTCCACATCCTATGTGTAACACGTGCAAGTACCATCATTCAAGCAACATTCCATGCCGAGTCTGCTCATTATGTGGGAAGTATGGACACTTGGTAACTACTTGCCTTCGTGCCCCAAACAACACTGCTGTGCTTACCAACCGAACCTGCTATAACTGTGGCGAGCCTGGTCATATTCGTCCGCAATGTCCTCGCAATGCGGGAACTATGCCACCGGCTCGTGGAAGGGCTTTCAACATCAACGCCAATCATGCTCAAGCCAACAACGTTGTGGTGAATGGTATGTCGTTGAAATTCTTTTAATCATTTCTTGTCTTATAAAAATTCCTATCTATAATCATCATACCAATAATGGGTTATTACCAAACAGGTATGTATCTTGTAAATAGCCATTATGCTTCCGTATTGTTTGATTCGGGTGCCGATAGGAGTTTCGTGTCCTTGGAATTTGAGCCTATACTTTCTAAACCACGTGTTAATCTGGAAAGACCCTTCACGGTTGAGGTCGCCGATGGAAAAGCTATCGTCGTTGATGTTGTAATATGTGATTGCACCTTAAGCCTTAGCGAACACGAGTTCTTCGTTGACCTTATTCCTATGCAATTGGGAAGCTTTGATGTTATCATTGGCATGGATTGGTTAGCCAAGCATATGCTTCGAGAAATGCATTCGAATTCCTTTACCGACGGGTGATACTTTGAAGGTCTTTGGGGAGAAATCATCCCAAGGACTCAAACTTATGTCTTGCATCAATCCCCACAAGTGCTTACGTAAAAACTACATGGCCTCCATGGCATATATAGTTAATACGAAAGCCAAGGGTGAGGAATTGAAAGACATTCCTGTTGTGCGGGACTTTCCCGAGGTTTTTCCCGAGGATCTTAAGGGACTACCTCCCGTGAGAGAAGTTGAGTTCAAGATTGACTTAATCCCTGGTGCAAACCCTGTGGCTAAATCACCTTATCATCTTGCACCGTCCGAAATGCAGGAACTAGCTAGTCAACTGCTAGTTCATCACCGTGGGGTGCACCTGTACTGTTTGTGAAGAAGAAGGATGGTTCATTTCGTATGTGCATCGATTACCGAGAACTTAACAAGGTTACTATCAAAAACCGATACCCTCTCCCTCGAATCGATGATCTCTTCGACCAACTTCAAGGAGCAACTCAATTCTCAAAGATCGATCTATGTTCTGGGTATCATCAACTACGTGTTCATGATGATGACATTCCAAAAACCGCTTTTCGTTCTCGGTATGGACACTACGAGTTTACCAAGATCCTTGGAAGCTTTCTGTAACGCAGATTTGATTATTGTTGTCGTTTGCAAATTGAACTGGTCTTAACACAGTCGTGACTGTTCTTCGATTGTTCATCGTCAATCCGTTTCCAATTCGTGTAATTAAACATACATACATGCCCGATTTCTGTTGGGGAACAAAAGCCCTAACATTAATTTGATTGACAACATTGATTTAGAGTTCAATTTGTATCCAAACGAATCTAGGGTTCTTGGATTTGGGGGTGTTCAATTGATTTGAGTTAAAACAATTTGGAACCATTACAAACCACGTCTGAGGCCTTGGGTCATTGGTTAAGACACTACTTCCCCATCCATGAGGTCCCAGGTTCGAACCCAGGGAACCTCATGTAATTTTTTGGCCTTTTTGGCCTTTAAAATAAATACTACACAATTTCTAAAAATTTCTAAAAATTATAAAAAGTCATTTTATAAACTTTGAGTATTTTAAATTATTTGAACATATTCTATAAATTGTTTATTTAAAAAGAAATGCTTTTAAATTTCATTAAATATTCTAAAAAGAGATATAAATAGTCCAATTTATAAAAAGTAGACTTTAGATAATATTTTGTTCACATAAATATTATTCATCCAATATCTTCAAATTATTGTTTTAAATTGAGATTACTAAATTTTATTTAATCATTATATATGTATACAAATTGTTATAAATATTATATTTTACACATATGATCTTACATAACATGTAGCAAATTTCTAGTTCAATAAATATAATTGATTCCATTTTGTTAAACATAATTATTTGACAAGCCCCAAATCCCCATCGAAACCCTAGTTCGCGTTATAATGTTAATCTTACAATTAAACTTTAACCTTGTAAATATATATTTATTTTAGGTGCATTGTGAAGGACCACATTGAAAGGTTGCTTATTATATTTCTTATTAAACGTCAATTATATATTTATTGACCAAGTGAGTTCTTCCATACCCCTTTTTTTGTATTTTTACACTTTTGGGGTGAAACATGTTACATTATAAACTTTGCACTTGTAAACACGTTTGATTCTTGTAAACCTATGGCAATTTACTTGTATGTTGTGGTTAGTTGAACTTTGTGACTACCATGTAATGTCGAATATATGTACAATCATTAACTATCGCTAGCCTAGCGAAGTCATAGATCTATGGGCCAGACAAGCCTGCTTGGTTGATCCAAGTACACTTAGCTAATCGTATATACTTTTAAACGTTTGAGACTTGTAAAACTTTGTCGAGGTTTGATTGTGCATTTATGTCTTACATCCGTAGTTAACTTTGTTCTCTAATTTACAACATGAATTGCCATCTTTTACATACTCATGTATTACAAACTATGGAAATCTCACCAACATTATTGTTGACCTTGTATTTTTAACATGTTTCTGGAAATACACAAGCTTGATCGCCACTTTTCAAGTACTTTCACGTCTACAAATGGACCTAGTTTAATAAATGAAATAAAATGACTTGTTACATCTTATGTTGTGCTTTTAATTTCTTTGAGACTTATGATTGTAATGGTACAATTAGAACTTATGTTTAATATATTTTGGGTTATTAATAGTGTTATGTGGCTGTGAACGATCTTAACGCTCACACCTCGACGTTTCCGCCGTCAAGGTTGGGGTGTGACAGATTGGTATCAGAGCCCATAACTATAGGGATTTAGGTTACTAGAAATGGTGACCTAGACGATAGCATATGCATGAACCTAACAGAATTATATTTCTATCTTGAAAATTATATGGTTTGCATGCTACATAATCATATGCCTTCTTATGTGCAATTTGATGCCTTAGCATAGTATTGCCTAAACATTGCTATCTGTCTCCCTAAGCTTAACCTTGACTCTTGACTCTCCCCGAACATGAAACCTCTTAATCTTATCCTCGACGACACGTGGAATCGCATACTTATGCTTATGACATGGTTCTTTAGACGTTATGTCTAATCTATATAAATCTCATCAAGGTTTTGATTTCATGAACCTAAGAAATATTGTGTGACGCATCAACACCGGTATTCTAGATTTCCTGGCAAAAGGCCTCCGGGCTAAGGTAAGCGTTTCGCATAAATCCTACGGGACTAGTTATGCTCACCTGGGGATTTCTGGGATGAGTGATAAACTATGGTCAACATACACAAGTTTCTAAGGCAAATGGGTCAATTCACCTTGATTTGTCAACGTTTCCAATTGGTAATGCGTTACCAAATGGAATCATTCCGTGTACCTTACAACCCTTAGCTTATCTTTGTTTAAACTACTATCCTTTGTTATTCTCAATCCCATAACTAACTCATTTTTGTATATCCATCATGTCTCGTCATCATGGAAAGCGTGGAAGTTCCGAACGTAAACTAGTTGCGATGATCGCCCGGCAAATGGCTGCCGTCATCCCGACCATGGTTGCTGAACTTAATAGCACCCTAATGGCTAATAGCAACAACACCAATGGGAACAATAGCGGTGCTCATGGAGAGAATAGCAACAACCAAAACGAGAACAATCATACTTGCACTTTCAAACACTTCAACTCGTGCAAACCCACTAACTTTAGTTGAAAAGAAGGAGCCACTGGGCTTCTCGAGTGGTTTGAAAGTATGGAGAACACATTCATTGTTAGCGAGTGCCCCGACGATTTCAAGGTTCGCTATGCCACAAGTGTTCTTCTACAACGGGCACTAACGTGGTGGAATAGTGAAAAGATAAACCGTGGAACTGAGGTTGCAATGGCGTTACCCTGGGAAGAATTCAAGGATATCATGATCCAAAAGTTCTACCCAAGGAGCGAGTGGCAAAAGTTGGAGAAGGAGTTTTGGAACTTCAAACAAGATGGTGGGAATCACTTGGCTTATTCCACCCGGCATCATGAGTTGAGTATGCTCCTACCACACATGGTGGACACCGTTCCCCGTAACATTGAGAAATTTATCAAGGGGGTGCCACCTCAAATTCAGATGCGGTGGTGGGTAGTAGACCCACAACTTTAGAGGAGGCGATTACCGTCACTGCATAGCTCATCGAGAAACATATAAGAGCTGGCACTATGTCGGCAAAGGGTTCCAAGTCTACTATGAAGGTGATACCCGGGCAAAAAATGAGGTAAAGGTCGAGTCATCTTCCCAAAACAAGAAGCGTAAGTTCACCCTGACACGCAACCACGCTGTGACCGCCCCAAATGCTTCACAAAAACAAATGGTGGTTGCAAATAAAGCTCTCACGGCTAAAGCTTACGCTGGTCCACATCCTATGTGTAACACGTGCAAGTACCATCATTCAAGCAACATTCCATGCCGAGTCTGCTCATTATGTGGGAAGTATGGACACTTGGTAACTACTTGCCTTCATGCGCCAAGCAACACTGCCATGCTTACCAACCGAACCTGCTATAACTGTGGCGAGCCTGGTCATATTCGTCCGCAATGTCCTCGCAATGCTGGAACAATGCCACCGGCTCGTGGAAGGGCTTTCAACATCAACGCCAATCATGCTCAAGCCAACAATGATGTGGTGAATGGTACGTCATTGAAATTCTTTTAATCGTTTCCTGTCTTGTAAAAATTCCTATCTATAATCATCATACCAATAATGGGTTATTACCAAACAGGTATGTATCTTGTAAATAGCCATTATGCTTCCGTATTATTTGATTCGGGTGCCGATAGGAGTTTCGTGTCCTTGGAATTCGAACCTATACTTTCTAAACCACGTGTTAATCTGGAAAAACCCTTCACGGTTGAGGTCGCTGATGGAAAAGCTATCATCATTGACGTCATAATACGTGATTGCACCTTAAGCCTTAGCGAACATGAGTTATTTGTTGACCTTATTCCTATGCAATTGGGAAGCTTTGATGTTATCATTTGCATGGATTGGTTAGCCAAGCATCGTGCGGAAATTCTATGCTTCGAGAAATGCATTCGAATTCCTTTACCGATGGGTGATACTTTAAAGGTCTTTGGGGAGAAATCATCCCAAGGACTCAAACTTATGTTTTGCATCAAGGCCCGCAAGTGCTTACCTAAAAACTACATGGCCTTCATGGCATATATAGTTAATACGAAAGCCACCGGTAAGGAATTGAAAGACATTCCTGTTGTGCGGGACTTTCTCGAGGTTTTTCTAGAGGATCTTAAGGGACTACCTCCCGTGAGAGAATTTTAGTTCATGATTGACTTAATCCCTGGTGCAAATCCTGTGGCTAAATCACCTTATCGTCTTGCACCTTTCGATATGCAGGAACTAGCTAGTCAACTGCAAGAGTTGACCGAAAAGGGTTTCATTCGCCCTAGTTCATCACCGTGGGGTGCACCTGTACTGTTTGTGAAGAAGAAGGATGGTTCATTTCGTATGTGCAACGATTACCGAGAACTTAACAAGCTTACTATCAAAAACCGATACCCACTCCCTCGAATCGATGATCTCTTCGACCAACTTCAAGGAGCAACTCAATTCTCAAAGATCGATCTACGTTCTGGGTATCATCAACTACGTGTTCACGATGATGACATTCCAAAGACCACTTTTCGTTCTCGGTATGGACACTACGATTTCACCAAGATCCTTGGAAGGTTTCTGTAACGCAGATTTGATTATTGTTGTCGTTTACAACTTGAACTGGTGTTAACACAGTCGCGACTGTTCTTTGATTGTTCATCGTCAATCCGTTTTCAATTCGGGTAATTAAACGTACATACATGCTCGATTTCTGTTGGGGAACAAAATCCCTAACATTAATTTGATTGACAACATTGATTAAGAGTTCAATTTGAATCCAAACGAATCTAGGGTTCTTGGATTTGGGGGTGTTCAATTGATTTGAGTTAAAACAATTTGGAACCATTACAAACCGCGGCTGAGGCCTTGGTTCATTGGTTAAGACACTACTTCCCCATCCATGAGGTCCCGGGTTCGAACTCGGGGAACCTCATGTAATTTTTTGGCCTTTTTGGCCTTTAAACTAAATACTACACAATTTCCAAAAATTTCTAAAAATTATAAAAAGTCATTTTATAAACTTTGAGTATTTTAAATTATTTGAACATTTTCTGCAAATTGTTTATTTAAAAAGAAATGCTTTTAAATTTCATTAAATATTCTAAAAAGAGACATAAATAGTCCAATTTTATAAAAAGTAGACTTTAGATAATATTTTGTTCACATAAATATTATTTCATCCAACATCTTCAAATTATTGTTTTAAATTGAGATTACTAAATTTTATTTAATCATTATATATGTATACAAATTGTTATAAATATAATATTTTACACATATGATCTTACATAACATGTAGCAAATTTATTTGAGTTCAATAAATATAATTGATTCTATTTTGTTAAACATAATTATTTGACAAGCCTCAAATCCCCATCAAAACCTTGGTTCGCGTTATAATGTTAATCTTACAATTAAACTTTAACCTTGTAAATATATATATTTATTTTAGGTGCATTGTGAAGGACCACGTTGAAACGCAGCTTATTATATTTCTTATTAAACGTCAATTATATATTTATTAACCAAGTGAGTTCTTCCATACCCTTTTTTTGTATTTTTACACTTTTGGTGTGAAACATGTTACATTATAAACTTTGCACTTGTAAACACGTTTGATTCTTGTAAACCTATGGCAATTTACTTGTATATTGTGGTTAGTTGAACTTTGTGACTACCATGTAATGTCGAATATATGTACAATTATTAACTATTGCTAGCCTAGCGAAGTCATAGATCTATGGGCTAGACAAGCCTGCTTGGTTGATCCAAGTACACTTAGCTAATCGTATATACTTTTAAATGTTTGAGACTTGTAAAATTTTGTCGAGGTTTGATTGTGCATTTCTGTCTTACATCCCTTGTTTACGTTGTTCTCTAATTTACAACATGAATTGCCATCTTTTATATACTCATGTATTACAAACTATGGAAATCTCACCAACATTGTTATTGACCTTGTATTTTTAACATGTTTCATGAAATACTCAAGCTTGATCACCACTTTTGAAGTACTTTCACATCTAGAAATGGACCTAGTTCAATAAATGAAATAAAATGACTTGTTACATCTTATGTTATGCTTTTAATTTCTTTAAGACTTATGATTGTAATGGTACAATTAGAACTTATGTTTAATATATTTTTGGGTTATTAATAGCGTTATGTGGCTGTGAACGATCTTAACCCTCACAGCTCGACGTTTCCGCCGTCAAGGTTTGGGTGTGACAAGAAGTACTGCCACACATAATGCAGTCAAAATGCTTTCTTCTGAGAGCCTTCTCGTGAGTAGAAGACTGAGTTTAATTACTTTCTATCTCCATCCCCATCTTTGAAGATGTTGTGGCAGACTTCCTAAGGTGAAGCTTGCCTTTGGAGGTGGATGATTCATGCTGTGTAGCAGTATTACACAGCTGCTCAGTCTTCATTCCTTCACAGGGATGAGTTGAACATGTACTTGAACTGTTGGTACTAGAGTTTAGAGTTATGACCTCAGTCGTTACCACTTCAAAACCTGCAGAGATAAAAATTTGTTTCTGTTTGGAGTTGAAAGTGGCCTTGATCTCCTGAGCTCTCTTTGATCTTCTCTTTGCTGCTCGGATCAAGTTCTTCCTCTTAGACTTAGTCATCCCTGACTTGTTCCTCTCCTCAAGGCTGTAGTGACCCTTGTTAGGATGATCCTCCTCACTCTTCCCAGATCCATTCTACACTACCTCCTCTTCATCCTCTTCATCACTAGGCTCTTTGGATGGCAGCTCATCTTGACTAGTTCCACGCCTTGGAGATCTTATAGATAATAGAGTGTCTGGAGGAGCTATCTGTTGGTACACATGTCCCCAGTTCTAGTCTAGTGAGCTGAAATGTAATAAATTTCTATCTTGTTACACATATGTAATGTTAAATCAATCTAATGAGAATCTCTTCTTTATATGGTTGTTGATTATATAATGTTATATCTATTTATTTTATTAGTTGTTACACGCTTAATATGACCATGTTATATAGGTTTACAGTTGTGAGACACAGTTCTGAATCATTAAAGGTTCATGAATGTGTTTGACTAAACATCTCTTTCAGTCGCACGACTGGACCCTGCGAATGGTCCAATCGCACGGTTGAACTAAGAGACTGAGTCAATCGGACGGTTGAGTCATCAGTCTGACTCAAGCGTACGAATGAATAAGTCGTATTACTCAATCGCACGACTGAGTCAGTCGCAAGACTCAGTCGCACGAATGAGATCTGTAACCTATAAATACCACTTAATTCGTGGAAAAACGTGACACTTCGAAGACTAGAAACCCTAATCGCCCCAGAACGTGCTGTTCGACCATTCCAACTTCATAGAGCGTTTCAGATCATTCCAAGTCAATTCATAACGTTTTCTAATCGTTAGGATTGATCTTGAATTCGTTCTCACTGATTGGATCGCCAATCAAATAGGATTCCGCACTATTTGATTCGGTACAACGAAGAATCAGTTAGTACTCCGTACGTACTCGGTCCAAACAAGTGGTATCAGAGCTTTGGCTCTTGATTCTTCGTTGATTCAATCGTTTTTGTGAAAAAGTCTACATTTTTACGCAAAAAGTTTCATTCTTTTGGCTAAAAATCGAGTCTTTACGCTTGCATGTTCTGAAAATTAAGTGTTTTTCGAGTTTCAGCCGTCTAGGGTGCAAAGAATTGCGTTCTAGGTCAAAAGTGTTCAAAAATCGCGTTTTCAGCCGACCCAGTCGCACGATTATCTCAATCGTACGACTGAACTCATTCGCCCCGGTCTTTCGCACGTTTGAGTCATTCGCCAGTCCATTCGCCCGGTTGAGTCAATCGCAGTGTCAATCGCCCGATTGAGTCAATCGCCCACTCCAGTCGCACATCTGAGTCGTTCGGTCTGTTCAGTCGTCTAAGTCTCTCAGTCGTCTGTTTCAATCGTACGTTTGAATCCAATCGCATATAGCCCATTCGCACAGCAGTTTAATTCTCAAGTTAAATTAATTCAAAGATGGACTCAGAAAATTATGCTATGTCAGCTGGAAAGGATTCACGAATTCAGAATTTGTTGTTACTGGAAAATGAGATAGGGAACCATAACAAGCCACCTAAACTATTGACAATAGAGGACTTTCCACAATGGAGACAACGTTTTGAAATCTATCTTAATGGTGTAGATACTAACTTATGGAACTCTATTGAGGTGGGTTATAAAATACCAGTAGGGGCTGATGGTGTTCCTTTGACTTTGAGTGGACTCTCCGATACACAAAAGGTTGCCTACAATGCAGAGAAGAAGGCTTATGCTATTTTGACTCAGTCCATTCCCAAGCCTATTTTTCATCAGTACTCAGAGCACAAACAAAGTAAAAAACTGATGGAAGTTCTTGAAAAGAGGTATGAAGGAAATTCTAACTTAAAGGCACTGAAAGGCAAAGCTTTGAAGAAGGAGTTTGATAACTTCTCGGCAATTGGGAATGAAAGCTTAGATGAGATAATCGATCGTTTCTACCATCTGATGAGTGAACTTAACACTCATGGAGTTAAGACGTCAATGGAAGACAAGGTTTTAAGCTTGGCAGATGGTCTACCTGCAAAGTGGGATTCATTCATTTCTACTCTGCGATACAACTCAGTTTTAGAAACCCTGGATATCAATGACTTTATTCTAAAACTGAAAGAGGAGGAAGTGCGACAAAAATACAAGGCTAAGAAGGGTTCTTATGCTCAAGACCCCTCACTCTACAATGTTGCTTCTACTTCCAACCCTACTGCAAAGTCTTCTGGTGCACCTCTGCAAACAGCCTTCGTGTCCACTGCATCTTCAATTACTGAACAAGGCTCCTCATCTGCAAATGAGCCTCTTGGTGCATCTGGAGCTAGTCAAAGCCCTATTGTTACTAAATCTGCAAAGTTAACAACAGAAAATCTGGGAAAGGTAACAGTGGAGGTTGCTAAAGAGCACATGGATCTTCTGGCTACTGTTGTGCATTCTTATGATGGTTTGGTGGCGGGGAAGATTGGTAATTGCCACCTTGCCGATGAAGATTATGAACAAGTAGATGAGAATGAGCTGGAAAGAATGGACATCATGTGGGCTCTTGCAAGCGCTGTCCGAAGAGCAAAGAAATTTGTGAAGAAAACAGGGCAGAATCTCGTGGCTACTAAAGATACAACTTTTGGTTTTGACAAGTCTAAAGTCACGTGCTTCAATTGTGGAGAGAAGGGCCATTTTAAAAGGGAGTGTTCAAAGCCCAAGAAGACTGGGAATGGGAATCCTTTTTCTTCGTTCAATAGGCAAGATAGAGACAAGAAACCAGCATCCACAGGAAGTGATTCTAAAGCTATGGTAGCACAAGGAGATGAAGGACAAGACTGGTCATTTAGATTCGTGTCTGATGAAGCTAACATAGCATCTGTGGAAGACTTGAACGAAGACTCGGCTAGTGAAGGCGAAAGCTCAGCTGAAGTTGATACTGCTGATTTGGAAGAGACGTTTGATGTTGTTGATGAAATCGTCAAGAATGAATTAAATTCAGAATCTGAAGTTCAAGCTACGTCTCAGAATGCTTTCATGGCTGGCACATCGACATCCACACAGGTAAAATCTAAAGATGAACTATTTAATGAACATGTTTGTGTCGAATGTGAGAAATTTAGAGAAAGCATTGATCTAAAGTTTGCTAGGTTATTAGATCACAATGATAACTTAGTAAATGACTTAAAACTGTGCTCAGAGGCTAATCGTATCTTAAAACAAAATGAGAGCAGCTATAAAGAGAAGTTAGATGCGTTGCAGAAGCAGCTAAAGGAAACTGAAGTTGTTGTCTTTAACCAAGAAAATGACATTAAATACTACTTAAAGACCATTGAAGAGACTAAAAAGGAAAAAGCCGTCTTACAAGTAGAAAATGAGTCATTGCAACAAAAACTACATAGTCTCGCGAGTTCTTCACACATTTTGAAAAACTTGGTTAAAGAATGCAACAATGGGGAGGGATTGGGTTACAAGGTAGTTCCACCACCACATGAAACTCTTTTGAACACAAAACAACGTCCAATTAATAACAATCAAATTAAGGATCATGTGGTGACAACTCCTTTGGTGAATGATCCGGACACGGCAGTTCAGTCTGCTTTTTCGGATGATAATCAGAAACCCTCAACATCAAGAACGGTCAATGTTGAGAAACGGGTGGAAGAAAATGTACAAACAACTCTTGGTTCAGAATCAAAGTCAAATATTACTCAAACCAAGATTTCTAAATCCACTCAAGCTAAACCAGTTAAAAGGGATAATGTTCAACCTCAACGACAAATTAATCCAAATGTTAAACAAGTTAAATTTGTTAAAGAGGGTAACTATTCAAAGACTGAGACCAAAAGACCCACTCCTGAGATTTACTCTCCGCCCCACAAGAGATCTCCTAGTCCTGATGAATGGAGATCCTGCTATACTTGTGGTCAGCGAGGTCATATTTCAACCAATTGTCCACGCTATCAGACACCAAGAATTAAAGTTGAGTTAAACGACAAAGTCAAAGTAGATTCAAAACAGCGATCTAAGACACCGGTTAGATCGAAAACACCCATTAGGCATAAAACACCTTCTAAGTCGTTTTCGTCCCCACCACGTGAAAGGCAACACAGACAAGTCCCCGACAGGTCTGTGACACCAGCGAGGAAAACTGTTTCTGAATCTAAACCACATGCTCAAACTGTTAATCAGTCTAAAGTTTATCATAAACAATCCCTTCACAGAGATGGTTTATGGAAAGCCAAGACATCTGGTGTGTCTGACAGCCAGGACAATCTGAAAGTTGAGATTCCACCTACTGATAAAGGACAGTGGGTTGAATTCATGATGGTTGATTCCTCTGGGAAACCCAAGCCAGTCAAGGCTTGGGTCCCCCTCCTTAACTAATTGTTTTCAATTATGTGCAGGTTGTCCGCTACAGTGCTTTAACAAATACATGGATTGTGGATAGCGGAGCTTCCAGGCACATGACGGGAAACAAGTCTCTTCTTTTTAATGTCAAACAAATTAAAGGGGGACATGTTTCTTTTGCTGGGAACAAAGGAGGATACATTACTGCTCAAGGCGAAGTAGGTAATGAGAAGGTAAAGTTTGATAAAGTAAATTTTGTTCAACAACTAGAAAACAATTTATTTTCAGTGTCTCAGATATGTGACAAGGGCTTCAAAGTTATGTTTGACAACCGAAAATGTTATATACTGAAAAAGGAGATGGAAATTCCAGAGAAGCAGGTTTTGATGTCTGCATCCAGGTACAATGATCTATATGTCTTTGATATGTCTAATGCTTCTACCTCTGAATCTACAGCTCAATGTTTCCTCTCAAAAGCGACAGAGAAGGATTCCATCTCATGGCATAGAAGGATGGGACACATAAATCAAAGGAAGATGAATCATCTGATTCACAACAACCTTGTTGAGGGAGTTACAGTCAAGAACTTCCAACTCCCTGATTTTTGTGTCTCTTGCAAGAAGGGAAAGCAGACCAGGAAATCTCACAAGACCAAGCACGTCAACACAATTGAGATGCCTCTGGAGTTGCTACACATGGATCTATTTGGTCCTGTAAGCACGAAGAGTATAGCAGGAGACTGGTACTGCTTTGTAGTCACAGATGACTACTCAAGATTCACCTGGGTGATGTTTCTGAAAGCTATATCAGAAACGTTTGAATCATTCAAGGTGCTCATCACGACTTTAGAGTCACTCTACAAACTGAAGGTAAGGAGAATTCGTTCTGACAATGGCACAGAGTTCAAGAATCAGTGGATGGATGCTTTCTGCAAGGAAAAGGGAATTGTTCATCAGTTCACCTCAGCATACACGCCACAGATGAATGGAGTTGCAGAACGAAAGAATCGAAGCTTAATTGAGACTGCGCGAACCATGTTAGCTGATTCAAGGCTCCCAGTTCAGTTTTGGAATGAGGCAGTTGCAAATGCCTGCTACACACTTAATCGTGTGTTAGTAGTCAAAAGGCATGGTAAGACTTGCTACGAGCTACTTCAGAAAAGAAAGCCAAATTTGGAGTATCTGGAACCATTTGGAGCTCCATGTACATTACTGAAGAAGACTCAGAATGGCAAGTTCAGCGAAAAAGCAGATCAGGGAATATTCTTAGGATACAGCATCCCAGACAAGCGAGTTTACAATAACTCGACGGGTCAGGTCGAGGTGTGGTGCAACGTGGATGTTCAGAGATACATCACACCTCCTGCTGGAAAAGGTCCATCATCATTCTTCGATTATGATGGCTTTTTCAAATCCTTCAATCTTCCACAGCTTGATTCAGAGGATGACGCTGCTACCCAGATGATGTATGATGTTCTTAACTCACCAAATCTGGATTCAGGCAACATCACACCTACTGCTGGTGCCTCAAGCTCTTCGTCTCCTGCTCATGATGAGAGTGATGATTCATCAGATGATGAAGAAACTCCTGCTTCTAACACTGAGCAAACAGCTAATCAACACAGTGAATCATCAGCTGCTATACCAGCTGCAGGAAATCCGGATACTGAACCAGTAGTCACCAATATGGATACAGAGGTTGTGGTTCCTACCACACCAGTGACTAGGATCAGTGTGAATCATCCCCCCTCGTCTATCATAGGGGACATTCAATCCGGTGTGCAAACACGAAATCAGCTGTACTCTGCTGATTATGCTGCAGTCATGGAAAAGGGTTACGTCAATGACGGGGCTTTCTCATGTTTTGTTTCACAAATCGAGCCTAAATATGTCTGCGACGCCCTGAAAGATGAGGCCTGGGTAAATGCTATGCAAGAAGAGCTACTCCAGTTCAAGAAACTTGGAGTCTGGACACTAGTTGACAGGCCGAAAGGAGTTAAGGTGATTGGTACCAAATGGGTACTAAAATGCAAGAAGGATGACCAAGGTGTTGTTATCAGAAACAAGGCACGCTTGGTTGTTCAAGGCTTCAGACAAGTCGAAGGGATTGACTACAATGAAGTCTTTGCTCCCGTAGCTAGAATGGAAGCTATTCGTATCTTTCTAGCCTACGCCTCTTACATGAAAATCAAAGTTTATCAACTGGATGTTAAGAGTGCATTCTTGCATGGGGAAATCCGTGAAGAAGTTTATGTCAGTCAACCCGAAGGATTCGAAGATCCTTATCATCGGGACAGAGTCTACAAGTTAGACAAGGCTCTGTATGGGCTACATCAGGCTCCTCGAGCTTGGTATGAAAAGCTCTCCACCCACCTGCTGAAGCATGGTTTTCGCAAGGGTGTGATTGACTGTACATTGTTCATCAAAGAAAAGGATGGTGACTTGCTTCTGGTGCAGATCTATGTGGATGATATCATCTTTGGATCTAGAAATGAAGCGTTATGCAAAGATTTCGAATCTGTGATGAAGGCAGAATTTGAAATGAGTGCAATGGGAGAGATGAAGTTCTTCCTGGGATTACAGGTGGATCAAACACCAACTGGCATTTTCTTACATCAGACCAAGTATGTCGGTGACATTCTTAGTCGGTTTGACATGGAAAATACGTCTGCTGCCGGTACCCCTCTTGCCACAAATCATGATGTGGCTCCTGATGAGAATGGGGATTTGGTGGATGCCACTATGTATCGTGGAATGATTGGATCTCTCATGTATCTCACTGCCTCGCGTCCAGATATCATGTATGCAACATGTCTATGTTCTAGATATCAAGCGAAGCCAAAAGTGAATCATCTGATTGGGGTAAAAAGGATTTTCCGTTATCTGAAGGGTACTCCAACACTGGGTTTGTGGTATCCTCATGACGATGACTTCGAGCTTACTGCGTACAGCGATTCAGATTATGGTGGCTGCAAGATGAATTTCAAATCGACGTCAGCAGGTGTCAGTTCTTTGGAAGACGGTTAGTCACGTGGCAATGCAAGAAGCAGACCTCGGTTGCCTTATCAACCTGTGAAGCTGAATACGTTGCTGCTGCAAGTTGCTGCTCTCAATCATCTGGATTCAACAGCAAATGCGCGACTACGGTTTGAAATTTTCTAACACTCCTATTTATGTTGATAATTCTGCTGCCATAGCTGTCACTAAAAATCCTGTTCAACACCCAAAACTAAACACATCGGGATTAAATATCATTTCATACGCGATTGCTATGAAAAACAATTAATCGATGTGATTAAAATTAACACGGATTTTCAGCGCGCTGACCTCTACACCAAACCGTTGATAAACCAAGATTTTTATATCTCCTAGAGGTCAACGGCGTTAAAAAGAAAAGTGATGTGATTGCTGAAGAAGCAGATTCATAGTCCGACTTGTATCTTTAGTTTTATTTCCTTCTTTCTTTCAATTGTAAGGCCCCGTTCCCGGCACCTCACAGTGGCCGTCATCACCCATAAAACATACATTGATCATCATACGTACATCATCATGCATAGCATCATACCTTACTTAACAATATTTCAATAATATTGTTAACAATAATATACTAATAATAATATTAGTAACAATTAGGGTTAATCATACTCATCATAATATGCATGAGACATCATCATTTATTAACCCTAGTCAACCTTGGTCAAACCTTGAACTTCGAACTTTACTGGAAATTCCTGAAAAATGCTAAGTGTTCTAGTCGTTTTAGCCCTGTTGGGCGTATAGCCTCTGGTCGTATGACCAGTTGATAATTCTAAGTGTTAAGTGTAAAGTCCAGCAGTGCTCATACGACTAATAGTAGTATATTATTGTTAACAATATTATTGAAATATTGTTAAGTAAGGTATGATGCTATGCATGATGATGTACGTATGATGATCAATGTATGTTTTATGGGTGATGACGGCCAACTGTGAGGTGCCCGGAACGGGGCCTTACATCAATTTTATTTTATTTTTTATTTCCATGTCATATAAAATCCAAAAACACAAAAAGATTTTCTGTTTTAGAATTTTAGGGGGAGATTTATTTCAGTATTCATTTACTTATTAAAAAAAAAAAAAAAAAAAAAAAAAAAAAAAAAAGGGGGGGGAAGATAAGTTAAGCTGAAAAGGCATAGACAAATAGACTGGAAATGCGACTCGATAAAACTGGAAAGTGATAGCACACAGGCATCGAGTTACTTGGAACATCAAATTGGTCTTTCAGTTTCAAACATAAAAATCATAAGTCAGAGAAGTCTAAGTCTAACAAAATGGGAATATGATAGAAGCTTTGACTGGTATTGTAATTACTTGGAGAAAGTAGATCTAGGGTTGTGTAAGTACACAATACGATGTGTCAGTAGATTCAACACAATAGATCATTGGACATCATCGGTGAACAGGCTTAAACTAAATTTATTCAACCAGTTGTGTGTTCCCATGGTATCCCTGGTCTGCACAATCAATCAATGTCCAATAAGGGGTAAGGAGCAAGCTAATGCCACAAATGTGAGCAAAGACCTGCAAAACAGAGCAAAAGATGACAAATGTCATTAAAATAATGTATATGCAAATATGCTGCTCTAAGAAGATAAATAGGTATTGCGCCTCTCTGCTGTGCGATGGCACTGACCTGAGGCTAAGCATAACCTATTCGTTCTAAGAATTCATTGTTGTTTGCGCCTCTCTGCTGTGCGATGGCACTGACCTGAGGCTTGGCATCTCTTTGACAATTCTTAGAACCAAATCTTCTAAGTCCAAGACCGCTCAAAAATCTCCTGAGGACGATTGATTACCATATACCTGTGGAATACACAAATACGGTTTGACCTAATTCATCTAATTAATCGCTGATGTGTGTCAAACGTCTGTGTATGGATTTAAGTGGACAAACATACTGACAATCATCGTGGCTGCATTGCCTGATGTTCAAAATCAATAAGAATTACATATTAGCTCAAACATGATTCCTAGTTAGATATTAGAAGTCTTCGATAAGTGAAAAACTGTGCAATCAAATCATGCAAAATGTAATAAGCACTAAATGTTCCAAGTGATGGTGTATATGCCTGTCTGATTCCACGAGAGTCCATTCCGGATAAAATGTTAATGCTAATAAGCTATACAAGCCTGCCCTATCAAAATCACAAAAATATGTCTTTCTATTCATAGGTTAAGTTTTTGTTTAGTCCTAGTACAATGTGTCGTGTCGGACTGTGTATATTGCTCTCTGTTAAACATCACTGAAAATGCTTAATGTCTATTTAAACAACTTGTTTCTGAAAGGTTAAATGGATCACGTCTGAGGTGATCAGGTGGATAAATGGATCACGTCTGAGGTGATCGGGTGGTTAAATGGATCATGTTTGAGATGATCAATTAATGCACATAATGTTTTATCAATTGGTAATAAACTAAGTGTGGTTCATACCTTAAATTTGGCACAAGGATAGACCAATCGTTCGACTGAATCTGATATGACTCAGTCGGCCGAATGGGGTATACGATTGAATACAATCGTAAGATTGGATCATGCGAATGAACCCAATCGGCCGGTTGAATGTGCCCGACTAGGTCAAACGTGCGAATGAGGTATGCGAATGAAACACATCGAACGATTGGAGGTGACCGACTGAAATTGTCATTTGGATGAACTTCAATCGCCCGATTGGAGATGAACGATTGGGTAGATGGCACGACTGAGATTCAGTCGTCCGACTATCCAAGACGATTAGACTCAGTCGGCCGACTAACCAAGGCGACTAGACTCAGTCGCCCGACTGGATTTTGCCCTAGTATAAAAACAGACCAAATCATAATCAGTCGTTCACTCTCCCAAATCGCCCCCTCTATTCGCCCGACCTAAGGAACCGCTGTCGAAATTTCCTTTGATCCATATCTGCTTTTGTTTATGTGTTCTAACACTCATTGGTGATTATACAGGTACTACTCAAAGTGTTTCATCGATAACACTGATAAATGATGTCCAAAATCTCTCAAATTCAGACCAAACAGTAACCGAACGCATAATGAACAAATAGGCTGTCCAAACTAGCTTAAACGTTCGAATAGAAGTTAGAACATGATTTATCGGTAGTTTCCGAGTGTAATGAGCAAAATTTCGACGTTTAACTTCAAGTATAGCTCAAAACACGAATTTGAATGGACAAACTGTCGGGTATGCGACTGGACACACTGATGAACTCCAATCGCCCGACTGAGAAGACGATTAGTCTCAGTCGCCCGACTGAGATGAACGAATGAATTAAACGCACGACTATGCTCATTCGCTTGACTTAGTCGCCCGTATGAATAAATTCACCTTTCAAGACTCATTCGTTCACTCAGTCGCACGGCTATGTTCATTCGGTTGCTCAGTCGCCCGACTAACCAAAGTGGGAAACTCATTGATTTTGTTTACTCTCTTCTACGTGTACTAACGTAAACTTACATTGTGTTGCAGATGGCGAGTCGATGGGTTATGAGCACGAAGCACAACATTTGTGCTCATTTGGACTTGACCTCTAGGAATGCCGCTGACTTTTCTGGCATTATCACATTTCTGAGAAGATCAAGGATATACAGAGCTATCTCAGCACAGTGTACACCATATAGGTCGATGCAGCAGTCGTTCTGGGAACACGCTGTGGTCGACAGATCCAGGGAGCCCTATACTATTAGGAGCACCGTTCTTGGGCACGCTATAGAGATAACAGAGGAGGACTTACGGACAGTCTTAGAGTTAGGAGATGATGGTGACTGCCCTATTCGCTTACATCCAATGACAGTCAGAGGGTGCTTCCTGAGGGCTAAGTATACTGGGGACATAAACTCAGGGATGCTCAACAAGAGCAATCTCTGCCCCCAGTTCAAATACCTAGCCCACGTCTTGCTCAGGTGTATTGCCTCACGAAAAGGAGGCTTCGACGAGCTCTCAGAGCAAATGCAGAATGCCTACGTTGCATTGGTGCTGAACCACCCTTTCAGCTTCTCCAGAATGATCTTCACTTACTTAGTGGAGAACATAGAAGTTAAGGGAAGAGAAGGCTTCTGCATGTATCCTCGCTTCCTGCAAATGATCTTTGACCAAAAGCTACCTATGTTGCCGAAGCAGAAGGAGGATGCAGTTGTGCTAGAGGTGATGGATGACACCACCTTAGGCAGAATGAAGGTTTACCGGGGAAAGCAGGTCAAGCCCCCGGTAAGACGTTTGTTTGGGCATCTGGCCCGTGAAGACTATGTGGCGCCAGCTAGGAGAAAGTGGCGTCACGAAGACAGTGACTCTGATGTAGAGCATGTGGTTCTACCCTCCGATGACTCCGATGATGATGACCAAGGATCTGGTCAGGGTGGAGATGGTCAAGAAAGACCTGAGACAGCTCCAATCCACCCTGACTTCATGCAGGAGGAGGAGGACTCAGACGAGGCACCACTAACCCGGACAGTGGGTAGTCGGGTAGTGGCAACCGAGGAAGGTCTGCGGGCGGTTGGTGGTCGCCCAGGAGAGACTGGGAGCTCTGTTACTGACCCATCATATAACCCAGTCTCTCCCAGCAGCCAAGGGGGAGCCTCCGGGTCAAGAGGGACTCGGAGGAAACACATGGCTCGTCCTCATGGGATGAAAGGCAAACGCAGGAGGATCACTCTTGTTTCTACCTCCCCTGCAACTACCACTTCCACAACACCTACCCAAACCACCCAAACCACTCATACCTCTCAATCCACCATATCCCAAACACCCCAAACCATCACCACCTCTATACCTCCACGTAATACTCCCACATCCACCACCACCACTGTACCACCATCTACAGCCATTACCTCTAACCCCATATTCACCACATCCACCACCACCACCACGACTCAACAAACAGGCCCCTCATCGTTCCCATCCAGCTCATTCATCCCACCAGTTTCTGTTGTAGAGCAGCTTGCTGCTCTAAACAGCATGGTGGTTAAGCTGATGGCGTCTGATGCGGAGAAAACGGCTCAGTTACAGTAGCTGAGAGAGTTAAGTTCCTCTCAAACTGCTGAGATTCATCAGCTACGCGAGCAGATTTCTTCCCAAGCCCAGGTGATCACCTCACAGACAGATCAGATCACTGGGTTACTTCAACATGAGGCAGAGACAGATGCTAAGTTGGGAAAGCTGGAGGCGGCTCACAAAACTCTGTTGCTTAAGTTAAAAGGCACTCAGAGTGAGCCCCTCAAGATTGGAGAAGGTGATGGTGATGATAATGATGATGATAGTGAGGATGAGGAAGACGATGATGAAGATGATGAGGATGATGACGATGATGATGATGGTAGTGATGAAAGCAATGATGGTGATGATAAGAAGAAAGATGGTGAAAGTAAAGGAGGAGAAACTTCCGGAGATAGAAGCGAAAGTGCAGCATGCGAAAGGCGCTCTAAAAGGCGACATGATCAAGGCCCCTCTTCGTCTACTCCAACTGAAGATTCACCGGAGATACAAGGCAAAGTTCAAGACTAGACGTTTATTTATTTTGCTGAAACTTTGTACTTGAAATTATGTATTTTAGTCTGCTATATATAAAATTTTGTGGATATAAATCATCTTTGGTTATGTGATCAATGTATACTTACTTGCAATATATTTGATTTTGTAACAGGATCAACCACACAAGTCGATGAGCATGATGTTATGCCCCTTCGTCAGATTGAAACCAAGTTGACTATGATACTTGATCTTCAAGGGATAGTGCAACGGTCTGTGGGTTACTCAGCTGAAGAAGGGGAAATCATTCACGACTTGACAGATGAACAGATTGCAGAACTGTTCAGTCTGAATCCGGATGAGTTGGTAAAAGATGCTCCCGAAGTCGATGTAGTCAGCGATGAAGAACTTCAAGATGTCGACGAGGTGGAGATTGAGGACGTAACGGCTGATTATTATCCCCAATACACTAACGCCGAAGGCGAAGTGCTTCCAGATGTGGGGGAAACCTTTGACAGCAATATATTTGATAAAGTGGAAGAGATGACAGCAGCTAAGGCAGCTGCAGAAGAGATTCCTCAGGCAGATGAAGCTGATCGTGCAACCAAGAAGGAGGAATGGATTGCCTGTCTTGAGGAAATGAAGAAACAGCGTGGGCCTCCAAAGTCAAATACCTACACCAAGCTTTACAAGATTAAAAAGCATCAGAAGGTGTCAGGAAAGATTATCAGCTGGGCATACTTTGATGATCTCAAAGTATATGCAGTGAAGAGAGAGAAGGGAATCGAATATTTCAGATTTCCTCATGACTTGAAAACTCTCCCAGGGTTTGAGCTTAATCGTCTAGCCAACTTGAACCTCCTATATGCTGTTCCAGGAAAGATATCAGGATGGTTTGAGCAGGCACTAAAGAAAGAGTACCACACTAGGTGGGTCAACTTTAAACCTCAACAGCCAAGAAGGTTATTTCATAGGACTGAGGTTGACCCCACCTCAGGAAGATCAAAAGTGGTCTTGAGATGGCACCCTCCGCGCACGATGTCGCGTATTCCATTGAGGGAGATGCCTCAGGATTTTGCACCACATTTCAAATGGTGGTATTATGACTGGCGAACTGGTGAAGCCGTCATAGTTTTGGAGAAAGAAGGAACGGTCGAGACGATAAGAGTGTTTGATCCGATGTGGCTAACCAACTTGTCTGAGTCTGATGTCTATATCTTATTCAAGTGGCCACTGTTCTTTGATACACAGGATATTGTGCAAGCAATGCAATTCCAACATGTTATACGTATCTGCTTCGCATTAAATATTCATTCTGGGATCTCAAGAGAGGAAAGGGTGAAACGATATGAAGAGTTCAAGAAAGAAGTAAAAGTCTAGATAGAACTTGGTCCAAGGGGGAGTTTGTTGGTACACATGTCCCCAGTTCTAGTCTAGTGAGCTGAAATGTAATAAATTTCTATCTTGTTACACATATGTAATGTTAAATCAATCTAATGAGAATCTCTTCTTTATATGGTTGTTGATTATATAATGTTATATCTATTTATTTTATTAGTTGTTACACGCTTAATATGACCATGTTATATAGGTTTACAGTTGTGAGACACAGTTCTGAATCATTAAAGGTTCATGAATGTGTTTGACTAAACATCTCTTTCAGTCGCACGACTGGACCATGCGAATGGTCCAATCGCACGGTTGAACTAAGAGACTGAGTCAATCGGACGGTTGAGTCATCAGTCTGACTCAAGCGTACGAATGAATCAGTCGTATTACTCAATCGCACGACTGAGTCAGTCGCAAGACTCAGTCGCACGAATGAGATCTGTAACCTATAAATACCACTTAATTCGTGGAAAAACGTGACACTTCGAAGACTAGAAACCCTAATCGCCCCAGAACGTGCTGTTCGACCATTCCAACTTCATAGAGCGTTTCAGATCATTCCAAGTCAATTCATAACGTTTTCTAATCGTTAGGATTGATCTTGAATTCGTTCTCACTGATTGGATCGCCAATCAAATAGGATTCCGCACTATTTGATTCGGTACAACGAAGAATCAGTTAGTACTCCGTACGTACTCGGTCCAAACACTATCTCAGTAGATCCTAGTCCATGTTTATTCTGATAACACACTTTGGAGTGTAGGGATGAGGATATGATGTTCTTGAAGGTCTCCTCTTCAAGAACATGCTTCTTTGTCTTGGCCTTGCTGCTTACTAGCTCAGCCTGGCACTCAGTTGACTTAGTAATGAGATCTTTCATCTGAGTCTTGTAGTTAGTATGCTCATGTTTAAGACTTGAAATGGTTTTCTTTAAGTCTTGTATTTTTAACTTATACTCATTTTCAGCTCTTTTGAAATCATATTTTAATATGTTCAAAGAATCAAGCTCAGATCACATTTCTAAGTAATAGGACCTGTATCTATTAACTTTAGCAAACGTTGTGTTCTAGATTTTAATCATTAGGTTGACCTTCTAAGTAATGGTTGAGAAACATCTTGACCTTCTGACACTAAATGATCTGAATCTTGATTAGATTGATCATTTTCATTGAATTAAATCGTTGAATCCTGGACAAAAGAGAAGAATGGGTAATCTAGGCTTTGATCATCTGGGTTGTCAGAATCTGAGTCATCATTGAAAGAACCAAGATCTGCTTGAGCTTTCTTCTTACTTGTAGAATCAAACAAGTTATATTGATCAAACGAGTTAGATTGAAAAGAGTTTGACAATGAATCTAAATCAAATAACCACGAAGGACCATTTGAAACAGATGTAAAAGAATTTTCCAAGAATTTAACGTTGAATATTTCAATTATAACATTAGTCCTAGAGTTATAAACTCAATAAGCTTTTGAAACAGATGAATATCCAGCGAAAAATCCATTATCAGATTTTGCTTCAAACTTTCCTAGATGATCACTTGAATTTAGAATCATGACTGGACAACCAAAAGATTTAAGGAAATCTATGTTTCGTTTCCTGCCAAACATCAACTCGTATGGAGTTTTCAGTTTATCTTTCATGATTAGCGTTTGAATTTATGGACGAAACACGTAGTTGAGATAGCTTCAATCCAGAAAGTGATCGGAATTTTAGCATCTGCTAACATAGATCGTGCAGCCTCAATCAGTGTTCTGTTCTTCCTTTCAGCAACTCCATTTTGTTGAGGAGTTCTAGGAGCACTGAACTGATGAGCTATTCCTTTCTCTGCACAAAAGATGTCAGTATTAGCATTTTTGAATTTTGAACCATTATCACTTCTTATTATCTTCACTTTTTGATCAAATTAATTTTCATCTTTTATGATAAATTCTTTTAATAATTCAGCCGTTTCAGATTTAGCACTCAAAACGAAAACCCATGAAAATCTTGTATAGTCATCAATCATAACGTCCAGAAAGGTCCATGTGCAACATCTAGAGTGGTTTGGAATTTGAGTTTATCCGCTTGGTCTTATAAGACGCTCTATGTTGCTTTCCCTTCAAACATGCTGAGCAGTGATCAGTCATTGCAAACTTCTTGTTCATGTTCTTGAAATAGGAATACCCGAGACGCCTATGACAAAACTTACTTTCATCATTTGATGCTTTAGTAATAAGGCAAGTTGTTTTTGTTGAGGGATCAACTTGAGACATATCCAGTTTGTATACATCTCGATCTGTTTTAAGTTTAACAATCACCCAATCTTTGCTAACCTGAAATCATGGCTTCAAGACATAACAGAAAGAATCGTCAAATAGAAAAGACTATGATTTATCACTGATTTTGGATGCTCTTAAAAGATTAAAGTTCAACTGAGAACAGAAGTTGACTTTATCGAAACTTATTATCCCGTTTGATACTGTTACTTCTCATGTTATCTTTCCACCTGCATCACTACCAAAGACGACATGCGTTCCATCCTTTAACTTAAAATCTTCCAGTAAGGCATGATTGCTTGTCATGTGCCGGCAACACCCGCTATCCACATACCAAGTATTGAGTAGTCTTCTCGGGGCGTACCTGCACAACAAAGAAATTTAAGTTGAGTTATCTACCTAAGCCGAGATGGTCTTAGGTTTTCTAAATTATCAACAATGGTGAATTGCTTGAAATGAAGAGTATTCAAATCTGGCTTGTTCTTAATGACTTTACCAATTTTGTTATGCATTTGTTGTGGATTATTTTTGTAAACATTCATACCAGTTGATTGACCAACTTTTAAAAAATGTTGATTACCAACATTTTATCAGTCATTCTTACAGATCTTGGTATCAATTGTTCGTTCAGAACTTGTTTTGGTCTCGCATAATTGTTCCTTTGGAAAGACCTCAAACCTAAAGAAGGTTGGTTAGTTAATCTTTGAAATCCATCAGTTTGATTTCTTCGATACTGAGGATTAGCATAACCTTTGCTCAAGTTTGAATTTGCAAATCCTTTCTTAGGTGAACTCTTCCTAAAGTAACAATTTTCAGTGTTGTGAGTTCTCTCATCACAGTAGGTACAATATTTGTTGAAATAACAATCTGCTGTGGAATGATTCCTCATGTCACAGATGTGACAGTACTTATTGAAAAAGCACTCAGCAGTATTGTGATTATACTTATCACAAATTTCACAGTACCTCTATGGAGATTTAAACAATTGCTTGTTAACTTTTGATGTTGACGCAATATTTGGTTCTTGTTTATATTTTGGCGTTAAAAAGTTAAATTGTTGTTTTTGATTTGTCAAATTTTGCTTTTGAGTTGACATTTTGTTCTTTGACATATTATTTTTTTAGCTTTTGCTCATGAAATTCCTTCTTTGATTCCTTAGGAACAAATCTTTTAGTAACAACGGAAGTCTTAGAATCAAAACCCGTTTTCAGATCATATTGAGATTTGTTCTTAGGACCGACTTTAACTTCTCGAAGAGAGATCATGTTCAAAAAACCAACAGACACAAATTTTACAGGTTTGAGTTTAGTTGCTTGATTTGTTGGTTTTATCATATTTTTTTTTGACATTTGTTTTGATCATTTTTGGCTTTAGATAATTTTCTGCTTCTTTGATTCTTTGATTTAGAAGAACTTGGTTTAATTTCAGATTGAACATCTTTAGGTGAAGAATCTTTTTCATTATCTTTCAGTTTCAGATCAACAGAGTTTGAATCTTCTGTTGTTCCCGCTTCAAGTTTTGCTTTTCTTTACTTCATCTTTTTCATTATCTTTCAGTTTCAGATCAACAGAGTTTGAATCTTCTGATGTTCCCGCTTCAAGTTTTGCTTTTTCTTTACTTTCGATTAAAACTTCTTCCAACACTGATTTCGTTGGAGCACAAGATTTCTGACTTTTCTGATTAGGTTCATATGATGTAACTTTTATGGGATGACCATTTTTGATCTTTTCATCGTCCTTTTCTTCAAAGATTTTGATATTAGCTTTTTCTTCTTCATTGTTAGCATTCTTGTTTTTTACATAAAAGCTTTGAGTTTAGCTTTGTTTTCAGGATGTAACGCCCGAAAATTTGTTTTTTTGAGTGTCATGCGACTAGAGGTCCAATCGCACGGAGCTTACTGATGGTCCAGTCGCATGGTGTTCGGGCGACCGAAGGTCCAGTCGCCTGAAGTTGGGGCAACTGAACTGTAGTTTTTAAGGGAGAGGGCCGCCATCTTCCCACCCCACACTTGCAAAACTCAGTCAAAAAGAATAGAAGAGAGAAATAGGAGAGAAAGAAGAGAAAAAGAGAGAGAAGTGGTGATTCGGGCTCGAAACTCGTCAAGTAACTAGTCCAAACGAAGCTCTTCATCTTCTTCTTGTTTGTGTGAGTTCTAGGACCCCTTATTAACTTGTTTTCAACTGATTTTGGGGCTAGAACACATATAAACCCGTTTTTGAAATGTGTGAGTTTGACCCATTTGGGTGAAATTGTGCGTAGTGTGTTTAGAGTGTGATTTTGGACTTGTATGTGCTTGTATGATGTCATAGTATGGTTCCCTAAGGTTTAGAAGGGTTGATTTGGGCTTAGAATGAGTTTAGAAGGGTTTGAAGGCCGTATGTCGCGGCTGCAGTTCGAGATGAACTTCAGTCACTGCCTAGTTAGGGCTTGGCGACTGAAGGGCCAACGGCCGACTGAGGGATGACTGAGACTCTATCGCACGACTGAGGTTCAATCGCACGACTGGAAGCCCAGTCGCATAGGTGGTCAGTCGCCTAGTGCCTAATCGCACGACTGAGAGTCTAGTCGCATAGGTGCTCATCCGCATTAGTCCCACTAGCATGATGTCCAATCGCCTAGTATTCATTCGCACGATTGAGAGTCCATTCGCACGATTGTATGTTCATTCGCATAGGTGTCTAATCGCATGATCCAGTCACGTGGAGGCCATGCGACTGAAGCATGCCCAATCGCCCCAATAGGGCTGTTATGTACGAGGAGAGATATAGTTCACTTACTGGCCTTCGGGAGAAGAGCACGGGTGAGTAATGATGTGATAGCTCCCGTAGGCACACGTGAGATGACCGTCGAGGATTAGAAGTTAAGTTGGGCATGATGATGATAGTATTGCATATGTATGGATGATGTATGAATGTAAGTACGATGTAGTTTTATATGATGGTAATGACTGATGACTTGTAAATGTCGGTGTTCCTTGCTTCGATACGTGTTTACCTTTTCGTGATTTTACATGTTATGATTATTGAATGAAACGAAAGTAATAACAAACGTAAAGTGAAAGATAATGAAAGAGGAACATGATGAATGAATGCATGCATTAATGAATGAACGAATGAATGTTAGAAAAGGCTTGCAAGCTAATGTATGGAGGTGCACACCCATTGAAGGTGTTAGCTCAACTGTGTGCGGGTTAGCTACACCGAAGGATGCACATTGGGGTCAGTCTTTGTGATTGACCATATGTATGGGATCCTTGCCGCTTACCCTAGGTTACTGGAACAGCAGTAGTGCACAATGTTCGTGATTAATCATCACAGGTCTAGCACCAGCAGTAGTGCACAATGTTCGGGGTATAGCGCATGGCATTGATCCAGAATGAAAGAGGAAAGATAAGTGGTGCATGTACTTGCCCTAGGTGACTGGATCAGCAGTAGTGCACAATGTTCGTGATTAATCATCACAGGTCCAGCACCAGTAGTTGTACACAATGTTCGGGGTATTGTACATGTCACCATAAGTAATAAACGTACGAATGAATGTAATGAACACATGAATGAATGCAACGAACGTACGGACAAATGTAATGAATGTATTAATGTATGTAAGAGATAACGAACAAAAGAAAGAATTGAATGTCAGTGATGAACGGTACATGAACGAAAGCTAATGAATGAATAAGGAAGATAATAATAATATTATCTATGTGTACGTATGTTGTGTGATCGCATGTATGTAAGAACGGTTTTAAAGAAAGAAAAGTATATTTTATTATAAAACTAGAACTTACTCAGCGACGCTGACCTTTTATGTGTTTCCAGTTGGCAGGTACTGTTGCTGAGGATGGCACGAGGCGGCTACTCAGCTCTTTTGGGATGGCATTCCTTTGTTAATATTTTTGCAATGTATTATGTTGCATGTATTTATAAACAAAATGGTGTTTGTAGAGGATTCGGATAAATGGGATTACCTAAGGAATCCTCTTACTACTAAAAGTCACTATTTATGACTATTTTGAAATTGATTAACGATGTAATGCTTTGCAAAAGCTTTTATGATGAAATGAGATGCCATTTTTGAATGTTCCGCTGCAATGTTTATTTAAAAATATCCGTAAATGTATGTTTTATGTGCAATGATCAACCAACTGTGAGGTGCCCGAGAACTGGGCCTTACAAGTTGGTATCAGAGCCAAAGTTTAAGTGAATTGGGTAAATATTTTCGAAAACCTAATCTTAAACTGAGAATGGGACAAAAAGGTAAGGGATGCAAAACTGAGTAGCTGTGTGCCATCAGGTACTTTCTTAAAGATAACCAGTATTATGTGCGCATGTTATGTGTTTATGTGTTACTGTTAGATTTAGATACTAATGTAGTCAGGACAAGTAATGCTCAGGGTACGAAGAGTAAAGTAAGTGGCAAATCATAACTGGCCACTATAATTAGGGACTTACTATACTTGACATAAACTGAGCTATTCCCTTGAATAACCGTGTTGGTGTTTGGATCTTTCAGTGAATGTTAGAGGATGGCCGGTGGTAGATCATCCAAAGCTTCACGTGGTGGAGGTGGTGGCGGACGTGGTGCTAAACCACGGGCCACAAGAGGAAGGCCTAGGGTGGAGAAAGTGGTTCCTGAAGAACCCGAGACCCCTCATCAGGAGGGTGTAGACGAGAGCACTAATTTGAGAGCCTCGCTAAAAGAGGCAGTAGTTGAAGAGGTGCATCAGGTCATGCAGATGATCTTACCGTCTGTGGTGACCGAGGTGATAAAGGCTGTCCGGGAAGGAGAATGAAAAGAGAGGAATAGGTCCTCAGGAAGACAGGAGCAATCAGAGCCGGAAACGGTTCGTTTCAATGATGAAGAGGAGAAGGAGGAGGAGCATGTGCAGGGGACTGCACGAAGGCTGTAATTACGGGGCGTTTATAAGGTGCAAGTCCCCTACCTTTGATGGAAATGGCACTGCTGCTGCTGCTCAGGGATGGGTGAGGGAAATGGAGGCTTTTCTCGATATCAGTGAGTGTTGGGAGGACCAAAAGGTAAAGTTCGCTACCCACTCTTTCATAGACTCAGCTCTATGCTGGTGGGACAAAATAGTCCAAGCCGAGGGTTGCAGGGCCATTGGAAGAATGAAGTGGTCCGAGCTAAAAAGGTTGGTGATCGAGGAGTTCTGTCCTCATCGAGACATGGATAAAGTTGAGAGAGAGTTCCTACAACTGGAGGCGGGGACGATGACCCACCAATAGAACACCACGAAGTTCAACAAAATGGCACGTCTGGTGCCGGATCAGGTGACACCTCTGTCGCGAAAGATCAAGAGGTATATTCAGGGTTTGCCAGCGGATATTCACAAGCATATGATCGCCGCCTGACCGAACACCATTAGGTCGGCGGTGGACTTGGCGGGGAGACTATACGATGAAAGGGCAGTGGTGGTGGTGGCTGAAGGTAGTAGGAAGGGTGGTGGTGACAGGAATTGGAACGGGAAGAGGTTTGGTCGGGGTAATGCTTCGACGAGCAACAAGAAGGCACGGGTGGATGACCGTCGTGTAGCCACACCGGGTACGGGACTGAAGAGGTGCGCTAAATGTGGGAAGGAGCATAGCGGGGAGTGTAGACTGGGGTTGAATGTCTGCTCCAAGTGTGGAAAGCCTGGTCATATGGCTAGAGAGTGTAGGGGCATGAGGTGCTTCAACTGTGGGGAGAGTGGTCATATGAATAAAGACTGCAAGAAGCCGAGGGCTGAGGGTTCCAGCGTGAGAAGACAAGGAATGAAGGACCGAGGGTAAGAGCCAGGGCATTCACGATGACACAGGAGGAGGCTAGGATGGACCCTGGTGTTGTGTCCGGTACGTTCCTGGTGAACCAAACTTTAGCCTCTGTATTATTTGATTCGCGTGCCAGTAGGAGTTTTATTTCTGCTACCTTCTGTGCCAAACAACCTGTTAGTAGTAGACGTGTCGACGTACAGTTCGATGTAGAAACTGCGATAGGTAAGTATACCAGGATTTCCGAGGTGATAGAGGGTTGTGATATGGAATTAGAGGGCCATAAATTTCCGGTTAGACCATTTGCGATGACCTTAGGTGGTTTTGATTTGGTGCTTGGGACGGATTGGTTGGCGGACTTCGAGGCGAATATAGTGTGTGGAAAGAAAATGATTCGTTTGATAGCGCCTAACGGGAGTCCGGTAACTGTTTATGGAGATCGGGCACAACGATCCCGAAGGTGATCTCAATGGCGGTGGCGGGAAAATGCATGAGGCGTGGATGTAGCGCCTCCTTATTTTATGTAAAGGATGTGGAAACACCAACACCACAACTACCTAATGTTCCAGTTATGTGTGACTTTCCATACGTTTTCCCGAAGACTTATCGGGAGTGCCACCCGACCGAGAGATTGAGTTTCAGATTGACCTTATACCAGGCGCCCAATCTGTCGCCAAAGCACCGTATCGATTGGCTCCGACAGAGATAAAAAAATTGATGGAGCAGTTGCAAGAGCTGCTGGATAAGGGGTTCATTAGACCGAGTACCTCACCTTGGGGTGCTCCGGTCCTATTTGTGAAGAAGAAGGATGGTAGTATGAGGATGTGCATTGACTACCGTGAGCTGAACAAGCTGACAGTGAAGAATCGGTACCCGTTACCAAGGATTGATGATTTGTTTGATCAGCTTCAAGGCGCTAGTTGGTTTTCACGGATAGATCTTCGATCGGGCTACCATCAGCTAAAGGTGTAAGAGCAGGATATTCCTAAAACAGCTTTTCGCACGTGCTACGGTCACTACGAGTTTCTTGTCATGTCTTTTGGTTTGACCAATGCGCCAGCTGCTTTTATGGACGTGATGAACAGAGTGTGTCGGCCAATGTTGGATAAATCAGTGATTGTGTTTATCGATGATATCCTGATTTATTCGAGGAGTGAGAAGGAACATGCCGGTCACATTCGAGAAGTGTTAAAAATGTTAAGAATGGAGAAACTGTATGCCAAGTTCTCCAAATGCGCGTTTTGGTTGCGTGAATTCCAATTCTTAGGTCACGTGGTGAATCTGGAGGGGATTATTGTTGATCCGGCGAAGGTGGAAGCGGTGATGCAATGGAAGTCTCCAAAGACACCATCTGAGATCCGAAGTTTCTTGGGTTTGGCGGGCTATTACAGAAGATTTATTCAAGACTTCTCAAAAATCGCTTCCCCACTAACCAAGTTGACCCAGAAAGATGTAAAGTTTGTATGGGGTCATGCTCAAGAGAAGGCGTTCGAAGAATTGAAGGCGAGGTTGCCCCAAGCTCCTGTTCTGTCTTTACCCAATGGGAGTGAAGATTTGGTGGTTTACTCTGATGCTTCCTACTCGGGATTGGGATGTGTGTTAATGCAGAGGGGAAAAGTTATAGCCTATGCATACCGACAGTTGAAAGTCCATGAGGTTAACTATCCTACTCATGACTTGGAACTAGCAGTTGTGGTCTTTGCATTAAAGATTTGGAGGCACTATCTTTACGGGACGAAGTGCACCATCTTCCCCGACCACAAGAGCTTGAAGTACTTCTTCGAGCAGAAGGATTTGAATATGAGGCAAAGGCGATGGTTGGAGCTTATAAAGGATTATGATTGTGAGATCCATTACCATCCGGGCAAAGCCAATGTGATGGCGGATGCCCTTAGCCGAAAAGAACGCCCCGAACCGATTCGGGTGGAGGCGTACTAGCTGATTATAACCTCGGATGTGATGAAGCAAGTCAAAGAGTTCCAAGATGAGGCACTGAAAGAAGATCATCTTAACTCCTAAAGAATGAGAGGTCTGGTCGCAGAGTTGGGTGCAAAAACATTTGGTGTTAGAACCCGGTTTGGACGTATGTGGATTCCTCATCTTGGGGATCTACGAGGTAAGATTATGGATGAAGCTCACAAGACTCGATACTTTATTCATCCCGGTGCTAGAAAGATGTATCAAGACATGAAGAAAGATTATTGGTGCCCGGGTATGAAGCGTGACGTGGTAGAGTATGTGAGTAAGTGCCTTACTTGTTTACAAGTGAAGGCCGAGCACCAAAAGCCGTATGGGAAGACTCAACCTTTGGATATACTGGAATGGAAGTGGGAATACATCACCATGGATTTCATTACGAAGCTGCCACGTACTCCGAAAGGGTATGATGCTATATGGGTGATTGTTGACCGCTTGACGAAGAGTGCTCACTTCCTACCGATGCGCGAGACGTATTCATCCGAGAGGTTAGCCGATCTTTTCATCAAGGAGATCGTGACTCGCCATGGTGTACCGGTGTCAATTGTGTCTAATCGCGACACCCAGTTTACATCCAAATTCTGGAAGAAATTCCACGATGCCATAGGGACGAGGCTACATATTAGCACGGCTTATCATCCCCAAACTGATGGTCAGTCAGAAAGGACCATACAGACCTTGGAGGACATGCTTCAGGCATATGTGATTGACTTTGGGGGAAATTAGGATGACCACTTACCGTTAGCTGAATTCTCATACAACAACAGCTATCATGCCAGCATTGGCATGCCACCTTACGAGATGCTATACGGTAGGTGATGCAGGACACCCGTTTGTTTGGGTGATAATGGTCATAAAGAGTTAGGGAGCATCGAAGAGATCGAGGCTACGACTAAAAAGCTCGAAAGGATCAAGGCCTATATGAAGGCAGCCAAAGACAGACAGAAGTCGTATGCTGATAAACGACGTAGACCGATTGAGTTCCAGGTGGGTGATCGGGTTATGTTGAAGGTCTCACCTTGGAAGGGTATCATTCGGTTCAGAAAGCGGGGCAAGTTAAGCCCGGGGTATATAGGTCCTTTCCGAATCATTGCTCGAGTAGGAGAGGTGGCCAATAGGTTGGAGTTACCAGATGAGTTAAGTGGAATTCACCCGACCTTCCACGTATCTCATCTGAGAAAGTGTTTGGCAGATGAAGATATGATTGTTCCACTGGAGGACATCAAAGTAGATGAACGGCTCGATTATGTGGAGCAACCAGTGGCAATCATCGACAGAAAAGAGAAGCGGCTGAGAAATAAAGTGGTTCCTCTCGTGCGTGTACAGTGGTGGCACAGGAAGGGATCTGAGTCAACGTGGGAGACAGAAGAGGAAATGAGACAGCGTTACCCACGTTTGTTCGAGGACTAACAGGTTTCGGGGACGAAACCTAAATAAGGGGGGTGGACTTGTAACGCCTAGAAATTTGATTTTTTGAGTGTCATGCGACTGGAGGTCCAATCGCATGGAACTTACGCGACTGAAGGTCCAGACGCACGGAGCTCACGCGACTGAAGGTCCAGTCGCATGGTGTTCGGGTGACTGAAGGTCCAGTCGCCTGGAGTTAGGGCGACTGAACTGTAGCTTTTAAGGGAGAGGGCAGCCATCTTCCCTCCCCACACTTGCAAAACTCAGTCAAAAAGAATAGAAGAGAGAAAGAAGAGAGAAAGAAGAGAAAAAGAGAGAAAAGTGGTGATTCGGGCTCGAAACTCGTCGAGTAACTAGTCCAAATGAAGATCTTGGACTTGTATGTGCTTGTATGATGTCATAGTATGATTCCCTAAGGCTTAGAAGGGTTGATTTGGTCTTGAATGAGTTTAGAAGGGTTTGAAGGCCGTATGTCGTGGCTGCAGTTCGAGATGAGCTACAGTCGCTACCCAGTTAGGGCTAGGCGACTGAAGGGCCAATCGGCCGACTGAGGGACGACTGTATTGGATCTTATATGCCCAAGACACATACAATATTGATGTGGTTAGTACTTTATGATCCAAGTCAGGTCATACCCAATAACAAGTTATACAAACACCAATAAATATTTGTTTATTGATAGGATCATACAACAAATATAGACACCTAATTTAGAAAATTGGTTTTCTAAATATTGCTTTCGTGTTAGAACAAAATTATATGGATGATTTTGTTCAAGAGAGATTTATTTGTTTCATTATTTAAAATGGTTAGATAATGACTTATAAAAAGTGTTATGTTATAAAATTACAACTAGGTTTTAAATTTTATAACATGAATGAATGAAAGAGTGTAACTAATACAAAAGATTAAAATGGGTGAGAAACCCATTTTAAACAACCAACTTCGGCCGCCCATTAAGTCTAGGAGAACCCACTTTTTTCTTGTAATTTGCAAGACTTAACCTCTTACACACTCTTCCATTCAATCACCAAAGATTACACTTTTTCTCTCTCACACATGCAAAAGATTTCTCTCTTCTTCTCATCTCAAAAACTCAAAATCTTGGCTGATTTTCTAAGGGTTTTTGGCTGAACTTGAAGCTACTTGTTGGCTGTAATCTCGGGTTCAAGAAGAGGGTCAAGGTTTGGTGTAACACTACCTAGCAAGTAAGTGTTTGGAAGACTTGTGGGTATCGAGATTTGAGGTCCTCCACCTTGAAGGATTGCTGCTCAAAACATCATCAATCTTTTTCTTTCTGTCGACTTTTGAAGGCTGCAGTAAGGTAGTTTGGCAGCCCTTTGTGGCTGTCATATTATGCTGTTTATTATGCTACATAGCTTGCTTATTCACATAAAAATGATCCTTTGTTATATGGGTTTGTTTATACATATATAAGTCACCTAAAGAATATGTTTTTCAACTTATAAACAAGTTTATAAAGTTGTAATTCCGCTGCGTTTTTCAGAAAGTTTAAAAGGTTAAACTAGTTTTGGTGTTCTTACAAACCCAACAATGGCATCAAGAGCCGGTTATGTGGATAGCTTGCTTGTTCTTGTCCTTTAAAATCGGTTTTAAAGGATGATTATCAACTCATAATAGGCTGATTTTGGTTGATTCAATAAACCCCATGTCTTTCAAAGTTATATCTTCATGCTTATGATTAAACTTTGAAAGATAGGAATGTCAATTGGTTGATATGTTTGGTTGTTGTTTGTTTGGATAAACAAACCCTAATTTTTAGTTTATGTTGGGTGAAAATTTGGGGTTTGATGGGGTTTATTTTGTTTTTTGAATGATGTTTATGATTGTTCATATTTGTGCATAACCTAGCTTTTGACCTTGTGTTGTTTGGATGTTTGCAATGTTTGGATTTGGTTTATTCAATAGGGTTGTATATTAATTTGTGCTTTGCTTAAAAATGTAATTTGTCTATTTATTCATTGGGATGTAAAAATAGATTAGGTGTATTTTTCTTTTACTAGAAAATATGTATTAGGATATATATTTTGTAAAAGAAGATGCTCGGGAAGGAAGCACAAGAAGAAGACACAAAAGAAGGACTTGAAGCATATGGATGCAAGTTCAAGTGGGGGTCTATGAAGACCTCAATTTTGAGTTGTATTCAACCCTTAGGAAAGACCAAATGACCACACTTTTGATGGCAAACAAGTGTGGTACAATAGTAGCTATGGTTATGCACATTGTGGTTGTTTATATTATGTTTGTTTGATTGTGATTTTATGAATGATTGTATAATATTTGGATATTATAAACAATCTTAATAAAAATGATCTTAACAACCTAATATAAAAATGGTTCTAAATCATTAAGTGTTAATAAATGGTTATTAAAAGGATTAATGAATACATAATAAAATGGGTTTTATTAAAAGGACCATAGGGTATCTTGAATTTGATAGCATGCAAATACAAGTACATAGAGTTTTCTAAACTAGAATTATGAAAACTTTAAATACTTAACAAAAAATTTTAACACCGTCCTTTTGCACAACGCCTGAGTCATTTGGAAACTCTTAATGGGATAAAGGTCACCTAACTATTTAGAGGGAACTTGTGACTTAAGGTGGGGATACCACATTTGTGGGATAAAGGTCACCTAACCACTTATGTGGGTAAACTCACACGTGTGTGCAAGTAGGGTAACTTGATTTACAAACCATGTTAAATGGATCACCTACAATATGGTTTCCAAATGGTGTTGATGGGATTAACATGCCGACTTTACATATGATGTTTAAAGTCGATCCCATGCCTCTAGACGTTGCAAATGGTTGCAACCGTCAATCGTTGACCACCTTATTAATTTAAATCGTGGGATAAAGGTCACCTAACCACAATTTAAATGTAGTGTTGGGTTCTAGATTTTAATATAAAAATGACCTTAAAAGGCAATAATTATTAAAAATAGCAATATCGAAAATACTAAAATAGAACTTTGTTAAATTTTGTAGATGGCCACCAATAATGGCAATCATGATAACTCATCCGCGTCCACCCAATCATTACGAGCGATCCTCCAAAAGGAACGTCTAAATCATAATAATTTCATTGATTGGTATCAAATCTTGAGAATCGTTCTCAAGCAAGAGAGAAGATCATATGTTTTAGACGACCCTATCCCCGATCAACCTAATGAGGATGATGAGGAGGCCTACAACGATTGGCTGAAGTACACTGAGGACTCCGTCCAAGTGTCTTGTCTCATGCTAGCGAGTATGACTCCGGATCTCCAAAAGGAGTATGAACATCACGGAGCTTATGACATGATAACCCAGCTGAAGGAAACGTTCCAACAGCAAACAAGGGTTGAGCGCTTCGAAACGGTTCGAGCACTCCATGCATGTCGTATGGACGACAACCAATCTGTTTCATCTTATGTACTTAAGATGAAAAGCCATATTGACCGCCTCGAGAGGCTTAATTGTCCCGTCTCGAAGGAATTGGCCACGGATTTGATCCTTAATGGCCTTACCAAGAAGTTCGAGACATTCGTGTTGAACTACAACATGAATGCTTGGGACAAGATCATTGGTGAGCTTCACTCAATGCTTAAAACGGCCGAGGTGGCCATGGGTAAATGGGTTTTACCCGTTCTCACCATAAATGAAGGTGGGAACAAGAAAAGGCCTTATCCCGCACCCAAGGCAAAGATTGCCAAGGGTAAGGGACCCGTTTGGGGAAAGGGAAAGGGGGTGGCAAGGGTGCCACCCAAACCATAAGTGAATAAGCAAAGGTTGCAGCTAATGACCCATGCTTCAAGTGTGGGGAGATTGGACATTGGGCAAGGAATTGTCCTGTCCATCTCCAAGAGTTGAAAGCAAAGAGGGATGCCAGGCAGACCTCAGGTACAATATACATGATTCATATTGATCTTAATGTCACATCTTCTAACACATGGGCATTGGATACAGGATGTGGAACTCACATTTGCAATTTGTTGCAGGGGTTCAAAAGAAGTAGGGACTTCAATCAAGGGGATGTCAGTCTCTTCATGGGCAATGGAACCAAAGTCCAAGTTGAAGCTCGTGGGGACTACATCCTAAAATTTCCAAGTGGCTTGGACGTTATTTTGAAGAATGTTCTGTATGCTCCCTGTTTGACTAGGAACATTATTTATGTATCCCAATTAAGACATTATGATTATGTATTATCTTTTGTTGAAAATGATATTCAAGTTTCTTTAAATGATATGTTCTATTTTAAAGCTATTCCCATTAATGGTATTTATGAATTGGTTCATGAAAATACTTTAAATAGTTCATTGTACCAAACTAACACCAAGAAACTCAAGTTGGATTTGACTGATACCTATCTTTGGCATTGTCGTCTTTGTTATATAAACAAGAAACATATACAAACACTTCAAAAGAATGGTCTTTTAAAAACGAATGAATGTGATTCATTTGATGTATGTGAATCTTGTTTACAAGGTAAAATGACCAAGGCACCCTTTAGTGGAACTAACGAAAGGGCAAAAGATTTATTAGGAATCATACATTCGGATGTATGTGGTCCTTTTAAGCCAATGACTAGGAATGGTGTAAGATAGTTCATTACCTTTACTGATGATTATAGTCGTTATGGGTATGTGTACTTATTAAGACACAAGGATAAAGCTTATGAACTCTTCAAAATCTTCAAGAATGAAGTACAAAATCAACTCAACAAGTCGATTAAAGTTATCCGCACCAATAGAGGATGTGAATACCTAAATGATGCTTTTCAAGATCATCTTAGGAGTTGTGGGATTGTCTCACAACTCACTCCACCTGGAACACCATAACATAATGGTGTGTCTGAGAGGAGGAATCGAACCTTATTTGATATGGTCCGATCTATGATGGCTAGAAGCACATTGCCTCTATCATTTTGGGGCTTCGCTTTGCTCTCCGCGGCCCGTATTCTAAATATGGCCCCAACCAAAAAGGTGGAAAGGACACCTTTTGAGATATGGCATGGAAGAGTTCCATTCCTATCATACTTAAGGGTCTGGGGTTGTGAGCCTTATGTTAAGACTCCCACCCCAAACAAATTGAAAGTCGATCCACCAAGTGTATCTTTATTGGATATCCTAGAGATTCTATGGGATATTATTTCTATGATCCACTGGAACAAAAGGTGTTTGTTGCTAGAAAGGGTGAGTTCATAGAAGCAAAGTTCTTTATGGAAGAAACTAGCAGTAGAACAGTGGATCTTAAGGAGGACCAAGAACCACAACCCGGTGCACGTTTGGTTGAAACTAGCACTCAACATGAGGATGTTGAGGATGATCAAGCGGTTGATCAATACACACAAAATGTTGGCAGAAGTGGTAGAACAAGTAATCCACCTGAAAGATACGTATTTTTCATGGATGGATGCTATGTGGTAGATTCAGATGAACTAACCATATACCATGATACAGTGTCCAATTTGGATTGTGACAAATGGCTTGAGGCCATTAACGTTGAGATGCAATCCATGTATGACAATAAAGTTTAACTTGTTCTACCACCTCTTAATTCCAAGGTAGTTAGAAGTAAGTGGGTTTTCAAGAAGAAAACCGATATGCATGGAAACTTGGATACTTATAAGGCTAGACTTGTAGCAAAGGGTTTCACTCAAACTCAAAGGGTTGATTATGATGAAACCTTCTCACCTGTTGTGATGCTAAAGTCTATAAGGATATTGTTTGCCATAGCTGCTCATTATGATTATGAGGTTTGGCAAATGGATGTCAAGACCGCTTTCCTAAATGGATATCTTGAGGAAGATGTCTATATAGTTCAGCCTGAAGGTTTTGTCGATCCAAAACATCCTAATAAAGTATGCAAGTTAAAGAAATCAATCTATGGATTGAAACAAGCATCGAGAAGCTGGAATCATCATTATTATGAGGAGGTAAAGAAATTTGGCTTCATCAAAAACACTGATGAGGCTTTTGTGTATAAGAAGGCTAGTGGGAGCATAATTACTTTCCTAGTATTGTATGTTGACGACATACTACTATTTGGAAATGACATTCCAACCTTGGAAGGTGTAAAAACCTGGCTTGGAAGTTGTTTTTCCATTATTGATCTTGGTGAAGCCGCCTATATTCTGGGAATAAAGATCTACAGGGATAGATCAAGGCGGTTGATTGGTTTAAATCAAAGTGCATACATTGATAAATTCTTGAAAATGTTCAAGATGGAGAACACTAAGAAAGGTACAGTACCTATTCAAAGAGGAACGATATTGAGTACGACTCAATGTCCTACCTCAAAGGATGAGCAAGATAAAATGAAGGCAATCCCATACGCATCTGCTATTGGATCCATCATGTATGCGATGATATGCACTCGACCGGACGTGTCATGCGCCTTAAGCATTACAAGCCGATACCAGCAAAATCCTGGAAATAGTTATTGGATGGCTGTTAAGAACATACTTAAGTACCTAAGGAGGACAAGAGATATGTTCCTAATCTATGGATCTGGCGATGAGGAACTCGTTGTAAAAGGTTACACGGATACGAGTTTCCAAACCGATCGTGATGATTCACGGTCACAATCGGGATACATTTTCATTCTGAATGGAGGAGCGGTCTCTTGGAAGATCTCCAAGTAGGATGTGGTGGCTCTATCAACTACAGAATCAAAATACGTCGCCGCCTCATTGGCAGCTCAAGAAGCTGCATGGTTGAAGAAACGCATTGCCGATCTAGGGGTTGTCCCTTCCATTCAGGAACCCCTAGAGATCTTTTATGATAACGAGGGTGCGATTGCTCAAATCAAGGAACCTCATGCTCATCAAAAGACTAGGCACATTGAGTAGAGATTCAAATACATACGAGATGAAGTTGAAAAGGGAAAGATATGTATTCGCAAAGTTCACATGGATCAAAACATTGCGGATCATCTCACGAAGCCCCTTGAAAAGGCAAAGCATGAAGGTCATACTTGTGCCATGGGACTTCGATATTCTAGTGAGTGGATTTGATCTGTAAATTTTGTATTTGGATATGTGGAACTCTTTATTATTTGAGTAAAATTATTTGGTTATAATGTTTCAATTAATGTTCCAATTTAGCATGTTTAATGCATGACAAAATTGTTTACTTTAAATGTCCGTAGTCTTTTAGACTTGTGGGAACAAGTGTGAGGGTAAGATTATTATGAACTTGGATTGGTTGATATTCATAAGGATGAATATAGAGCAATGGGTTGCTACCAAGGTTCATAGATATTTGTGGGATGCAAATATTGTACTGACCTGCATCTCAAATATTACTACATGGAATCTTCCTGATTGATCATAAGTAATTTTGAGTAAAGGCGAACATCATCTGGTAACCTCTGACCTGAGATGCATATTGGGTCTTGATATTTACCAAATATTATACTTTGGCTCAGTTCTTCATGTTTCTGAAATATGGCAGTACATAAGTCTGAATTTAGGTATAATATAAGGTAATTGTGAGAGACGTATGTAGTCAAGATGGGATTTGTCCCACTTATTCGTTGAGAGTAAGATGTCTAAGGCCTGATAAAGTTAAATCAATGAGAATGATCACTCCGTGTCTCTAGGATTTAACATGACATCTGTGACAAAAGGATAGATGATTGATTCACCTAAAACATTTCAAGTATGGCACTTGAAGAGGATGATGTTATTGAATGGCACTTAGTCATGCGTATTAAGGGTAGTAAACCGTTGCTAGGCGGTATTTACTGCTTGCATCAATCTTCTATGAATCTTGTGCAAGTGGGAGATTATTGGATCTTATATGCCCAAGACAATTACAAGATTGATGTGGTTAGTACGTTATGATCCAAGTCAGGTCATTGTTGGGTTTTATAGAACACTAAAACATAGTTTAACCTTTAAACTTTTCAGAAAACGCAGCGGATATAATGGATTATAACAAGTTTATAATCTGAAAATTTCGTGTTCTAAATGTGGTTTTAAGATGAAAACAAAACCCATAACAATAAGGATCATTTATATATGAATTGACAAGCTATATGACATGTAAAAACACATAAAATCACAGCCACAATGAGCTGTGATTTTCTACCTCTTTGAGCAGCTAGAAACGACCAAAAGTGGAGGTGTTAGATACTCCAAGATAGCCAAGAACTCCAAGTTGGAAGTCTTTGAACGTTGGCTCCCACAAAGCTCCAAGATAGCCACACACTTGCTTGGATTTGGACACCAAAACTCCAAGAGATGAGCTGCCAAAAGCTTCTAAAACCGTGAGCTTTCAGCTGGGTTTCTAGATGAGGTTTGATGTCACAAAAACGGCCAAGGCTCCAAAATAGGATCCCTCAAGCTAGTATACCCCAAGCTTGATAGCAACACTCCATCTTGTTAGGAAGAAACACCCACAAAAGCTACAAAAACTTCTCCTCTTGGCTGCAGGATCCGTGAGTTAGAGAGAGAGAAATTGGAAGCTTTGTTGTATTGCATGTAATGTGTGTGTTCAAGTGAGTTGAGAGTCCAAGACTAACTTAATGTGTGAGGTATTCCAAAACAAGTTTGGTCCAATAGGAATTAAGAGGGGGGCGGCCATTTTGGGTTTGAAAACCCCTTTCCCTCTCAAATTTTATATCACACATTAAGAATGTCTAGTTAACTAGACATACAAATTACTAAATAAATTGTATGTGCAAGTTATATATATATATTTACATACTTATACAATTAACCATTTAATTTATAAGTTGTAAATTCTCACTATTATTTGGTGTCATCTAACTAATTTAAATAACACTTCAAATAATATTGTTGAACAAAATATCCTAATAAGTTGTTCCCACTCACATGCAACTTATTTAGAAAACCCATTTTCTAAATTGGTGTTAATATTTTATTGCATGATCATATCATCAATTAAATATTAATTGGTGTTTGCTAAGCTTGTTATTGGGTATAACCCGACTTGGATCATAACGTACTAACCACATCAATATTCTAAGTGTCTTGGGCACATAGAATCCTACAATCTCCCACTTGCCCAAGATTCATAGAAGATTGATGCAAGCAGTAAATACCGCCTAACAACGGTTTACTACCCTTAATACGCATGACTTATAGCCATTCAATAACATCATCCCTTTCAAGTACCCTACTTGAAATGATTTAGGTGAATCAATCATCTATCCTTTTGTTACAGATGTCATGTTAAATCCTAGAACATAGAATGATCATTTCTTGTTGATTTAACTTATCAGGCCTTAGACATCTAACTCTCAACGAATAAGAGGAACAAATCCCATCTTGACTACATAAGTTTCTCACAAACACCTCGTGTTATACCTGAACATATCCTTATGTACTGTCCACTATTTCAGGACAGTGAAGAATATGCTCAAGGTATAATACTTGGTGAATATCAAAACCCAATATGTATCTCAGGTCGGAGGATACCAAATGATATTCGCCTTTACTCAAATTTACTTATGATCAATCAATAAGATTCCATGTAGTAAAATTTGAGATGCGGGTTAGTCCAATATTTGTATCCCACAAATATCTATGAACCTTGGTAGCAACCCATTGCTCTATATTCATCCTTATGAATATCAACCAATCCAAGTTCATAATAGTCTTACCTTCAAACTTGTTCCCACAAGTGTGAACGACTACGGACATTTAGAGTAAACATTTTACTCATGGATTAAACATGCTAAATTGGAATATTATTCGAAACATTATAACCAAATAATTTTATTCAAATAATAGAAAGTTCTATATATCCAAATACAAAATTTACAGATCAAATCCAATCACTAGAATATCGAAGTCCCATGGCACAAGTATGACCTTCATGCTTTGCCTTTTCAAGGAGCTTCGTGAGAGGATCCGCAATGTTTTGATCCGTGTGAACTTTGCGAATACATATCTTTCCCTTTTCAACTTCATCTCGTATGTAGTTGAATCTCCGCTCAATGTACATAGTCTTTTGATGAGCACGGGGTTCCTTGATTTGTGCAATCGCACCCTCGTTATCACAAAAGATCTCTAGGGGGTCCTGAATAGAAGGGACAACCCCTAGATCGGCAATGAATTTCTTCAACCATGCAGCTTCTTGAGCTGCCAATGAGGCGGCGACGTACTCTGATTCTGTAGTCGATAGAGCCACCACATCCTGCTTGGAGCTCTTCCAAGAAACCGCTCCTCCATTCAGAATGAAAATGTATCCCGATTGTGACCGAGAATCATCACGATCGGTTTGGAAACTCGCATCTGTGTAACCTTTTACAACGAGTTCCTCGTCACCAGATCCATAGATTAGGAACATATCTCTTGTCCTCCTCAGGTACTTAAGTATGTTCTTAACAGCCATCCAGTGACTGTTTCAAGGATTCTGCTGGTAACGGCTTGTCATGCTTAAAGCGCATGACACGTCCGGTCGAGTGCATATCATTGCATACATGATGGATCCTATAGCAGATGCGTATGGGATTGCCTTCATGCTATCTTGCTCATCCTTTGAGCTTGGACATTGAGTCGTACTCAATATCGTTCCTCTTTGAATAGGTACCGTACCTTTCTTAGAGTTTTCCATCTTGAACCTTTTCAAGATCTTATCAATGTATGCACTTTGATTCAAACCAATCAACCGCCTTGATCTATCCCTATAGATTTTTATTCCCAGAATATAGGCGGCTTCACCTAGATCCTTAATGGAAAAACAACTTCCAAGCCAGGTTTTTGCACCTTCCAAGGTTGGAATGTCATTTCCAAATAGTAGTATGTCATCAACATACAACACTAGGAAGGTTATTGTGCTCCCACTAGCCTTCTTATACACACAAGCCTCATCAGCGTTTTTGATGAAGCCAAATTTCTTTACTTCCTCATCAAAACGGTGATTCCAGCTTCTCGATGCTTGTTTCAATCCATAGATAGATTTCTTCAACTTGCATACTTTATTAGGATGTTTTGGATCGACAAAACCTTCAGGCTGAACCATATAGACATCTTCCTCAAGATATCCATTTAGGAAAGCGGTTTTGACATCCATTTGCCAAATCTCATAATCATAATGAGCAGCTATGGCAAACAATATCCTTATAGACTTTAGCATCGCAACAGGTGAGAAGGTTTCATCATAATCAACCCCTTGAGTTTGAGTGAAACCCTTTGCTACAAGTCTAGCTTTATAAGTATCCAAGTTTCCATGCATATCGGTTTTCTTCTTGAAAACCCACTTACTTCCAACTACCTTGGAATTAAGAGGTGGTACAACAAGTTCCCAAACTTGGTTGTCATACATGGATTGCATCTCAACGTTCATGGCTTCTAGCCATTTGTCACAATCCGAATTGGACATTGCATTATGGTATGTGGTTGGTTCATCAGAATCTACCACATAGCATCCATCCATGAAAAATCCATATCTTTCAGGTGGATTACTAGTTCTACCACTTCTGCGAACGTCTTGTGTGTATTGATCAACCCCTTGATCTTCCTCAACATCCTCATGTTGGGTGCTAGTTTCAACCAAACGTGTATCGGGTTGTGGTTCTTGATCCTCTTCAAGATCCACTGTTCTACTGCTAGCTCCTTCCATAAGGAACTTTGCTTTTAAGAACTCACCCTTTCTGGCAACAAACACCTTTTGTTCCAGTGGATCGTAGAAATAATATCCCATAGAATCTCTAGGATATCCAACAAAGATACACTTGGTGGATCGGACTTCCAATTTGTTTGGGGTGGGAGTCTTAACATAAGCCTCACATCCCCAAACCCTTAGGTATGATAGGGATGGAACTCTTCCATGCCATATCTCAAAAGGTGTCCTTTCCACCTTTTTGGTTGGGGCCATATTTAAAATACGGGCCGCAGAGAGCAAAGCAAAACCCCAAAATGATAGAGGTAATGTGCTTCTAGCCATCATAGATCGGACCATATCCAATAAGGTTCGATTCCTCCTCTTAGACACACCATTATGTTGTGGTGTTCCAGGTGGAGTGAGTTGTGAGACAATCCCACAATTCCTAAGATGATCTTGAAAAACATCACTTAGGTATTCACCTCCTCTATCGGTACGGAGAATTTTAATTGACTTATTGAGTTGATTTTCTACTTCATTCTTGAAGATTTTGAACATTTCAAAAGCTTCATCTTTGTGCCTTAATAAGTACACATACCCATAGCGACTATAGTCGTCGGTAAAGGTAATGAAGTATCTTTCACCATTCCTAGTCATTGGCTTAAAAGGACCACATACATCCGAATGTATGATTCCTAATAAATCTTTTGCCCTTTCAGTAGTTCCACTAAAGGGCGCCTTAGTCATCTTGCCTTGTAAGCAAGATTCACAAATATCAAATGAATCACAAGACGACAATGCCAAAGATAGGTGTCACTCAAGTCCAACTTGAGTTTCTTGGTGTTTGTTTGGTACAATGAACTATTTAAAGTATTTTCATGAACCAATTCATAAATACCATTAATTGGTATAGCTTTAAAATAGAACATACCATTTAAAGAAACATGAATATCATTTTCAATAAAAGATAATACATAATCATAATGTCTTAATTGAGATACAGAAATAATGTTCCTAGTCAAACTAGGAGCATACAAAACATTCTTCAAAATAACTTCCAAACCATTTGGAAGTCTTAGGATGTAGTCCCCACGAGCTTCAACTAAGACTTTAGTTCCATTGCCCATGAAGAGGCTAACATCCCCTTTCTTGAAGTCCCTACTTCTTGTGAACCCCTGCAACAAATTGCAAATATGAGTTCCACATCCGGTATCCAATACCCATGTGTTTGAAGATGTAACATTAAGATCAATATGAATCATGTATATTGTACCTGAGGTCTGCCCGGCATCCCTCTTGGCTTTCAACTCTTGGAGATGGACAGGACAATTCCTTGCCCAATGTCCTATCTCCCCACACTTGAAGCATGGGTCATTTGTAGCAACCTTTTGCTTCTTCTCTTGTGGTTTGGGTGGTACCCTTACCACCCCTTTCCCTTTTCCCCAAACGGGTCCCTTACCCTTGGCAACCTTTGCCTTAGGTGTGGGATGAGGCCTCTTGTTGTTCCCACCTTCATTGATGGTGAGAACGGGTAAAACCTTTTTACCCATGGCCGCCTCGGCCGTTTTAAGCATTGAGTGAAGCTCACCAATGCTTTTGTCCCATGCATTCATGTTGTAGTTCAACACGAATGTCTCGAACCTCTTGGTTAGGCCATTTAGGATCAAATCCGTGGCTAACTCCTTCGAGAAGGGACAATTTAGCCTGTCGAGGCGGTCAATATGACTTTTCATCTTAAGTACATAAGATGAAACAGATTGGTTGTCGTCCATACGACATGCATGGAGCGCTCGAACCGTTTCGAACCGCTCAACCCTTGCTTGCTGTTGGAACGTTTCCTTCAGCTAGGTTATCATGTCGTAAGCTCCGTGATGTTCATACTCCTTTTGGAGATCCAGAGTCATGCTCGCTAGCATGAGACAAGACACTTGGACGGAGTCCTCAGCGTATTTCAGCCAATCATTAAAGGCCTCCTCATCATCCTCGCTAGGTTGATCGGGGATAGGGTCGTCTAAAATATATGATCTTCTCTCTTGCTTGAGAACAATTCTCAAGTTTCGATACCAATCAATAAAGTTGTTATGATTTAGACGTTCCTTTTGGAGGATCGCTCGTAGTGATTGGTTTGACGCGGACGAGTTATCGTGATTTTCATTATTGGTGGCCATCTAAAAAATTTAACAAAGATCAATTTTAGTATTTTCGATATTGCTTACTTTAATATTTAATGCCTTTTTAGGTCAATTTTATATTAAAATCAAGAACCCAACATTACATTTAAATTGTGGTTAGGTGACCTTTATCCCACTATTTAAATTAATAAGGTGGTCAACGATTGACGATTGCAACCATTTGCAACTTCTAGAGGTATGGGATCGACTTTAAACATCATATGCAAAGTCGGCATGTTAATCCCATCAACACCTATTTGGAAACCATATTTTAGGTGATCCATTCAATATGGTTTGCAAATCAAGTTACCCTACTTGCACACACATGTGAGTTTACCAACATAGGTGGTTAGGTGACCTTTATCCCACCAATGTGGTATTCCCACCTTAAGTCATAAGTTCCCTCAAAATGGTTAGGTGACCTTTATCCCATTAAGAGTTTCCAAATGACTTAAGTGTTGTGCAAAAGGATGGTGTTAAACTTGTTTGTTAAATGTTTAGAGGTTTCATAATTCTAGTTTAGAAAACTCTATGTACTTGTATTTGTATGCTTTCAAATACAAGGTACCTTATGGTTCTTTGATTAAAACATATTTTAATCTTTAAAATCATTAAAACATTTTAATAACCTTTTATTACCTTTTAATGATTAAGAACCATCATTTTTTATAACTTGTTAAGTTTGTTAATTAGTTTGTAATGCATGTCTCATACAATCAAATAACAAACACCCAAACAAGTCATAAACATAACATACATAATGTGCATAACCATAGCCCTTATGTTGACAACACTTGTTTGCCATCACAAGTGTTGTCTTTGGTCTTTCTAAGGGTCAAACATATCATAAAGGTTCCAAGAACCTCCCACTAGAAACCGCATCCAAATGCTCCATGTTTCTTGTGTCTTTGTGTCCATCTTTGGGTCTTGATCTTGTACATCTTCCTTTTACAAAATTGTATCCTAATACATTTTTTCTAGTAAAGGAAATGAACCTAATCTATTATTACATAACCAAATGAATGAATAATTACAACCCAAATGAATAAACACAAATATTACAACCAAATTGAATGAATAAAACAACCACTTGAATCATCCAAACAACACAAGGCCTTAAGCTAGGTTATGCACTTTAACAACCAATGATCATATCATCTATTCATATAATGAAAACCCCATTTAAAACCCCAAATTTCAGCCAACATAAGCTGAAATTTTGGGTTTTAATCATTGTCCAAACAACCAACATTTCATAATATGTTTCTTTCAAGGTCTAATCACTAGCATGTGTGATATGACCTTGAAAGTTTGGGGAATCATTCATATAAACTATAACAGCCCAAAATCAGCCTATAACATGTCTAATATCATCTTTTAAAACCAATTTCAAAAGATGAATCAAGCAAGCCATCCATATAACCGGCTCTTGATGCCATTGTTGGGTTTTATAGAACACTAAAACATAGTTTAACCTTTAAACTTTTCAGAAAACGCAGCGGATATAATGGATTATAACAAGTTTATAATCTGAAAATTTCGTGTTCTAAATGTGGTTTTAAGATGAAAACAAAACCCATAACAATAAGGATCATTTATATATGAATTGACAAGCTATATGACATGTAAAAACACATAAAATCACAGCCACAATGAGCTGTGATTTTCTACCTCTTTGAGCAGCTAGAAATGACCAAAAGTGGAGGTGTTAGATACTCCAAGATAGCCAAGAACTCCAAGTTGGAAGTCTTTGAACGTTGGCTCCCACAAAGCTCCAAGATAGCCACACACTTGCTTGGATTTGGACACCAAAACTCCAAGAGATGAGCTGCCAAAAGCTTCTAAAACCGTGAGCTTTCAGCTGGGTTTCTAGATGAGGTTTGATGTCACAAAAACGGCCAAGGCTCCAAAATAGGATCCCTCAAGCTAGTATACCCCAAGCTTGATAGCAACACTCCATCTTGTTAGGAAGAAACACCCACAAAAGCTACAAAAACTTCTCCTCTTGGCTGCAGGATCCGTGAGTTAGAGAGAGAGAAATTGGAAGCTTTGTTGTATTGCATGTAATGTGTGTGTTCAAGTGAGTTGAGAGTCCAAGACTAACTTAATGTGTGAGGTATTCCAAAACAAGTTTGGTCCAATAGGAATTAAGAGGGGGGCGGCCATTTTGGGTTTGAAAACCCCTTTCCCTCTCAAATTTTATATCACACATTAAGAATGTCTAGTTAACTAGACATACAAATTACTAAATAAATTGTATGTGCAAGTTATATATATATATTTACATACTTATACAATTAACCATTTAATTTATAAGTTGTAAATTCTCACTATTATTTGGTGTCATCTAACTAATTTAAATAACACTTCAAATAATATTGTTGAACAAAATATCCTAATAAGTTGTTCCCACTCACATGCAACTTATTTAGAAAACCCATTTTCTAAATTGGTGTTAATATTTTATTGCATGATCATATCATCAATTAAATATTAATTGGTGTTTGCTAAGCTTGTTATTGGGTATAACCCGACTTGGATCATAACGTACTAACCACATCAATATTCTAAGTGTCTTGGGCACATAGAATCCTACAGTCATACCCAATAACAAGTTATACAAACACCAACAAATATTTGTTTATTGATAGGATAATACAACAAATATAGACACCTAATTTAGAAAATTGGTTTTCTAAATATTACTTTTGTGTTAGAACAAAATTATATGGATCATTTTGTTCAAGTGAGATTTATTTGTTTCGTTATTTAAAATGGTTAGATAATGACTTATAATAGAGTGTTGTGTTATAAAATTACAACTAGGTTTTAAATTTTATAACATGAATGAATGAAAGAGTGTAACTAATACAAAAGATTAAAATGGGTGGGAAACCCATTTTAAACAACCAACTTCGGCCGCCCATTAAGTCTAGGAGAACCCACTTTTTTCTTGTAATTTGCAAGACTTAACCTCTTACACACTCTTCCATTCAATCACCCAAGATTACACTCTTTCTCTCTCACACATGCAAAAGAGTTCTCTCTTCTTCTCATCTCAAAAACTTGAAATCTTTAGTTGATTTTTTAAGGGTTTTTGGCTGAACTTGAATACTTGTTGGCTGTAATCTCGGGTTCAAGAAGAGGGTCAAGGTTTGGTGTAACACTACCTAGCAAGTAAGTGTTTGGAAGACTTGTGGGTATCGAGATTTGAGGTCCTCCACCTTGAAGGATTGCTGCTCAAAAATCATCAATCTTCTTCTTTCTGTCGACTTTTGAAGGCTGCAGTAAGGTAGTTTGGCTGCCCTTTGTGGCTGTCATATTATGTTGTTTGTTATGCTACATAGCTTGCTTATTCACATAAAAATGATCCTTGTTATACGGGTTTGTTTATACATATATAAGTCACCTAAAGAATATGCTTTTCAGCTTATAAACAAGTTTATAAAGTTGTAATTCCGCTGCGTTTTTCAGAAAGTTTAAACGGTTAAACTAGTTTTGGTGTTCTTACAAACCCAACAGACTGAGACTCAATCGCACGACTGAGGTTCAATCGCACGACTGGAAGCCCAGTCGCATAGGTGCTCAGTCTCCTAGTGCCTAATCGCACAACTGAGAGTCCAGTCGCACAGGTGCTCATCCGTATTAGTCCCATTCGCATGATGTCCAATTGCCTAGTATTCATTCGCACGATTGTGAGTCCATTCGCACGATTGGATGTTCATTCACATAGGTGTCCAATCGCATGATCCAGTCGCGTGGAGACCACACGACTAAAGCATGCCCAATCGCCCAAATAGGGCTGTTATGTACGAGGAGAGATATAGTTCACTTACCGGCCTTCGGGAGAAGAGCAAGGGTGAGTAATGATGTGATAGCTCCCGTAGGTACACGTGAGATGACCGTCGAGGCATAGAAGTTAAGTTGGGCATGATGATGATAGTATTGCATGTGTATGCATGATGTATGAATGTAAGTACGATGTAGCTTTATATGATGGTAATGACTGATGACTTGTAAATGTCGGTGTTCCTTGCTTCGATACGTGTTTACCTTTTCGTGATTTTACATGTTATGATTAATGAATGAAACGAAAGTAATAAGAAACGTAAAGTGAAAGATAATGAAAGAGGAACATGATGAATGAATGCATGCATTAATGAATGAACGAATGAATGTAAGAAAAGGCTTGCAAGCAAATGTATGGAGGTGCACACCCATTGAAGGTGTTAGCTCAACAATGTGCGGGTTAGGTACCCCGAAGGATGCATATTAGGGTCAGACTTTGTGATTGACCATATGTATGGGATTCTTGCCGCTTACCCTAGTTGACTGGATCAGCAGTAGTGCATAATGTTCGTGATTAATCATCACAGGTCCAGCACCAGCAGTAGTGCACAATGTTCGGGGTATAGCGCATGGAATTGATCCAGAATGAAATAGGAAAGATAAGTGGTGCATGTACTTGCCCTAGGTGACTGGATCAGTAGTAGTGCACAATGTTCATGATTAATCATCACAGGTCCAGCACCAGCAGTAGTGCACAATATTCGGGGTATTGTACATGTCACCACAAGAAAGAATGTGAATGTTAGTGATGTACGGTACACGAACGAAAGCTAATGAATGAATAAGGAAGAAAATAATAATATTATCTATGTGTACGTATGTTGTGTGATCGCATGTATGTAAGAACGGTTTTAACGACAGAAAAGTATGTTTTATTATAAAACTAGAACTCACTCAGCGACGCTGACTTTTTATGTGTTTCCAGTTGGCAGGTAGTGTTGCTGAGGATGGCACGAGGCGGCTACTCAGCTCTTTTGGGATGGCATTCCTTTGTTAATATTTTTGAAATGTATTATGTTGTATGTATTTGTAAACAAAATGGTGTTTGTCGAGGATTCGGATAAACGTGATTACCTAAGGAATCCCCTTACTACTAAAAGTCACTGTTTATGACTATTTTGTAATTGATTAACGATGTAATGCTTTGAAAAAGCTTTTATGGTTAAATGAGATGCCATTTTTGAATGTTCCGCTGCAATGTTTGTTTAAAAATATCCGTAAATGTATGTTTTATGTGCAATGATCAGCCAACTGTGAGGTGCCCGGGAACACGGCCTTACACAGGAGAATGATCATGCGTGTTAATATTTTCTCGTAGAGTGTTGGTTATTGATTTAGGCATTAGTTCATGAGTGAAGCCGAAACCTGCTTTTTGTTTATCTTTCTTTTCACTTACTAGTTTTTCGACAATCATTTTTGAACTTTTAACCTTAGCAAGATCAACTTGAGTAGCAGCATATGCTATCTTCTCCTGTTCTAGATTTTTAGTCATTTCTTCCAACTATTTAGAAACAATTTCGAACTCTTTTAACGTTTTTTCCATGATGTTTGAAGAGAAATGATCTTCTCATCTTCTATTTTATGGTGAAATTTTAGATTATTATGCATTGACTCTTCTTGTTTAATTTTCTCTCAGATTTTATATGGATAGCTTTGATAGTATTCGACATGTTCGAAGCATGATTTGGTGCAAAGTTGTTCCCTTACTTTAGATGGTATTTCATGATATTTTGGGGATGAAGTTTCAGAGTTAGAGGATGAAGTTTCAACGTTAGGCTGATCAAATTGAGCCATCAAAGCAATTTGATCTGTATCCTCTTTAGGATTAGATTTGACACTCCAGTCATAATCATCTTCTTCATTCTCATTGTTACCTTCCACTTTTGGATCAGAGTCCTCTGACCAATCTTCCCCTTGGATTTCTGCAATAAGAGATAAACTTGAGCTTAGGTCATTAGTAAATTGTTCAGCATATGCACTCATGTCATATCCATCCTTCATACCGACAACAAGATCTAATTGAGTTAGATGACTACCTTGATTTTCTTAAAAGCTTGCCATGAAAGCAGTAAAGGCAGTTTTAGACTCTTCATCCTTTAATAGGATGTTTATCGCATCTTTAACTTTGCTAGATTTAGCAGAGCTAACAGATGGAGTCTCTGTTTGAGGCTTAGACCTTTGAGAAATAGGAGGAGAATGAGGTTGAGGTTGAGGTTTGGTTGCATAAGCAGGTGCGCTTGTGAATGATGTATCAGTGAAGAATCCTACTCCTACAAACAGATCTCCCTCTTCTTCAGGTAAACTTTCATTCTTAGCCATGAAAAGCATTCTCAATAGTATTTGCAGGAGATGCAACAAATTGATACTGCGACATTGAGGATGTTCTGTCATTATTCCTTGAACTCTCATCAATCTCCACAGATTCAATCTTGTCAATCAACTGATCTAGATCCATTGGAAATTTCTCTGTGTGCTTTAATAATGTCACTGTTTGTTTTTATGATGATGGTAAAGCATTGAGAAGTCTAATGTTTAGGTCTTCAAGATAATATGTAATGCCAGCTGTTGACATCTCTATGGTAAGCTGCACATATCTGTTCATCATCTGATTGATGGTCTCACAAGATAGATGTTGAAAAAGCTCTAACTGCCTCTTTAGTTTTTGCTTTCTGTGATTTTATATTTCTTTACCACCTTCACAAATGGTCTTTAAAGCTTTGTACATTATGTAACCGGTTTGATATCCATCAAGCTTGGGTAGGACTTCAAGAGGTAGTCCTTTACACATCAGAGAGTAAGCTTTGATATCATTCTTAACCTTTCTCAGATCATCACCTTGTAGACCATCTTCAGGGTAGGGTTCTAGTGAATCTTTGGTATTGACAAAACCCCTGTCAGGCCCATCAGTGGTTATAGGAATGTATGGTCCTTTTTCTATAGATTTCCAAAGATAAGTATCAATGGAATTCAGGTGACGTTTTAACCTAAGTGACCAATTTTTAAAATTTGTTTTGTTTTTAAGCTTAGGAACTCTATTTTAGAGTCTTCTGATTTCACCATTTTTTTATATTTCGATTTTAAGAAGAAGAAATATTTTTGTTGATTTTTTAAGTTTTTGAATTAAAGAAATGAATTAAAAATATTTTTGGATTTTTCAAAATCTTAAAATCTCTAAGTGTTGAGGTTGATGCGCCTGAACAATGTTGAAACGCCCCAACTGTTGTGGTACTTCTGGCTTTGACCTAGAAACGTCTAAGGGATTGCCTTAGAAGAATTCTCAAAAATGCCCAACTACTTGCGCCTAAACAGTAGTGATGCGCCCAAACAGTTGTCAGACGCCTGGGAATAAAAACACCTAAACAGTTCTAATGCGCCCAAATAGTTGAAATGCGCCCAAATAGTTGAAATGCGCCTAGAATTACTTAGTTTCTAAGTAATTCAAAATTGTCCACACAGTGAAATATGTCTCAACAGTTGTAAAACGCCCGACCCAAAAACGCTTTAACAGTTGTAAAGCGCTTGAACAGTTGTCAAGCGCCTAAACACTTAGGCAGTTTTTAGCCCCTTAGGCAATTTTTAGCAGTTTTTCAACCCTAATGCGCCAAATTCAACATGTTCTTATGATCATAACGAACTCAAATCTGCTGAAATTCTTCAAAAATTGATGAATTGATTTGAAATCTTCCAATTCGGTAGATTTTATATCGATTAACAATCCTTTGAATTCAATTTCTTCGATTAAAAACAACAAATCAGTGTTTTACTCGATTAGTTCGAAAATGAAGACAACTTCCGAACACAAATTTGATCAATTCAATGAAATTGGATGAATTAATTGAAAGAATTGATCTGCCCAAGATACATATTAAATTGATGTGACTAATGTGATATGATCCAAGTCGGGTCACACCCAATAACAAGCTAGACAAACACCTGCAATATTTGTTTATTGATTTGATCAATTAAATAAATATCAACACTATATGCATTTAGAGAATGGTTTTCTAAATGCAAGATGCATTTGAGAAATGAATAAATAACATAGGTTTATTTATTTAAGAGAGTACTTTGTATTGTTATTTAATAGGTTAAATAACATTATTTAGTTAATATAGCATGTCTTGTTATTTGCCAAAAAATACAAGTTTATTTAAAGGGGTTTAATTAAACTTGTTAAAAACAAATTGTGTGGAAGAATTAAAAAGGGAAGCCCCTCATTGGACCCCTTTAATTCTCGGCCCTATGGCTGGCAAATACACACCACCAAATGTTGGTGGTTACTTAATGCATACACAAGACCACATGCAAGATTATCACTTTCTCATTTCTCAAAACAAGACTTCTTCTCTCCCTTCTTTCTCTCTTGAATTCAGACCAAAGAAGGCAGAAAAAAGGGTGAAAACTCAGCTGTGAAAAGGTGTTGAGAATCCTAGCTTTCAAAGGTGCTTTGTAGGTGGCTTGGGGTATGCTTACTTGAGGTCTTCTCCCTTGAAGATTCAGCCACATTTTCATCTTCTTTCACCTCAAGAATTCGATTTTTGAGCAGCTACAAAGGTTGTAGTTTCATCATCTTATGTTTATCTTATTGTATGCATTTTCGTATAATGATCCATGGCTTTGGGGTTTGTTTATTAAATGGGTTTAATAATCATGACATTAACATGTTTTAAAACTAAAATCCGTTGTGTTTTCATATAAACAAGGTTATATGAGCTTTGATAAACATGTTAAAACCCCAACAATGGTATCAGAGCCACTTATACGTATGCATACATGTATTACACTTGCTAGTTCACGGTTTTGTGGTGTTTGACACCACATACCCGTGAGTTAGAGGGCTGAAATGTGACCCCTTTTGATTTTTTTAAAGATGTTACTTTATGCATGTAAGGATCTTTAAAAAAATCTAGATCATAAGATGTTTGTTTGTATGAACTAAACCCATTTGTTCTTGGTTTATGTTGGCCAAAAACATGGGTTAAAAGGGGCTTCCCAAAATCGTGACATAGGAAATGTTTGGATATGTTGTTTTTGGTTATGCATAACAAAGCCTAGACCATGTGGATTGAATGATTAGTTGTCATGTTATATTCATTTGGGCATGTGATGATTCAATTTTATGTTTCAAGTCTTGTTTTGTAATCTATTCATTTATATGGTTTGTAATAAATAGATTAGGAGTTTTTCTTTACTAGAAAAAAAATGTATTAGGATACATATTTTGTAAGGATGCTCAAGATCAAGACTTGATAAAAAGATGGACAAAGAGGATGCTTGAAGATGTGGATTCAAGTGGGAGTCCTTTTGTCAACCATGTGTCATGTTCTTAACCCTTAGGACAAGACCTTTTGACACACTTGTTTTGGCTAAACAAGTATGCTCAACTTAGTATGCTTTGTTATGAATATGTGAATGTTTTGTTTATGCTTGGTTGAATGCTTATGATGATGTTTGTTTTGAATATTTGGATGTGATTAACAAACCGTCAAGTAAAACAAGCTATAACAAGAAATTGGTTCTCAAATCATTAAGCATAAATAGAATGGTTCTATAAAAGGAGTTAATGGTTTGCAAAATAAAATGGGTTTTATTTAAAAGAACAAATAGGGTACCATATGGTTGAATGCATACAATCATATGGTACATAGACTTTTCTAAACAAGAATTGTGAAATTGTAAATCCCTTTGAAAACAAGTTAAACACCATCCTTTTACACAACACTTAGGTTACTTGCAAACTCTTAGTGGGATAAAGGTCACCTAACCACTTTGAGGGAACTTGTAACTTGAGGTGAGAATACCATGTTTGTGGGATAAAGGTCACCTAACCACTTATGTAGTAAACTCACACGTGTGTGTAAGTAGGACAACTTGATTTGTAAAATATATTGAATGGATCACCTAAAATATGTTTTACAAAAGGTGTTGATGGGATAAACATGCCGTTATAAACATAAGATGTTCAAACGATCCCATACCACTAGAAGTTGCAATAGGTTGCAATTGTCATTTATGACTACCTTGTCTATTTAAATAATGGGATAAAGGTCACCTAACCAATATTTAAATATAACGTTGGATTCTAAAATTTTATTTATTAATGGTCTATGAGACATAAAGGGTATTGATAAATGAAATATAATTATATCAACGATTACTAATGGAACATTGTAAAATCTTGTAGATGGCCGACAACAACAACGCTAATAACGATGTACCAAACCAAAACAACCAATCCCTAAGGGCGATCCTTCAAAGGGATCGTCTAACACCTAACAATTTCATGGATTGGTACCGCAACTTGAGAATCGTTCTCAAGAAAGAAAAGCGGGCCTACATCCTTGATGATCCCATCCCTGATGAACCTAACGAGGAGGATGTGGAAGCCTATAATGATTGGGTTAGATACGTGGAAGACTCCATCCAAGTCTCTTGCCTAATGTTAGCAAGTATGACACCCGAACTCCAAAAGGAGTATGAGCTCCATGGAGCTTATGACATGATCACTCAGTTGCGGGAAACGTTCCAGCAACAAGCTAGAGTGGAGCGCTACGAAACGGTTCAAGCGCTTCATGCATGTCGGATGGAGGAATCCCAATCAGTTTCATCTTATGTTCTTAATATGAAAAGCCACATCGACCGCCTTCAAAGGCTAAACTGTCCTTTCTCAAAAGAGTTGGCCACGGGTTTGATCCTTAACAGCCTAACTAAAAAGTTTGAGGCATTCGTCATGAACTACAACATGAACGGATGGGACAAGAGCATAAATGAACTTCATTCAATGCTCAAATCAGCCGAGGCGGGAATGGGTAAAAGGGTTTTACCCGTTCTCACCATTAATGAAGGTGGGAGAAGGAGAAGGTCTCTACCCCCTCCTAAGGAAACTGTTGCCAAAGGAAAGGGGCACGTTGGGGGAAAGGGGAAGATGGTTGTTAGGGCGCAACCTCCGAAGCCCAAGGAGAAGAAGCAAAAGGTTGTTGTCAATGACCCATGCTTCAAATGTGGTGAGATAGGGCATTGGATAAGAAATTGTCCAGTCTATCTCAAATAGTTGAGAGAAAAGAGGGATGCGGGGCAAACCTCAGGTATAATTTACATGATACATGTTGAGATAAATGTTATTTCTTCTAACACACGGGTATTAGATACTGGATGTGGAACTCACATTTGCAATTTGTTGCAGGGGTTCAAAAGAAATGAACATTATGCAAAAGGGGAAATAAGTCACTTCATGGGCAATGGTGAAAAGGTTCACGTGGAAGCCCAAGGAGACTACATTTTGAAGCTTCCAAGTGGTTCGGAAGTTATTTTAAATAATGTATTATATGCTCCTAGTTTGACTAGGAACATAATTTCTGTTTCCCGTTTAAGACAATATGATTATGATTTCAAGTCTGTTGACAATGATATTCATGTTTCTTTAAATCATGTTTTTTATTTTTAAAGCTATACCTTGTAATGGTATTTATGAATTGGTTCATGAAAACGCAACATATGATAGCTCAATATACCAAGCAACCACCAAAAGACTGAAATTAGATTTGAGTGATACCTACCTTTGGCATTGTCGTCTTGGTCATATAAACAAGAAACGTATACAAACACTTCAAAAGAATGGTCTTTTAAACACAAATGAATGTGATTCATTTGATGTATGTGAATCTTGTTTACAAGGAAAAATGACTAAGGCACCCTTTAGTCGAACTAACGAAAGGGCAAAAGATTTATTAGGTATCATACATTCGGATTTATGTGGTCCTTTTAAGCCAATGACTAGGAATGGTGAAAGATACTTCATTACCTTTACCGACGATTATAGTCGCTATGGGTATGTGTACTTATTGAGACACAAAGATGAAGCTTTTGAAATGTTCAAAATCTTCAAGAATGAAGTAGAAAATCAACTCAACAAGTCAATTAAAGTTCTCCGCAACGATAGAGGTGGTGAATACCTAAGTGATGTTTTTCAAGATCATCTTAGGAGTTGTGGGATTGTCTCACAACTCACTCCACCTAGAACACCACAACATAATGGTGTGTCTGAGAGGAGGAATCGAACCTTATTGGATATGGTTCGATCTATGATGGCTAGAAGCACATTGCCTCTATCATTTTGGGGTTTCGCTTTGCTCTCCGCGGCCCGTATTCTGAATATGGCCCCAACCAAAAAGGTGGAAAAGACAACTTTTGAGATATGGCATGGAAGAGTTCCATCCCTATCATACTTAAGGGTCTGGGGTTGTGAGGCTTATGTTAAGACTCCCACTCCAAACAAATTAGTTGTCCGATCCACTAAGTGTATCTTTGTTGGATATCCTAGAGATTCTATGGGATATTATTTCTATGATCCACTGGAACAAAAGGTGTTTGTTTCTAGAAAGGGTGAGTTCTTAGAAACAAAGTTCCTTATGGAAGGAACTAGCAGTAGAACAGTGGATCTTGAGGAGGATCAAGAAACACAGCCCGATACACGTTTGGTTGAAACTAGCACTCAACATGAGGATGTTGAGGATGATCAAGCGGTTGATCAATACACACAAAACGTTCGCAGATGTGGTAGAACTAGTAATCCACCTGAAAGATACGGATTTTTCATGGATGGATGCTATGTGGTAGATTTAGATGAACCAACCACATATCATGATGCAGTGTCCAATTTGGATTCTGACAAATGGCTTGAAGCCATGAACGTTGAGATGCAATCCATGTATGACAATCAAGTTTGGGAACTTGTTGTACCACCTCTTAATTCCAAAGTAGTTGGAAGTAAGTGGGTTTTCAAGAAGAAAACCGATATGCATGGAAACTTGGATACTTACAAAGGTAGACTTGTAGCAAAGGGTTTCACTCAAACTCAAGGGGTTGACTATGATGAAACCTTCTCACCTGTTGCGATGCTAAAGTCTATAAGGATATTGTTTGCCATAGCTGCTCATTATGACTATGAGATTTGGCAAATGGATGTCAAAACCGCTTTCCTAAATGGATATCTTGAGGAAGATATCGATATGGTTTAGCCTGAAGGTTTTGTCGATCCAAAACATCCTGATAAAGTATGCAAGTTAAAGAAATCAATCTATGGATTGAAACAAGCATCGAGAAGCTGGAATCACCGTTTTGATGAGGAGGTAAAGAAATTTGGCTTCATCAAAAACGCTAATGAGGCTTGTGTGTATAAGAAGGCTAGTGGAAGCATAATAACCTTCCTAGTATTGTATGTTGATGACTTACTACTATTTGGAAATGACATTCCAACCTTGGAAGGTGTAAAAACCTGGCTTGTATGTTGTTTTTCCATCAAGGATCTTGGTGAAGCCGCCTATATTCTGGGAATAAAGATCTATAGGGATAGATCAAGGCGGCTAATTGGTTTGAATCAAAGTGCATACATTGACAAAATCTTGAAAAGGTTCAAGATGAAAAACTCTAAGAAAGGTAGTGTACCTATTCAAAGAGGGACAATATTGAGTACGACTCAGTGTCCAAGCTCAAAGGAGGAGCAAAAGAGAATGAAGGCAATCCCATATGCATCTGCTATAGGATCCATCATGTATGCAATGATATGCACTAGACCAGACGTGTCATGCGCTTTAAGCATGACAAGTAGATACCAGCAAAATCCTGGTGATAGTCATTGGATGGCTGTCAAGAACATTCTGAAGTACCTAAGGAGGACTAAACACATGTTCTTGATCTACGGATCTGGTGAAGAGGAACTCGTTGTAAAAGGTTACACGGATGCGAGTTTCCAAACCGATCGAGATGATTCATGATCTCAATCGGGGTACATCTTTATTCTGAATGGGGGAGCTGTTTCTTGGAAAAGCTCAAAGCAAGAAGTCGTAGCGTTGTCCACTACAGAGTCAGAATACGTCGCCGCTTCAATGGCAGCACAGGAAGCTGTATGGCTGAAGAATTTCATAGCCGATCTAGGGGTAGTCCCTTCCATTCATCAATGAGGGTGCGATTGCTCAAATCAAGGAACCTCGTGCTCATCAAAAGACTCGGCACATTGAACGGAGATTCAACTACATAAGGGATGAAGTTGAAAAATGAAAGATATGTATTCACAAAGTCCACACTGATAAAAACGTTGCGGATCCATTCACAAAGCTCCTTGAAAAGGCAAAGCATGAAGGTCATGTTTGTGCCATGGGACTTAGATATTCACGTGACTGGGTTTAATGTTGTACTTTGTATTTGGATATTGGAACTTATGTTATTTGACTTAATTATATGGTTATAATTTTCATTTCTTCTCCTATTTTAACATGTTTAAATCCGTGAATAAATAAGTTATTCTAAACGTCCGTAGTCGATCATACTTGTGGGAACAACTATGAATGTAAGACTATAATGAACCTGGATTGGTTGATATTCATAAGGTATGAATATAAAGCAAGAGGTTGCTACCAAGGTTCATTGATATCTATGTGATATGGATATTGGACTGACCCGCTCTCAATTATTTCTGCAAGGAATCCTTGTGATTAGTCATAAGAGATATTGAGTAAAGGCGAATATCATTGTATCCTCAGACCTGAGATACATATTGGGTCTTGATATTCACCAAGTATTGTACTTTGACTTAGTACTTTGCTGTTCTGAAAATGGAAGTACATAAGGCTGAGTTCAGGTATGATATGAGGTGATTGTGAGAGATGTATGTAGTCAAGATGGAATTTGTTCCTCTTATTCGTTGAGAGTTAGATGTCTAAGGCCTATTAAAGTTAAATCATCGGAGAATGACAATTCTGTGTCTCTTGGATTTAACATGACATCTTAAACAAAAGGATAAATGATTGATTCACCTAAAACATTTCAAGTAAGGTACTTGAAGAGGATGATGTTATTGAATGACACTTAGTCATATACATTAGGGGTAGCAAACCGTAGCTAGGCGTCATTTGCTGCTTGCATCAATCTTCTATGAATCTTTTGCAAGTGGGAGATTGAAAGAATTGATCTGCCCAAGATACATATTAAATTGATGTGACTAATGTGATATGATCCAAGTCAGGTCATACCCAATAACAAGCTAGACAAACACCTGCAATATTTATTTATTGATTTGATCAATTAAATAAATATCAACACTATATACATTTAGAGAATGGTTTTCTAAATGCAAGATGCATTTGAGAAATGAATAAATAACATAGGTTTATTTATTTAAGAGAGTACTTTGTATTGTTATTAAATAGGTTAAATAACATTATTTAGTTAATATAGCATGTCTTGTTATTTGCCAAAAAATACAAGTTTATTTAATGGGGTTTAATTAAACTTGTTAAAAAACAAATTGTGTGGAAGAATTAAAAAGGGAAGCCCCTCATTGGACCCCATTAATTCTTGGCCCTATGGCTGGCAAATACACACCACCAAATGTTGGTGGTTACTTAATGCATACACAAGACCACATGCAAGATTATCACTTTCTCATTTCTCAAAACAAAACTTCTTCTCTCCCTTCTTTCTCTCTTGAATTCAGACCAAAAAAGGCAGAAAAAAGGGTGAAAACTCAGCTGTGAAAAGGGGTTCAAAGCTGTGAAAAGGTGTTGAGAATCCTAGCTTTCAAAGGAGCTTTGTTGGTGGCTTGGGGTATGCTTACTTGAGGTCTTCTCCCTTGAATATTCAGCCACATTTTCATCTTCTTTCACCTCAAGAATTCGATTTTTGAGCAGCTACAAAGGTTGTAGTTTCATCATCTTATGTTTATCTTATTGTATGCATTTTCGTATAATGATCCATGGCTTTGGGGTTTGTTCATTAAATGGGTTTAATAATCATGACATTAACATGTTTTAAAACTAAAATCCGCTGCGTTTTCATATAAACAAGGTTATATGAGCTTTGATTAACATGTTAAAACCCCAACATTAAACCCGAAATTGTGATTGAATTCATGTTTCAGATGATGAAACACAACTGAAATCAACAATATTTCAAGTGAATTGCTTATCAATCACAGATTCAAGTGATTTATGAGTTTGCAAGTTCGAACAGAACTCAATCACTAAACCAACAGCTCTGATACCATTTGATTGGATCAAATGTTTAGATATGTGATAATATTAGAAGGTTAATTCAATCAAATACAAACACAGTAATCAAATCAATGCAGAAAATTAAGAAAAATTCACAGAAGTTTATTGATAATAGCAAAGACAATTACAAGTGTAAGTAGCAGTTCGTTCAAGTCTCTTCTACTACACTAAACAAACTAAGTTGTTTATTCGATCAATAAACTATAGGAACACTATTTACATAAATAGTCTCTATACTATGACAAAAACATATATAAAATACAAATAAAGACAACATGTTAATCTTAAGAAGTTCTAACAAGTTCCTTCCTTCCTGATTTCAAGAATATTCAAGGAACTACTGTAGCATTTTGGTCGAGACTCACAAGGTGGAAGAATTACTGGTGAAGGATCTATGACAAACTGATTATTAAGCTTTGATAGAGTGAACTACAGCGAGCAGCTGAATTTCAATCTTCTTAGCGTGTTTTAGATATGTGATAAGAAATATTCCACACACTTCACTGAGACTCATTGCTACATTCTAAAACTAGGATTTCAAATTCCTGAAGAATGGGTTGTCTTGAAGACTCCGAGGAAGAATAACACCTATGTCTTAAACCTTAATTCTGCACATCTCGAAGAAGAAACCTGTCTTGTGTCTAAAGAATCATTTTATTTGTCACAACTTTGGCATAGACGCTTGGGACATACAAATTTCAAAAATATGAACAGACTGGTCAAAGAAAACCATGTAGTTGGTCTCCCTCAAAAAGAATTTCACTTCATTGACCATTGTTCAGCATGCCTCAAAGGAAAACAACACAAGTCATCTCATAAACCAAAGCTTGTGAACACAATAAATACTCCATTGAAGTTGCTTCACATGGATCTTTTTGGACCAACTCATGTTATGAGCATTGGAAAGAAACAATATATTTTGGTGATCATTGATGATTATTCATGTTTTGCATGGGCTTTCTTTTTACTTTATAAAAACAATGCATCACAAATAATAAAAGACTTTATCACTAAAATTGAAAATCAACTTGATCATAAAGTAAAATCAATTAGAAGTGATAATGGAACAGAATTCAAAAATGAAGAGTTGAGTTCATTTTATGCAACCAAAGGCATTGCACATCAATTCAGTGTAGCTATAACTCCTCAACAAAATAGGGTAGCTAAAAGGAGAAATAGAACACTAATTAAAGTAGCATGAATGATGCCAGCAGGTGGTAAACTACCTATTACCTTTTAGGATGAGGCAGTCAACACAGCCTGCTTTGTACAAAATCGAACTCCGATAGTTAAAGAAAGCAACAAGACAACTTATGAACTTATTTGTCTAAGAAAACCATTCATTGGAATTTTAAAGTCATTTGGTAGTCATGTATCAATACTAAACACTTGAGATCATTTAGGAAAGTTTGCTTCAAAGTCTAATGAGGGACTCTTTATAGGTTATTCCTCAGCTTCAAAGGCTTTCAGAGTGTATCATCCTAGATTGAACACCATTGATGAATCAACCAATGTTCAATTCAATGAACACTCCTTCCCTAAGTCAACCAATGGTCCCAACTGGTTGTTTAATATTGACTTATTTACTAGATCTTTTGACCAGTTCCACTTGTCATATGCAGGTAACCTACAGTCAGCTGGAACTTATAGACACATAGAAAGAAGAGATTTTTTTTCCTTCATTCCTATTACTTCTACTGATCAACCAAATGAATATGTTCCTCTGTAAGCTGATCCTATAAGACAAGCACCACAACATCATTTCAACTGAGGCTGGTCCTAGTTCTTTGCTAACTCCTTCAGATGAACCATCAAATGAAGCGAGGAATCCAGCATCAGCTACTGTTCTAGTTGAGACTGAGAGAAATGCAAATGATGATAGTGTTGAAAGTGCAGCAGATGCCCAAGCAGAAACCAGTGAAGACTTTGATTACTTTCATCATTCTCCCACATCACAGCCTGAAGGTGCCACTTACCATGATGATCTGAATGTCTCTAACCTTGATGTATCAATTGCTGGTGACTCCATTTCCAACCACCGGGATACATAAGGATCATCCAGTGTCAAGAATCATTGGTGAACTAGATGAGCAGGTAACTAGAAGCAACTCAAGTACTTCACACATCTGTTTGTTTTCTTGCTTTCTATGTTAGACAGTACCCAAGAACATAAAAGAGGCTCTTTAAGACAACAGCTAGATCAAGGCAATGCAGGAAGAGTTGCTCAAGTTCAAGAAACAAGAAGTATGGTAACTGGTAGATCTCCCCAAAGGTCAATACCCTATCAGTACCAGATGGCTATACAGAAAAAAGACTGATGATAGGGGCATTGTCATCAGAAACAAAGAAACATTAGTGGCATAGGGCTACACTCAAGAAGAAGGAATAGATTATGATGAAGTGTTTGTTCCTGTAGCCAGATTAGAAGCCATTAGAATTTTTCTTGCGTACTTTGCATCCATGAAATTTATAGTGTATCAAATGGATGTGAAGTGTGCTTTTCTCTATGGAAAGATTGTTGAAGAAGTCTATGTGACTCCACCTCCAAGCTTTGAAGTCCCAGATTTCCATCACATGGTATACAAGCTTGACAAAGCTTTGTATGGTCTACATCAAGCCCCACGAAAGCAGTATAAGACTCTATCATCTTTTCTGCTCACACATGGCTACGAAAGAGGAAAGACTGAGCAGACTCTCTTCAGAAAGAGAAAAGGAAAAGACATGTTGCTAGTCTAGATTTATATGGATGATATCATTTTTGGCTCAACAAACAAATAACTCTGCAAAGATTTTGAAGATCCCATGCATTCCAAGTTCCAAATGAGTGCAATGGGAGAACTCACTTTCTTTTTAGGGGTGCAAGTACAAGAAACAACAGATGCAATCTTCATCAATCAATCAAAATATGTTAAAACCATGATCAAGAAATTTCATTTTGCAGATTGTCAGTCTATCAGAACTCCTATTTATATGAAGATGAAGATAGGTCCATATTCAGAAGGAAAATCAGTGGATCAGACTCATTACAGATCTATGATTGGATCAGTCATGTATCTAACAGCTAGTAGACCTGACATTTTGTTTGGTGTATGTGTTTGTGCCAGGTATCAAGCAGATCCTAAGGAATCTCATGTGAATGCTGTCAATAGGATATTCAGATATCTTAAGGGCAAGCCTGCACTTCGATTATGGTATCCAAAGGAAGGAGACTTCAATCTCTATGCATACACGGACGGTGACTATGGAGGACGCAACTTCAATAGGAAGTCCACATCCGGTGGTTGTCAATTTCTTGGTTGTACACTGGCCTCCTAGCAGTGCAAGAAGCAGACGAATGTGTCTGTTTCAACAGTAGAAGCTAAGTACATTGCAGCATCAGCTTGTTAGTCTCAAGTTCTCTGGATTCAAAACCCATTATTCCATTCTTTAAAAAATATAAAAATAAAAAACAAGTACAAAAGTTAGAAAACTGACTGTGTTTGTGCCAAAGTTATACCATAGTAACTCAGTTTTTGTAGACATCTTGAAGCACAAAAGTCCAAGATCAATTATCACTGGGAAATTTGTATCACATCTGATGAACTAGTAAATCCAAGCAAGAATTGACAACCTAAGCAATAGTTAAAAGTTCATTAACAAAAGCAAAATACCCATCTTCATAACAATCAAAACAAAAGACACAGCTTCATAAATATCAAGCATCAAAGCAAAAACAACCAAAACTACCCACAACAGAAACATTAAGATTTGACAAGTTCAAAACTTAATGCAGGTAAGAGCATTGGTTAATACGGATAAAGGTAACCCAAGCACATAACCAATGAGGGTAATAGTTTTGAGACATGAAAACACAAGTGAAAGTAATGCGGATAAGTTAACTCTACCACATTAGTCTCACTACAAATATACAACAAAGTTTTCAAGTATAAAAACTAATGCGGACAAAGTTGTTCATCCCCATTTGTTTTTCTCAGCCGCATTTCCCAAATATGGATGAAATCTATACTTAAACTTGGTTGTGTATTTGTATCATCACAAATTAGAAGTGTGCTCACACTCTTCTGTCATCATGTTTGGATTCATGAAATGTGGACAACTTGGTTGTTCATCCGCATTTGTTGAAGTAAATACGGAACGACAAATGTTCTTCTGGATTTGCTGCAGTGTACAAATGCTAAGATAAAGTTACAACATTCGCATTTTCTACAGTGCAAAAAAGTATGTAAACTTAAAACATCCGTATTTGCTACAGTGTTCAAGTGTTTGAACATAAAACTTCCGCATTTGCTACAGTATACAAATGCTGACAGATTTTACTTTTCAGCATTTGTTGCAGTAAACAAATGTTGACTGTTTTAATCTTCCGTATTTGCTACAGTAGTCGACCACTTGTTTTAACACTTGTATAATTTGAGGAGGACATTAAAAAAACTATTTAAACAGATCGTTAGAGTTCATTTAATACTTTTCAAACTTGAGAGACACTATAGTGAGACGAGTGAAAACACTCCTACTGTTCTTCATCCATCATCAAAATCATTATCATCATTCTGATTTCTGTGTCCTTCAAATATCATATTGCCTCTATTTTGATTCTCAACCATCATAGTATCAAAACAAGGTGATTCTCGGCAAAATTCATGATGTACCCGTCGAACACATTATGAACTCAGACCCTAAAACAAATAAATAATCCTAAAATCAACCACAAACCATGGATTGATAGACATTTCTGAGTTCAATGACCCAAATGATCATGAAAGTTAACACAAACAAGTAATTTTCAAAACCCTAAGATTTTCGTATGAACAGAGGATCATCAAATGAAAATGTTGACTTCAAAACTTACGTTTGAATAAAAAAGGGATATTTAAACAGAAAATCAACGTCAAAATAAAATATAATTCACAACAAAATTGTTCATACATAGCAAAATCAAGTTAGGTCAAACTCCTATGAAACAGTACCCTTGATTCTTCAATTTTGACCAAACAAAGTGAAATTGAAATAATCAGCTTGATTTCACCAGTGTAGTTTATGATTTACTGTCAAAAACTAACTCATATGCATCTTGTACAGAAGCTAATGGCAAACCTCACTTGGAGTAAGGTCCATAATGTTAGTGGATTTCTTGACCCTGAAGCTCCTAAAGCAGAAGGACTCAGAGACATGATCCGATTCATATCCACTACTAGGGTTGCTCATGCTATCATAGTGAGACATGTCATTTACAAGAACTTCCTAAGATCATTTTGGAGTACAGCTGAAGTTGCAGAGATTGATGGCATCAAGACTCTATCTGGTAGAATTTCTACTCATCATACCCTTTCTATCACTGAACAAACTATGAGACAGTGTCTATAGTTTGGTGATGATGCTGACACTCCTCAAGAACTAGAAGATGAGGAAACAATGACCTTCTTGGCCAATATTGGTTATGGAGGAGGATATGAAGGAAAGCAGATTGTCAAAGGGTTGGTAGATCTGCAATGGAGATTCCTGATACATCTATTCCAGCACTGTCTATCCAAAAGAAAGACAGGATGGAATGATATCCCTCTGACTACATCTTTTGCTCTTTGTGCTCTATGCACTAAAAGGCCATTCAACATGTCTGCTTATGTATTCAATGGCCTGGTGTCAAACATTCAAGAAGGAAGAAGACATATCTTTCTCATGCATCCAAGATTCCTATAATGCCTAATTAATAAAGCATTTCCACAAGTGACACCTGTAGGACCTATAATGGACATTCCCCATTACAATGCCATGTCCTACAACTATATAAAGAAGAGGGATCCTAGGAAATTTTACATTGGGACCTTCTTTCCATTACTTCCTTGGATGTTACAGTAGATAAATCAGTAAGAAGAAGCTTCAACAGATGAGCCACCACATAAAGAAGAAGAACAAGCTGCTCATGATCAACAACATGTTGATGAGCATTGTAAAGAGGAAATGGAGGAACAAAGGCCTATGTCACCACATGTTGATGTAGGTGGTGATCTTCACATAGGACCTTGTATTCAAGAAGCTAAAATGGCTTCTCCATTTATTCCATCACCTATTCAGTCTCCACACGTCTCCTGTTCCCTTTTCCCCACTTCACACCTTTCCATTAGCTGTTGAGTATGTAGAGTCTGGTGAATCTACCAGCTCTTCAGATGACTCCAAATCATCTCCGGATGAAGAGGGTCACATTATGAGAATGCCAGTAAGAGAAGTTCAATCAGAAGAAGGTCCTACTAAAATCTATGCTGAGACAGGAATCAACCAACCTAATGAGAAGGATGAAAAGGTTATTGAGCTTCTGTTGAAAGTGCAAAGGATGGAAAATCTATTGAATAGAAGATCTGGTATTATCCATGACAAAATTAAAGAGCTGGAAAAGAAAAAATTAGAGATCAAAGAACTAAAAGAAAGACATGAGGCTAAAAAAGCAAAGAAAGACAAATAAACTGATGATCTCAAAGCTGCCCTCCACCAAGCTAAGGATGAAATCAGCGGGCATGTTGATATTGTAACCATACATGCACTTGCAATGGAAGAACAAGAAAGCTTGATTGAAAGCCAGTCTGATCTGATCATTGATCTCAGCAAAAAAAATGAGACATTACTGAAAAGGGTCTCAGAACTGGAGATGTGAATTAAGATAAAGGAGGAGTTAGCTGACGAGCAAGAAACTAAAGGTGATAAGCAAGAACAAAAAATGATGAACAGGAAACAGAAATAGAACCAAGTCTAGCCATGGTTGTCTATTCAAGTGAGCAATCTGAAGAATCCACTGAGCAAGACTTTGAGCTTAGAGATCTCATCAAAGAGCTTGATAGTTGTACTACTGGAGATTTTACAATTGATAATGAGTTTTGGAAGTTTGTAAGGGACCCAAGGCCTCCAATAGAACATATAGTGGTGATTCCTCAACCTCAATGCCTTTAGAGAGAGAGTTGAGTATGTAGATTGTTCCTACAGTCACCCTTTCTAAAGAGCAAAAAGAGCTCATCAAAAACCACGTGAAGAGCTTAAAGAAAAAAAAGAAGCTACTGAAAAGCAAGCTGAAGAACCAACACCAACAAATGGTGAAACATTGTTAGTACTTCTTTAAAGATTAATATTTTATCTTTATGTGTCTTTTTATCTTTTTGTAATAGTATAGGGACTAGTCTTGTAATTAGTTAGTTCTTTTTTATGTTTATTGGTAGTATATATAGCTTAGACATGTGTAGGTTAGATAGACACACTTACACACATTGTAATTGTCTTTGCTATTATCAATAAACTCTTTGAATTTTGTTGATATTGTGCTTTGATTTGATTACTTTACTTGTGTTTTCATTGAATTGTTAGCTAATATCATCACAGATCTATACATTTGATCCTATCAAATGGTATCAAAACTGTTCGTTGAGTGAATTGAGTTTTTGTCGAACTTTGAAAACTCAAAATTCACTTAATTCGGTGATTGATTAGCAAATCAATTGAAATATTGTGGTTTTCAGTTGTGTATAATCATCATAAACATGAATTGAACCACAAGCAGTAAAATTCATCAAATTTCAGAGAATTAGTCGAAATTTGGTTTGAAAAGTGCTCATCTTTGTCGAACTGAAATTTGGGAAGATTCACTGATTTGTTGTTGATAATCAATGAAATTGAAGAAAGAAGATTGTTAATTGGCATTAAACCTACTTAATTGGAAGATTTCAATTCATTTCATCAAGTTTTGATCAATTTCAGAAAAATTAAGTTCGTTGCATTCATAAGAACATGATGAATGTGACACATGAGGGTTGAAAATCACTGAAAATTACCAAGTGTTTAGACGTTTGACTACTGTGCAAACGGTTTACCACTGTGTGGCCGTTTTCAAGTAGACAGTTTACAACTGTTGAGAAGTTTTACTACTGTTTGAGCTCAAGTAATTCCAGACGCATCATACCTGTTGAGACGCATCAGAACTGTGTGGACGGTTGTAACTCCCAGACGTCTGACAACTGTTTAGACGTATTGCGACTGTTCAGACGTTTCTACTTCAGGCGGTTTTGGAAATTTTCCTAAGGCAATCCCTTAGACGGTTCTTGTTCAAACTCAGAAGTTTCTCAACTGTTGAGACATTTCTTTACTATTCAGGCGCATCTTCACTTAGTACTTAGAAATTTTTACAAAAAAATCAAAAATTTAAAAAATCAGAAAATTTAAAAATCAACATAAATATAAAGATGGTAAAATCAGAAGACTCAGAAAATAGAGTTCTTAAACTTAAAAACAGAGCTGATTTGAAAAATTGGTCACTTAGATTAAAACACCATTTGAATTCCATTGACGCTGATCTGTGAAAATCAATTGAAAAAGTACCATACATTCCAATAACCACTGATGGGCCTGATAGGGGTTTTGTATATACTAAAGATTCTCAAGAACCCTACCTTGAAGATGGTTTGCAAGGAGATGATATGAAAAGGGTAAAGAATGATATCAAAGCATACTCCTTTATATGTAAAGGACTACCTTTGGAAGTTCTTGCAAGGCTAGATGGATATCAGACTGGATATTCCATGTATAAAACCTTAAAGACCTTCTGTGAAGGAGGAAAAGAGATTCAAAATCTCAAGAAACAAAAGATTAAAAGGCAGTTAGAACTATTTCAACATTTTTCTGGTGAAATAGTAAACCAGATGATGAATAGATTTGTTCAGCTTACTACTGAGATGTCAATAGCTGGCATCAAGCCTGATCTTGAAGATCTAAATCTCAGACTACTCAATGCTTTACCCTCCTCATGGAAACACACAGTAACTTTGCTAAAGCATACTGAGAAGTTCCCCATGGATTTAGATTTGCGTATTGGCAAGATAGAATCTGTTGAAATTGATGAAAGCTCAAGGAACAATGATAGAGCAGCATCAATGTAACAGTATTAGTTTGTTGCATGTCCTGCAAATTCTGTTGAAAATGCATTCATGGCAAAGAGTGAGAAGGTTCCAGAAGAAGAGGGAGACTTATTTGTTGGAGCACGATTCTTCACTGACACATCATTCACTAGTGTTCCTTCTTATACCTCACAGTCTCATCCTCAATCTCCTCCTAAATCTCAGAGTTCAAATGTTTGAACAGAGACTCCATCAACTAACTCTGCTAAATCTAGCAAAGTTAAAGATGTTATAAACATCCTATTACAGGATGAAGAGTCTAAAACTGCTTTCACTGCTTTTATGGCTAGTTTTCAAGCATATCAAGGTAGCCGTTTAACTCAATTAGATCTTGTTTCGCAGGATTTGTTTGAGATGGATCCTGAAGATGTTGAAGAGATGGACTTAAATTGGCAGATGGTGATGATTGCATATAGAATACAAAAACACTCATATGTCAACACGAAGTACAAGCCCAGTGCTAACAAAACTGTTGTTTTTGACAAGTCAAAGTCAAGGTGTTTTAACTGCAACAGTTATGGACATTTCTCCAGAGAATGCAAAGCTCCAAGGAATAATGGAGGAAATGCCCAATCAAGTTCTGGCAATCAAAGGTTTCAACAAGCTCAGAAGACTTTCCAAAAGCCTTATCAAAGTCTTCCCATGCCTGAGCTTAAAGAAGAATCAAAATCAGCTGAAGAACCCGAGGAAGCTCTTGTAGTCAGCATTAAAGATGGTTATGATTGGAGTGCATATGTTGAACAGTTCACTAATGATCTAACCTCAAGTTTGTCTCTTGTTGCATAAATTCAGGGGGAGGGCTGGTTAGAGAATAGTGATCCAAAGGTGGAAGGTGAGAATGAAGAAGATGACTATGATTGGAGTGACAAATCTGATCCTAAGGAGGATACAGATGAAGTAGCTCTAATGGCACAATCTGGTCAAACCAAGGTTGACACTTCATCCTTAAAATCTAAAACCTTATCTCCCAAATTTCCTAAAATACCATCTGAAGTGAGAGAAAAACTGTGCACTAAATCGTGCTTTGAACATGTTGAATGCTATCAAAGCTATTCATATAAAATTTGTGAGAAATTGAAACAAGCAGAGTTAATGCACAACAAATTAAAATCTGACTATAAAACAGCAGATCAAAATATCATCTCTCTTCAAACATCATGGAACAAAACAACAAAGGAATTAGAAATTGTGTCTAAACAATTGGAAGAGATGACCAAAATCTTGAACAGGAAAAGATAGCACATGTTGCTACTCAAATGGATCTTGCTAAAGTGAAAAGTTCAAAAATGATAGTTGAGAAACTGGTGAGTGAGAGAAAAGATAAACATAAAGCAGGTTTGGGATTCACTCATGAACCTATGCCTGAATCAATAACAAACACTTTACCAGAGAACTTTAATACACATGACCATTCTCCTGAGAATAAAGCTAAACTCAAATCCTTTCAGAACAAAAACAAGAATTCTAAAGAAGAAAAAGATAATATGAAAGTTTTTGATGAAAATGATCAAGAAAAAATCAAAAATGGTCATCCAATCAAGATTAAATCTTATGAACCTAAACAGACAAAACATAACACTTCTGATCAAATTCATTTTGTATTAAAAGAAGTGAAAGTTCAAACTCTGTTAATCTAAAACAAAAAGATAATGAAAAAGAATCTTCACCTGAAGTTGTTCAATCTGAAAATAAACCAAGTTCATCAAAAGCAAAGAATCAAAGAAGAAGAAAGAACTCATCAAAAACCAAAACTAAACAAAACAAAAGTTCAAAAAATCTGAGCAAACGAACAAATCAGACAACTAAACTCAAACCGATAAAATATGTGTAAGCTAGTTTGTTAAACATGAACTCTCTTCATCAAAACAAGATAAGTCATATGAACAAATCTCACTCTAATCTAAAAACAAGTTTAGATTCTAAGAGTTCCGCTGTTACAAAAAGAATTGTTCCTAAGGAGTTAAAGAAGGAAGTTCATGATAAAAAGATGATAAGTAATTTTTCACAAAAGCAAAAATTTACAAATCAAAAACAACAATTTAACTTTTTGACGACAAAATTTAAAAATGAATCAAATATAGCGTCAACTTCAAAAGTTAACAAGCAGTTGTTTAGATCTCCATAAAGGTACTGTGAAATATGTGATATGAAAAATCACAATTCTTCTGAGTGATATTTCAACAAGTACTGTCACATATGTGACATGAGAAATCATTCTACAGCAGATTGTTATTTTAATAAATACTGTACTTATTGTGATGAGAAGACTCATAATACTGAAAATTGTTATTTTAGAAAGAGCTCACCTACTAGAGGATTTTCCAATTCAAACATGAGCAAAGGTTATGTTAATCCTCAGTATATGAGAAATCAAATTGATGGATTTCAACAATTAACTAACCAACCCTCTTTAGGTCTGAGATCTTCTTAAAAGAACAATTATCTGAGGCCTAAACAAATTGTGCAAGAACAATTCATACCAAGATCTGTGAGAATGACTAATAAAAATGTTGGTCATCAATACTTTTCAAAAATTGATCACTCAAGTGGTACGAATGTTCACAAATATAATTCAAACAATTTTCATAACAAGATTGGTAAATTCATCGAGAATAAACCTGATTTAATTAATCTTCATTTTAAACAATTTACTATTGTTGACAAATATGGAAAACCCAAGACCATCTTGGCTTGGGTAGATATCTCAACTTAATTTCTTGTTGTGCAGGTACGCCCGAGAAGACCACTCAATACAGGGTATGTGGATAGCGGGTGTAGCCGGCACATGACAGGCAATCCTGCCTTGTTACAAGATTTTAAGTTATAGGATGGAACGCACGTCGCCTTTGGTGGTGATGCTGGTGGTGAAATAACAGGAGAAGGAACAGTGTCAAATGGGATAATAAGCTTCGAAAAAGTCAACTTCTGTTCGCAGTTGAACTTTAGTCTTTTAAGTGTATCCCAAATATGTGATAAATCATACTCTGTTCTATTTGATGATTCTTTCTGTTATGTGTTAAAGCCAGGTTTACAGATAAGCAAGGATTGGGTTGTTGGATTCTTTATGCCCAAGACACATAGAATATTGATGTGGTTAGTAAGTCATGATCCAAGTCGGGTCATACCTAATAACAATTTTTGCAAACACCAATTAATATTTAATTGAAGATATGATCATGCAATTAAATATCAACACCAACTTAGAAAATGGGTTTTCTAAATAAATTGCATATGAGATAGATCAACTTATAAGGATATTTTGTTAAAGGATATTATTTGTAATGTTATTTAAATTAGTTAAATAACATTAGATAATATAATTGTGTGTGTATGAGTTATAGAATTAAAAGTTAATTTTATAAACTCAACTAGTAACAAGTTTTAAGAGGTTTAAAGTTTTAAGGGGGAAAACCCCTTTTGAATGTACATTTCGGCCGCCCCCTTCAATGGGGTGTGGGGCCTTTTGTCTTGTTACTTGCAATCTAGAAAATACACACTCCATCTCTTCTCTCTCATACATGCAAAAGGCCACCAGGAACAAGACTTTTTCTCTCATCTTCAAGAAGAAAACAAGCTGAAAAATTCGGATTTTTCAGCATTCTTGGTACGGTTTTGGTGTTCAAATACTAGCAACAAGGTGTTTGCATGATGCTTGTGGGTATGGATGCTTGAGGACACCTCTCCTTGGTGTTTTGGCTGTCCAATAACATCATCATCTTCATCAAAAGGCTCGATTTCCAGCAGCTCTACAAAGGTGGTTTGTACATCTTGTTTTGGTTGTTATTTGTTCTTGATAGCTAGTCCATTCACATATATTTGATCCTATGATTTTGGGTTTGTTGAAACAAAGTTATGAACTTTTATTTTTCAGATTATAAACATAATATGAAGGCTTTAATCCGCCGCATTTTCATGTTTAAATGGTTAAACAACTTTGATTTTGAGTACAACAAACCTAACATTGGCATCCAGAGCCGGTTATGTGGACGACTAGTTTCATTTGTCCTTGTAAAATTGCTTTTATGGGGCTTTAACAACCTTATAGGAGCTGTTTTGTGGTGATGATTATAAACCCCCAACCTTTCAAGGTTATATCTAACATGCTTGTGATTAAACCTTGAAAGAAAGATATCAAGTGGTTGATTATGTTTTTTTTGTTTGGACAAAAGACCCTAAATTCTTGGTTTATGTTGGCTGAAAATTTAGGGTCATATGGGGATTTATTTGGTTCTTGAATGTTGTATATGATCTTTCATATTGGTGCATAACCTAGCCTTGACCTTGGTTTGATTTGGTTGATTGTGATTTTGTCATGTTGGTTGTATTCATTCAAAGGGTTGTAATAATTTCTTTTGGTTTTGTATTTGGGTTGTAATTTATTTATTCATTTGGTTATGTAATAAATAGAATAGGTGAATTTCTTTTATTAGAAAATTGTATTAGGATATGATTTTGTAAGAGAAGATGCACAAGGTGAAGACCTAAAAGGAAGGACACAAAAGACATGGACACTTGAAGCATTTGGATGTGGAATCAAGTGGGAGTTCATGGACACATATGATGTGTCATTGTTAAACCTTAGGAAAGACCTTATGACAACACTTGTGATGGCAAACAAGTGTAGTCAACTTAGTGGCTATGGTTATGCACATATGTTTGTATGATTATGCTCGTTTGGTTGTTTGTTGTATGATTGTTGTTTGATATTTGGATATGCAAAACAAACTCATTAGCAAACTTAACAAGCTTAAAATTTATGGTTCTTAATCATTAATATGTTAATAAAAGTTATTAAAAGGATTAATAATTTAATAAAAAAGGTTTTATTAAAAAAATTGAACCATAGGATACGTTGTATTTGAAAGCATGCAAATACAAGGTACATAGACTTTTCAAAACTAGAATTAAAGAAAAACTAAAATCCCTTTGGAAACAAGTTTAACACCATCCTTTTACATGACACTCAAATCACTTGATAACTATTTGTGGGATAAAGGTCACCTAACCATTTTTAGGGAACTTGTGTTTTGAGGTGGGCTTAACGTATTTGTGGGATAAAGGTCATCTAACCACTTGTATGTGTAAACTCACACGTGTGTGTAAGTAGGACGACTTGAATTGGAAATCATGTGCATAGGGTCATCGAAGCATGGCGTACAATGGTGTTGATGGGATTAAATATGCCAACCAAACATAAGATGTTTAACCGGTCCCATAAAGGCTAGAAGTTGCAAAAGGTTGCAATTGTCAAATATTGACTACCTTGTTAATTTAAATAATGGGATAAAGGTCACCTAACCATTATTTGAATGTAACGTTGGATTCTAGATTTTAATTATTAATTGTCTATGAGACAGAAAAGGGTACTAATAATTAAAATGAAATTTTTCAAAAATACTAATAAGAACTTTGTAAATTTTGTAGAATGGCCATAAACAATAATGCTACCACCCCGACCATCCATACCCTATCACTGAGAACTATTTTACAGAGGGATCGTCTGAATCATAACAACTTTATGGACTGGTTTTGAAACTTGAGAATTGTTCTCAAGCAAGAGAAAAAGGCCTATGTCCTTGACGATCCTATTCCTGACCAACCCGACCCTGAGGATGTTGAGGCCTATAACGATTGGCTTCAGTATACTGACGATTCCATGTAGGTATCCTGTCTCATGTTGGGAACTATGATTCCCAAACTCCAAAAGGACTTGGAGCATCATGGGGCATATGACATGATTACCCAATTGAAGGAAATGTTCCTTCAACAAGCCTGGGTAGAGCGCTTCGAAACGGTTCGAGCGCTTCATGCGCGTCGCGTGGAAGAAACCCAATCGGTATCATCTTATGTACTTAGGATGAAAAGCCACATTGATCGCCCCGAAAGGCTTAACTGTCCTGTCTCAAAGGAGTTGGCCACGGATTTGATCCTTAATGGCCTAACTAAAAGTTTGAGACGTTCATAATGAATTACAATATGAACGGATGGGACAAGAGCATTGGTGAGCTTCACGCAATGCTCAAAACAGCTGAGGCGGGGATGGGTAGAAAGGTTCTACTTGTTCTCTAAGATCAATGAGGGAGGCAATGGGAAAAGGCCATTCCTGATCCCATGGCAAATGTTGCCAAAGGAAAAGGGGCACATCAAAGGCAAAGGGAAAGGGAAGGTTAAAACGGAACCTCCAAAACCTAAGCTTATGAAGCCTAAGGTAATGGAAAACAATCCATGCTTTGAGTGTGGTTAGATAGGACATTGGAAAGGGAATTGTCCAACCTATCTCAAAGAGTTGGGAAACAAGAGGGATGTTGGGCAGACCTCAAGTACAACTTTCATGATCCATATTGACTTAAATGTTATTTCTTCAAACACATGGGTATTGGATACCGAGTGTGGAACTCACATTTGTAATCTGTTGCAGGGGTTCAAAAGAAATAAACACTTTAAGAAGGGAGACACAAGTCTCTACATGGGCAACGGAGGAAAAGTTGATGTCGAAGCCCAAGGAGACTATGTTTTGAAACTTTCAAATGTTTTGGAAGTTGTTCTTAAAAACATTTTGTACGCTCCTAGTTTGACTAGGAACATAATTCAAGTTTCCATTTTAAAACAATATGGTTATGATTTAAAAGTTGTAAATGATGGTATTTATGTTTATATGGATGATGTATTTTTTTCAAGGCTATGCCTTTTAATGGTATTTATGAATTGGTTCATGATGAATCATCCTATAATAACACATTATACCAATCAAGCACCAAGAAACTTATAATGGGTTTAAGTGATTCTTATCATTGGCATTATCGTCTTGGTCACATAAACAAGAATCACATTCAAACACTTCGAAAGAATGGTCTTTTGAGAACAAATGAAAATTGTTCATTTGACAAGTGTGAATCTTGTTTACAAGGTAAGATGACCAAGTCGCCCTTTAGTGGTACTAATGAGAGGGCAAAAGACTTATTAGGAATCATACATTCGGATGTATGTGGTCCTTTTAAGACAATGACAAGGAATGGTGAAAGATACGTCATTACCTTTACCGACGTTTACAGTCGCTATGGTTATGTTAACTTGGTGACACATAAACATGAAGCTTTTGAAATGTTCAAAATCTTCAAGAATGAAGTAGAAAATCAACTCAATAGAACTATCAAAGTTCTCCATTAAGATAGAGGAGGTGAATACCTTAGTTAGGCTTTTCAGGATCATCTAAGGAGTTGTGGGATTGTCTCACAACTTACTCCTCCCGGAACACCACAACATAATGGTGTGTCTAAAAGGAGAAACCGAACCCTATTGGATATGGTTCGATCTATGATGGCTATAAGCTCACTACCTCTATCATTTTGGGGTTTTGCACTACTCTCCGCGACTCATATTTTGAATATGGCCCAAACCAAGAAATTGGATTCGACACCTTTTGAAATATGGCATGGAAGAGTTCCATCGCTATCATATTTAAATGTATGGGGTTGTGAAGCTTATTTTAAGCTTAACACCCAAAACAAACTGGAAAGTCGATCCAATAAGTGTATACTTGTTGGATATCCAAAAGACTGTATAGGATACTACTTCTTTGATCCAACATAGCAAAAGGCATTTATTGCTCAAAAGGCAGAGTTCTTGGAAGCCAAATTCCTTATTGAAGGAATGACATATAGAACAGTGGAATTTGATGAGGATCAAGATCCACAAGCCGATACACGTTTGGTTGACACTAACAATCAACAGGAGGTTGTTGATGATGATCAAGAGGTTGATCAATACACACAAAACGTTCGCAGATCTGGTAGAGTTAGCATTCCACTTGAAAGATATGGATTTTTCATGGATGGATGCTACGTGGTTGACTCCGATGAGCCAACTACATACCATGATGCAATTTCCAATTTGGATTGTGATAAATGGCTGGAAGCCATGAACGTAGAGATGCAATCCATGTATGACAACCAAGTTTGGGAACCGGTTGAGCCTCCACTTAACTCCAAACCAGTTGGATGCAAGTGGCTTTTCAAGAAGAAAAAAGATATGCATGGAAACTTGGATACTTACAAGGCAAAACTTGTAGCAAAAGGTTTCACTCAAACTCAAGGGGTTGATTATGATGAAACCTTCCCGCCTGTGGCAATGCTAAAGTATATTAGGATATTGTTTAGCATTGCTACTCATTATGATTATGAGATTTGGCAAATGTATGTCAAAACTGCCTTTCTTAATGGACATCTCGAAGATACTATCCATATGGCTCAGCCTGAAGGTTTTGTCGATCCAAAACATCCTAATAAAGTATGCAAGTTAAAGAGATCAATCTATGGATTGAAACAAGCATCGACAAGTTGGAATCAGCATTTCGATGAAGAGATCAAGATATTTGGTTTCATCAAGAACGCTGACAAGGCTTGTTTGTATAAAAAGGATAGTGGGAGTGTAATCACATTCTTAGTATTGTATGTTGATGACATACTACTATTTGGAAATGATATTCCAACCATGGAAGGTGTTAAAACCTGGCTTGGAAATTGTTTTTCCATAAAAGATCTCGGTGAAGCCCCCTATATTTTAGGAATAAAGATCTATAGGGATAGATCGAGGCGGTTGATAAGTCTAAACCAAAGTGCATACATTGATAAAATCTTGAAAAGGTTCAAGATGGAAAACTCTAAGAAAGGTATAGTACCCATTCAAAGAGGGACAATATTGAGTGCACCTCAATGTCTAAGCTCAAAGGATGAGCAAGATCGTATGAAGGACATCCCATATGCGTCTGCTATAGGATCCATCATGTATGTGATGATATGCACTAGACCGGACGTGTCATGCACATTAAGCATGACAAGCAGATATCAGCAGAATCCAGATAATAGCCATTGGATGGCTGTTAAAAAGTATATTGAAATACCTTAGGAGGACTAAGGATATGTTTAAAATATACGGATCTGATAAAGAGGAACTCGTTGTAAAGGGTTACACGGATGTGAGTTTCCAAATTGATCGAGATGATCCTCGATCACAATTGGGGTATGTCTCCATTATGAATGGGGTAGCATTGTCCACTACATAATACGAATACATAGCCGCCTCATTAGCAGCTTGGGAAGCTGCATGGATAAAAAGGTTTATCGCCGACCTAAGGGTAGTCTCTACCATTCAAGACCCCTTAGAAATCTTTTGTGATAACGAGGGTGCGATTGCTCAAATCAAGGAACCCCATGCACATCAAAAGATTAGGCACAATGAGCGGAGATTCAACTACATAAGGGATGAAGTTGAAAATGGAAAGATATGTATTCGCGAAGTTCACTTTGATCAAAACATTGCGGATCCACTCACGAAGCTCCTTGAAAAGGAAAAGCATGAAAGTAATACTTGTGCCTTAGGACTTCGATATTCTAGTGATTGGAATTGATCTGTTTAGTATAAATATGGAACAATTGTAATATTTAACTCATCTATATATTTACGATATTTTGAGTTATGTTCCTTTTAGCATGTTTACATCCATGAATAGGTTTATTATTCTAAATTTCCGTAGTCGGTCATATTTGTGGGAACAAATATGAACGTAAGAATATTATGAACTTGGATTGGTGGATATTCATAAGGCATGAATATAGAGCAATTGGTTGCTGCCAAGGTTCATAGATATTTGTGGGATACAAATATTGGACTGACCGGCATCTCAATTTTACTACATGGAATCATCTAGATTGATCATAAGTAAATTTGAGTAAAGGCAAATATCATTTGGTATCCTCCGACCTGAGATACATATTGGGTTTTGATATTCACCAAGTGTTATACCTTGAGCTAGTTCTTCGCTGCTCTGAAATAATGGTCAGTACATAAGGCTATGTTTAGGTATGACATAAGGTGATTGTGAGAAACATATGTAGTCAAGATGGAATTTGTTCCTCTTATTCGTTGAGAGCAAGATGTCTAAGGCCTGATTAAGTTAAATCGACAAGGAATGATCATTCTATGTCCTTGGATTTAACATGACATGTGTAACAGGATAAATGATTGATTCACCTAAATCATTTCAAGTTGGATACTTGAAAGGGATGATGTTATTGAATGGCTTGTAAGTCATGCGTATTAAGGGTAGCAAACCGTTGTTAGGTGGTATTTACTACTTGCATCAATCTTCTATGAATCTTGTGCAAGTGGGCGATTGTTGGATTCTTTATGCCCAAGAGACATAGAATATTGATGTGGTTAGTACGTCATGATCCAAGTCGGGTCATACCCAATAACAAGTTTAGCAAACACCAATTAATATTTAATTGATGATATGATCATGCAATTAAATATCAACACCAACTTAAAAAATGGGTTTTCTAAATAAATTGCATATGAGATAGAACAACTTATAAGGATATTTTGTTCAAGGATGTTATATGTAATGTTATTTAAATTAGTTAAATAAGATTAGATAATATAATTGTGTGTGTATGAGTTATAGAATTAAAAGTTAATTTTATAAACTCAACTAGTAACAAGTTTTAAGGGGTTTAAAGTTTTAAGGGGGAAAACCCCTTTTGAATGTACATTTCGGCCGCCCCCTTCAATGGGGTGTGGGGCCTTTTGTCTTGTTACTTGCAATCTTGAAAATACACACTCCATCTCTTCTCTCTCATACATGCAAAAGGCCACCAAGAACAAGACTTTTTCTCTCATCTTCAAGAAGAAAACAAGCTGAAAAATTCAGATTTTTCAGCATTCTTGGTTCTGTTTTGGTGTTCAAATCCTCGCAACAAGGTGTTTGCATGATGCTTGTGGGTATGGATGCTTAATGACACCTCTCCTTGGTGTTTTGGCTGTCCAAAAACATCATCATCTTCATCAAAAGGCTTGATTTCCAGCAGCTCTACAAAGGTGGTTTGTACATCTTGTTTTGGTTGTTATTTGTTCTTGATAGCTAGTCCATTCACATATATTTGATCCTATGATTTTGGGTTTGTTGAAACAAAGTTATGAACTTTTATTTTTTAGATTATAAACATAATATTAAGGCTTTAATCCGCTGCGTTTTCATGTTTAAATGGTTAAACAACTTTGATTTTGAGTACAACAAACCCAACATGCGTAATTGTTAAAGTTGAAAGGGATAGAGATGAATACAAGCTGGATATGTCTCAAGTTTATCCTTCAACAGAAACAACTTGCCTAATTGCTAAAGCATCAAATGATGAAAGTCAGCTTTGGCATAGACGTCTTGGACATTCCAACTTCAAGACACATGAACAAGCTTGTAGCAAGAAATCATGTCATTGGACTTCCATCCAAGAAGTTTGCAACGACTGATCACTGCTCAGCATGTTTGAAGGGAAAACAACACAGAGCGTCTTATAAGACCAAGCTGATAAACTCAAATTCCAAACCTCTACAGATGTTACACATGGACCTCTTTGGCCCAAAAAATGTCAAGAGTATTGGAAGAAAATCATATTGTTTAGTTATCATTGATGACTATACAAGATTTTCATGAGTTTTCCTTTTACATGCTAAATCTAAAATGGCTGAATTACTAAAAGAATTTATCATTAAATTTGAAAATCAACTAGAACACAAAGTAAAAATAATAAGAAATTATAATGGAACGAAATTCAAAAATGCTAACATTGAAATGTTTTGTGCAGAGAAAGGGATAGCTCATCAGTTCAGCGCTCCCAGAACTTCTCAACAAAATGGAGTTGCTAAAAGGAAGAATAGAACACTGATTGAAGCTGCTCGTTCTTTGTTAGCTGATGCAAAGATTCCTATCACTTTCTAGGATGAAGCTATATCAACTGTGTGCTTCGTTCAGAATAGAACCTTAATTATGAAAGATAAAATGAAAACTCCTTATGAGTTAATGTTTGGCAAGAAACCAAATATAAATTTTCTAAAATCATTTGGTTGTCCAGTCATGATTCTTAATTCAAGTGATCAATTAGGAAAATTTGAAGCAAAATCTAATAATGGATTTTTCGTTGGATACTCATCTGTTTCAAAAGTCTATCGAGTTTATAACTCTAGGAAAAGTATAATTCTTGAAACATTCAACGTTAAATTTTTGGAAAATTCCTTTCCATCAGTTTCAAATTGTCCTGCTTGGTTATTTGATTTAGATTCACTGTCAAACTCTCTTCAATCTAACTTGTTTAATCAATTGAACTTTCTAGATTCTACAGGTAAGAAGAGCTCTAGAGGAGATCTTGGATCTTTTAGTGAGGATTCGGATTCTGACAACCCAGATGATTCAAGCCCAGATTACCCATTTTTCTTATTTGTCAACGATTCAATAATAAGATTCAATGACAATGATCAAGCTAATCAAGCTTCGGATCATTCAATTTCATATGATCAAGAGGGATCACAACCAATTCCTAATGATGGTAATGAGTTTGTGAAACCTGAGTCAGGAACATCATCCATCTCTGGTGATGCAGTTGATACTGGTAACTACGATTACTTTATCAACTCACCGACTCAAGTTCCAAATTTCAATCCACATTCTTCTAACCTGCTGCATCAGCTCTCCAACTTGAATCAAACAAATCTGGATGTTAATGTTTAAAGTGATGAGATTCCAACATCTAGTGTTCATAAGAATCATCCAACAACAAGGATTATTGGTCCATTGAATGAGAGAACAACAAGGAGTAAATCAGAACAAGCAAACTTGTGCTTATACTCGTGTTTTCTTTCCCAAATTGTTCCTACAATCGTTACCGAAGCGTTAAAGGCAATGGTTGGATTGAGCAATGCAAGTAGAATTACTTCAATTCCGCAAACAAGAAGTGTGGATGGAATTACCTAAAGGAGAAAATGTCATAGGCACTAAATGGTTATATAGATATAAAACTGATGACCCATAAGAGGCGAGACTAGTTGCACAAGGATACACACAGGAAGAAGGAATTGACTATGATGAAGTATTTGCTCTAGTTGCAAGACTCGAATCCATTCGTGTCTTCTTGGCTTATGCATCGTTCATGCAATTCAAAGTGTATCAAGTGGATGTCAAAGTTGCATTCTTGTACGGTCCAATCACTGATGATGTGTATGTGAAGCACCCTCCGGGATTTGAAGATGCAGAATTTCCACATCAAGTGTACAAGCTTAGCAAAGCTTTGTATGGACTTCATCAAGCACCTAGAATCTGGTATGAGACTTTGTCATAACACTTGATCCAACATGGATACACAAGAATTTGAAGAAATCATATCATATTTGGTTCTACTAGTCCAAAACAGTGTAATGAATTTGAAGAAGTCATGAAGTCTCATTTCCAGATGAGTTCTATGGGTGAAATCAATTTCTTCCTTGGACTGCAAGTTCAACAATATGCAGATGGAATATTCATAAATCAAGAGAAGTTTGTTGACAAACTCTTGAAGAAATTCAAACTGCAAGATTGTCAGTCCATAAGAACTCCAGCTGACGTAAACACCAAGATTGAGATTGGTTCTTTGATGTATCTTACTGTAGACCATACTTTATACAGATCTATGATTGGTTCCTTGATGTATCTTACTGCATCAAAACCAGACATAATGTATGCTGTTTGTGTCTGTGCCAGGTATCAATCAGACCCGAAAGAATCTCACTTAATTGCTGTCAAGAGGATATTTAGGTATCTTAAAGGCAAACCAGCTTTAGGGCTTTGATATCCTTACGAGGTTAACTTTGAGTTACATGGATATACAAATAGTGATTATGGTGGATGCTGCCAAGATAGAAAATCTACAACGGGTGGTTGTCAGTTTCTTGGTCCCCGATTAGTCTCATGGCAATGTAAGAAACAAACGAATGTGTCTGTTTCAACTACAGAAGCTGAGTACATAGCTGCATCAGTAGGATGTTCTCAAATCCTTTGGTTGCAAAACCAACTGTTGGATTATGGGTTCAATTTTCTTAAAACACCCATCTACATAGATAACACTACTGTTATGTTCATTACAGCTAATCCAGTTCAACATTCTAAAACAAAACATATCGAAATTTGATATCATTTTCTCAGTGATAACACTGAAAAAGGTTTAATCATTTTGATTCAAATTGCAACTAAAAAACAGTTGGTAGATCTATTTACTAAAGCCTTCCTACCAAGACGGTTTGAGTACTTAGCAGAGTCAGTTGGCCTTATTAACCATGTGTAAACCTGGTTTCTAGGTTCTTGATTTAGTTCTTTGAATCTTATCATGATCAGAACCTCCCCACACCAAAAGGTCTTCATAAGTGAACCTTTCAAAGTTATTTGCCTAATTATACTTTATGTGTGTGTGTTCTATTTTATAGAAAAACAAAATACAAAAGTAGAAAAATCAACAATTAAAGATAAAAACAATATAAAACAAAAACTCCAAAAATAGAGTCTTGTTTAATTTTCAATTCACATTAAGGAATGAATCAGTTTTTGCAACATGTGAGAAATGATAGTAAATTAGTGAGATCAGTTGCATGCTTCACTCGGTAATAAAGTCTAACGTGATCAGATATGATGTGTAGACAATATCAGGCTAGTATACTAAAAAAGTAAATTCTTATGATTAAACTAAATCTCTATGATTGTATGTGTATTCATCTGAGTACTTTTGAGTTGTATTAGCTTATCAGATTGATTGCGTGTTAAGTTACAACACTCACACCTGATGGTGATGTGATTAATCATGAGATCTATTACAAGCATCATCTCACTTCTCTGTTATGAGTCATCATAGACCTGAAGTACTGAATATCCTCTATTGTAAGTGATTACAGACCTAGATATTCTCCTTTGATGCAAAAGATGCCAATGTGCACAACCCATTCAAATGGATTTGTTAGAGTTGATCAAATGGTTATCCATGATCATTTTTTATTACATTAACATGAGCTCTAGTTATGCATATTTGTCAGGTAATAAGTTGAAAATGTGTGCTTACTTGTATGTCTTGATGATAGTTGATCTCTCTAAGTCTTTGTATGAGTCACATCATGTCATATCTAACTCTACCCTAATCAATCCAAGAATTGAAAAAGTAAGTGAGCTAATCTTTTTTGTCAAAAACATTCATTTTCTATCCTTAGATCTTGCGTCTCTTTTGTTGTGATATCACTGACCTGGAACACACTTGATCAGGATTTATTGTCTATGACTATTCACATTTTATTTTATTTTAATATGCTAATCTTAACTGTGGTGGGTTTGTTGGACTCAATATCAAAGTTGTTTAACCATTTAAACATGAAAACACAGCGGATTCAAACCTTAATATCATGTTTTGTAATCTGAAAATTAAGGTCTATTTTGTATCATTAACAAAGCCAATATCATAGGATCAAACATATATGAATGAACTAGCTATCAAGATGAAACAACAACCCAAAACAACACATACAAACTACCTTTGTAGAGCTGCTGAAAAACGTATGATTTGATGAAGATGGGGCTGTTCTTGAACAACCAAAACACCAAGAAGAGGTGTACTCAAGCTACCATACTCACAAGCATCAAGCAATAACCCTTCTTGCTAGGATTTGTACACCAAAAGAACCAAAAATGTTGCTGAAAATACCTTCCAGCCATGCCCTTTTCTTCAAAAGAAATGGTTCCTGGTCACTTTTGCATGTAAGAGAGAGAGAGAGAGAGAGTTGAGTGTGTGTATTTTTCAAGAGTGTCTTGGATTAAACAAGCAAAATGAACCAACCCCCTAACGGGGGCGGCCGAATCCCTTTCAAAAGGGTTTTTCCCACTCAAAATTTTATTAACATTTCATTTAACTAGTTCTTGTTAAGTTACGGTATTAACCTATTAATTTTATAACTTATACACACACACTTATATTCTTTGTTGTTATTTAACTAATTTAAATAGCATTACAAATAATATTCTTAAACAAAATATCCTTATAAGTATCATCTTATATGCAATTTATTAGAAAACCAATTTTCTAAATTGGTGTAATTATTTAATTGCATGATCATATCATCAATTAAATATTAATTGGTTTTTGCTAAGCTTGTTATTGGGTATGACCCGACTTGGATCATGACGTACTAACTACATCAATATTCTATGTGTCTTGGGCATAAAGAATCCAACAATCTCCCACTTGCACAAGAGTCATAGAAGATTGATGCAAGCAGTAAATACCGCCTAACAACGGTTTACTACCCTAAATACGTATGACTAAAAGCCATTCAATAACATCATCCCCTTCAAGTATCCAACTTGAAATGATTTAGGTGAAACAATCATCTATCCTTTTGTCACAGATGTCATGTTAAATCCTAGAGACACAGAGTGATCATTCTCCATTGATTTAACTTTATCAGGCCTTAGACATCTTGCTCTCAACGAATAAGAGGGACAAATCCCATCTTGACCACATACGTCTCTCACAATTACCTTATATCATACCTGAACTCAGACTTGTGTACTGCTATGTTTCAGAATAGCGAAGAGCGAAGTCAAAGAAAAATATTCGGTAAATATCAAGACCCAATATGTATCTCAGGTCAGAGGATACCAAATGATGTTCGTCTTTACTCAAAATTATTTATGATCAATCAGGAAGATTCCATGTAGTAATATTTGAGATGCAGGTCAGTCCAATATTTGCATCCCACAAATATCTATGAACTTTAGCAGCAACCTTTTGCTCTATATTCATCCATATGAATATCTACCAATCCAATTTCACAATAGCATTATCTTCATACTTGTCCCCACAAGCATGAACAACTACGGACGTTCTGAGTAAATAATTTACTCATGGATTTAAACATGCAAAGTAGGAATATTAGTTGAATCATTATAACCAAATAATCCATTCAAGTAATAAAGAGTTACAATATCTAAATACAAAATTAAAGATCAAATCCAGTCACTAGAGTATTGAAGTCCCATGGCGCAAGCATGACTTTCATGCTTTGCCTTCTCAAGAAGCTTCGTGAGTGGATCCGCAATGTTTTGATCCATGTGAACTTTGCGAATACATATTTTTCCCTTTTCAACTTCATCCCTTATGTAGTTGAATCTCCATTCAATGTGCCTAGTCTTTTGACGTGCACAGGGTTCCTTGATTTGAGCAATCGCATCCTTGTTATCACAAAGAATTTCTAGGGGGTCCTGAATGGAAGGGACTACCCCTAGATCGGCAATGAATTTCTTCAACCATGCAGCTTCCTGAGCTGCTAATGAAGCGGTGATGTATTCTGATTCTGTAGTTGATAATGCCACCACATCTTGCTTAGAGCTCTTCCAAGAGATCACTCCTCCATTCAAGATGAAAATGTACCCCGATTGTGATCGTGAATCATCCCGATCTGTTTGGACACTCGCATCCGTGTAACCCTTTACAACGGATTCCTCTTCACCAGATCCATAGATTAGGAACATATCTTTAGTCCTCCTTAGGTACTTAAGTATATTCTTAACAGTCATCCAATGACTGCTTCCAGGATTTTGTTGGTATCGGCTTGTCATGTTCAAAGCGCATGACACGTCTGGTCTAGTACATATCATTGCATACATGATGGATCCTATAGCAGATGCATATAGGATTCCCTTCATTTTGTCTTGCTCATCCTTTGAGCTTGGACATTGAGTCTTACTCAATATCGTTCCTCTTTGAATAGGTACAGTACCTTTCTTAGAGTTTTCCATCTTGAACCTTCTCAAGATCTTGTCAATGTATGCACTTTGATTTAAACCTATCAACCGTCTTGACCTATCCCTATAGATCTTTATTCCTAAAATATAGGCAGTTTCACCAAGATCCTTAATGGAGAAACAGTTTCCAAGCCAGGCCTTTACACCTTCCATGGTTGGAATGTCATTTCCAAATAGTAGAATGTCATCGACATATAATACTAGGAAAGTGATGATGCTCCCACTAGCTATCTTATATACACATGCTTCATCAACGTTTTTGATGAACCCAAATTTGACTATTTCTTCGTCAAAACGGTGATTCCAACTTCTTGATGCTTGCTTCAATCCATAGATTGATTTCTTTAACTTGCATACTTTGTTAGGATGTTTTTGATCGACAAAACCTTCAGGCTGAACCATATAGACATCTTCCTCAAGATATCCATTTACGAAAGCGGTTTTGACATCCATTTGCCAATTCTCATAATCATAATGAGCAGCTATGGCAAACAATATCCTAATAGACTTTAGCACTGCAACATGTGAGAATGTCTCATCATAATCAACCCATTGAGTCTAAGTGAAACCTTTTGCTACAAGTCTAGCTTTATAAGTATCCAAGTTCCCATGCATGTCGGTTTTCTTCTTGAAAACCCACTTACTTCCAACTATTTTGGAGTTAAGAGGTGGTTCAACCAAGTCCCACACTTGGTTGTCATACATGGATTGCATCTCAACATTCATGGCTTCAAGCCATTTGTCACAATCCAAGTTGGACATTGCATCATGATTGGTGGTTGGTTCATCGAAATCTACCACATAGCATCCATCTATGAAAAACCCATATCTTTTAGGTGGATTACTAATTCTATCTGATTTGCGAACGTTTTGTGTGTATTGATCAACCATTTGATCATCCTCAACATCCTCATGATGAGCGCTAGTGTCAACCAAACGTGTATCAGTTTGTGGTTCTTGATCCTCCTCAAGATCCACGGTTCTACTGCTAGTTCCTTCCATAAGGAACTTAACTTCTGAGAACTCAGCCTTCTTGGCAACAAACTCCTTTTGTTCCAATGTATCATAGAAATAATATCCCAAAGAATCTCTAGGATATCCAATGAAGATACACTTAGTGGAACGGCTTTCTAGCATGTTTGAGGTGGGAGTCTTAACATAAGCCTCACAACCCCATACCTTTAAATATGATAGTGATGGAACTCTTCCATGCCATATTTCAAAAGGCGTCGTTTCCACTTTCTTGGTTGGGGCCATGTTCAAAATACGGGTTGCTGAGAGCAAAGCGAAACCCCAAAATGATAGAGGTAGTAAGCTTGTAGCCATCATAGATCTAACCATATTCAATAGAGTTCGATTTCTCCACTCGGACACACCATTATGTTATGGTGTTCTAGGTGGAGATAGTTGTGAGATAATACCACAACTTCTAAGATGATCTCTAAAGGCATCACTCAGATATTCACCTCCTTTATCGGTGCGGAGAATTTTTATTTTCTTGTTGAGTTGATTTTCTACTTCATTTTGGAAGATTCTAAACATTTCAAAAGCTTCATCTTTGTGTGTTAACAAGTAAACATAACCATATCGACTAAAGTCGTCGGTAAAGGTAATGAAGTATTTTTCATGGTACCTAGTCATTGGCTTAAAAGGACCACATACATCTGAATGTGTGATGCCTAATAAATCTTTTGCCCTTTCAGATTTGCCACTAAAAGGTGCTTTGGTCATTTTACCTTGTAAACAAGATTCACATACATCAAATGAATCATATTCATTTGTTTTAAAAGACCGTTCTTTTGAATGTTATTATGCGCTTCTTGTTTATATGACCAAGACGGCAATGCCAAAGATAGGTATCACTCAAATCCATTTTGAGTTTCTTAGTGGTGGTTTGGAATGAGCTATCATATAATGTGTTTTCACGAACCAATTCATAAATACCATTGATAGGAATAGCTTTAAAATAAAACATGCCATTTAAAGAAACATGAATTTTATTTCTAATAAATGTCAAAACATAGCCATATTGTCTTAATTGGGCAACAGAAATAATGTTCCTTGTCAAACTAGGAGCATACAAAATGTTGTTCGAAATTACTTCCAAACCATTTGGAAGCTTCAAGACGTAGTCCCCTTAGCCTTCCAAACCCATGGCCGCCTCGGTAGTTTTGAGCATTGAGTGATGCTCACTTATGTTCTTGTCCCACCCGTTCATGTTATAATTAATGATAAACTTGTCAAACCTTTTTGACAAAGAGTTGAGGATCAAGTCCGTAGCCAACTCTTTCAAGACGGGACAATTCAGCCTTTCGAGGCGGTCGATATGGCTTTTCATCTTAAGTACATAATATGAAATAGATTGGGTGTCATCCATACGACATGCGTTGAGTGCTCGAACCGTTTCGAAGCGCTCTACCCTTGCTTGTTGTTGGAACGTTTCCTTTAACTGGGTTATCATGTCGTTTGCTCCGTGATATTCATACTCCTTTTGGAGATCTGGAGTCATACTTGCCAACATGAGGCAAGACACTTGGACCGAGTCCTCAGTGTATTTCACCCAATTCAAAAAAGCCTCCTCATCCTCCTCATTAGGTTGATCGGGAATCAGATCGTCTAAAACATATGATTATTTCTCTTGCTTGAGAACAATTCTCAAGTTTTGAAACCAATCAATAAAATTATTATGGTTTAGACGCTCCTTTTGGAGAATGGTCCTTAGTGATAATGAGTGAGCGGACGGGATTTCATTGTTATCATTATGTTGGTTGCCATCTACCAAATTTAACAAAGTTCAATTTTAGTATTTACGATATTATCCATATTTTAATGTCCTTTTATGTGTCTTACACAATTTTAAATTCTAGAATCTAACGTTTCATTTAAAAGGTGGTTAGGTGACCTTTATCCCATTATTTTAATTAACAAGGTAGTCAACGTTTTGACAATTGCAACCCCTTGCAACTTCTAGGGTATGGGATCGACTTACACATCATATGTGTGGTCGGCACGTTTATCCCATCAACACCTTTATAAACCATATTGTAGGTGATCCATTTAACATTGTTTGCAAATCAAGTTACCCTACTTGCACACACATGTGAGTCTTCCAACATAAGTGGTTAGGTGATCTTTATCCTACAAATATGGTATCCCCACCTCAAGTCACAAGTTCCCTCAAAACGGTTAGGTGACCTTTATCCCATTAAGAGTTTCCAAATGACTCAAGTGTTGTGCAAAAGTACGGTGTTAAACTTGTTTATAAAAGAAAATTTTAAGTTTTCATAATCTTAATTTAGAAAACTCTATGTACCTTATATTTGCATGCTTTCAAATACAAGGTACCCTATGGTTCACTTTTAATAAAACCTCTTTTATTAAAACCATTAATCCTTTTAATAACCTTTTATAATGACTTAATGTTAAAGAACCATTAAATTTTCAGATTGTTAAGTTTTTAATGAGTTTGTAATGTATATCCAAATATCAACCAAACAATCAAACAACAATCATTCAAACAAGCATAAACATGAGTGCATAACCATAGCTACTAAGTTGACCACACTTGTTTGCCATCACAAGTGTTGTTATAAGGTCTTTCCTAAGGGTGGAGATGACACATCAAAATGTGTCCATGAACTCCCACTTGAATCCATATCCAAAAGCTTCAAGTGTCCATGTCATTTGTGCCCTTCTTTTGAGTCTTCATCTTGTGCATCTTCTTTTACAAAAATCATATCCTAATACAATTTTTCTAATAAAAGAAATGCACCTAATCTATTTATTACATAACCAAATGTATAAACAAATTACAACCCAAAATACAAAACACAAAATTACAACCCTTTTATGAATCAAAACCAACATGATAAATCACAATCAACCAAAACCAAAACCATAAGGCCAGGGCTATGTTATGCACCAAAAATATGAAATATATTCAACATGCAAGAACAACAATGAATCCCTTATTTCAGCCTTAAAATTTCAGCCAACATGAACTCAAATTTTAAGGTTTGTCCAAACAACACAATCAACCATTTGATGTAAATCCTTCATGGTTTATACTTAAGCATGCTAGATTAAACCTTGAAACATAAGGGATTCATTATATCATCATAAAACAGCCCCTATTAGGTTGTTAAAACCCCATAAAACAAATTTTACACGGACTATTGAAGCTAGTTATCCATATATCCGGCTCTAGATGCCAATGATGGGTTTGTTGGACTCAATATCAAAGTTGTTTAACCATTTAAACATGAAAACGCAGCGGATTCAAACCTTAATATCATGTTTTATAATCTGAAAATTAAGGTCTATTTTGTATCATTAACAAACCCAATATCATAGGATCAAACATATATGAATGAACTACCTATCAAGATGAAACAACAACACAAAACAACACATACAAACTACCTTTGTAGAGCTGCTGAAAAACTTGTGATTTGATGCAGACGGGGCTCTTATTGAACGACCAAAACACCAAGAAGAGGTGTCCTCAAGCTACCATACCCACAAGCATCAAGCAATAACCCTTCTTGCTAGGATTTGTACACCAAAAGAACCAAAAATGCTGCTGAAAATACCTTCCACTCGCACCCTTTTCTTCAAAAGAAATGGTTCTTGGTAACTTTTGCATGTAAGAGAGAGAGAGAGAGAGTTGAGTGTGCGTGTTTTTCAAGAGTGTCTTGGATTAAACAAGGAAAATGAACCAACCCCCTAATAGGGGCGGCCGAATCCCTTTCAAAAGGGTTTTTCCCCATCAAAATTTTATTAACATTTCATTTAACTAGTTCTTGTTAAGTTATGGTATTAACCTATTAATTTTATAACTTATACACACACACTTATATTATTTGATGTTATTTAACTAATTTAAATAACATTACAAATAATATTCTTGAACAAAATATCCTTATAAGTTATTCCATCTCATATGCAATTTATTTAGAAAACCAATTTTCTAAATTGGTGTAATTATTTAATTGCATGATCATATCATCAATTAAATATTAATTGGTTTTTGCTAAGCTTGTTATTGGGTATGACCCGACTTGGATCATAACGTACTAACCACATCAATATTCTATGTGTCTTGGGCATAAAGAATCTAACAAACTGAAATGATCTCATTGCAGACAATGATTCTATTGTAAATATTAGATTTTGATTCTGCTTTAATTTTGATTTTATGCATGTCTTTTGCGTGTAGGCAATTTAACAATGATAATGTGATCTTATTGTCTTACCTTGGGAAACTTCTAAGTTTTTAAAACTTAAAAATTTAGGGGGAGTAATAAATATATGAGTTTTTATCAGAAAATCAAAATAAAAATGTTGAATTGAAAGGATGATGCTATATCTATACTATATTAATAAACATTTCGGGAGGGCAATATTGTCTTTTCACCTAAAACTATTAAAATTAAGAGATGTTCAAGTTTATAAGCATAGTGTACAATTACTAAAGCATAGCACATTCTCAAGACCTTAAAATTTGAATTCCCGCTCATTGATACCCACCCATGCCTTTTTTTCTTCCTTCCCCCCTCACCCTCTCCCACTCATTGATACCCACCTACGGTTCAGATTGCGTGGTCGCCGAAGTCGCACCGCCACCGTCTAGCGGCGGACACCTACCCTCTAGCCACCGATAAACCCTATTTCCACTAACCTCAAAGCTATTAGCAAACATATTTCGCCGATCGAAGTTCATTGTTAGGGTTCAAATTTCGAAGGCGATGATGAACTAGGGTTCAAATTTCGAAGTTGTTCAGTTGTTCATCGATGGAGAAGGAAGAGAGCCTGTTAGGAAGAATCGTATCCGTGTCATCAATCCCGCAACCGAAGAGATAGTAGGTATAATTTTTGTTAACAAACTGTGAATGCTTTCGTGTGTTACTTGAATCGAAGAGGTAGATGTTTTGTTGTTGATTTGTTGTTTTTGACTGAAATTAGTCGCTTCTGATTTGTTGTTTTTGTTAGGCTAGGGTTTAATTTTTGTGTTCCTCCGATACCTTTGTAGCAGCAGTTTCAGGTACTCCATTCGACTTCATAATCATCAAATATTTCATCGATTAATGTCATAATCTACCATATATTTACGTAATTATGTTTCAAATATTGCAGATCTTTTGTTAGTTTTGTTTACCAATCATTGTGTCAATCTTGATGAAGAAATTACATAGATTGTTAGGTAAAATGTGTACAGGAGAAGGAATTATACTGTTATTTGAGTGTGTTTTTGGATAATAATCGGGAAAATTTGGTAATTCGTGTCATGTGAGTAGCTCTTTACATTTGTTCGGGTTATATCTCTGGTTGCAATTTTCTGTCACTACACAGATTTGGAGTTGCTTTTGCGATAATCGAATTTAGTTTTGTGTTTAATTTAACTGTGGGCTTGTGGGATTGTTTTATTTATGATTATTAAGCCAGTATTAAGTTAATTACATGATAATATTTGCTTATTTTAGCTAAGTTTGTCAAGTTCAAAGCTTTTTAGTTCCAAATATGTGACATATAAAAGCATTTATGGTCTGATGAAAAGAAAGCAATAGGGCAAATTTTCTTTTCTATAGTAAATCCCCATTTGATAGTTTGAAGTTATCATTCATATTCTATTGACCATATTTATGTACTATATCTTAATACACTTAACTAACTTGGTTTTTTTCTCAAGACAGTTTATGAGAAGATCTGATCTACAGAAAACATGGCAGGGTATGTTAACTAAAATGTTATACTCTTTTGTTTAATTTTATCATATTGGAGTTTGTATAGTGCTTAAATAAGTTGGTTTCGTATTTTCTTTTTATTTGTATCTACATTTGTGTAATTTTATTGTTTGAATTGTTTTTCTTGATGTGCAGTGAAGAGGCTGTTGTTCCAGTTGAGACACCCGCCCCTGCACTTGGGGAGCCGATGGATATCATGACAGCTTTGCAGCTTGTGGTAAGAAAGTTACTTGCTCATGGAGGTCTTGTGAGGGGTTTGCACGAGGCTGCAAAAGTTATTGAAAAACATGCTGCTTTACTTTGTGTTTTGGCAGAGGATTGTAACCATCCAGATTATCAAAAGCTGGTTAAAGCACTTTGTGCCGACCATAATGTCAACTTAGTCACAGTTCCAGCTGCAAAGACTCTTGGCGAGTGGGCTGGTGTAAGTATTAAATTTTGCATCTCTTTAGTTTAGTGTCACGTTTGTTTGTATGATTTATCATCAAGATATGTGTATAGGTATGTAGGTTATGTTCATGAAGGTTTATACCTTTCTAATGCTGGCTTATGAGTTGTGATGGTTAATGTCCTGTTTAAATGAATCCTTGTGTACGTAACAAATCATACAAACAAACGTGTCATCAGCTACTTTTGTTATACACACTGATTCTTTCTTCTTGTGCATCAATGTCAAAGCTGCAAACTTTTTGTGTATCAAAAAAGGATGAGAACGAATGCTCCTACTATTTGAAAACCGGGCAGTGCAAATTTGGTATAGCTTGTAAATTCCACCATCCTCAACCGACTGGCGAATCAATGCCGCCAGCAGCATCTGCACGTCCATTTTATTCAACAGTGTAGTCTCCTTCACCTGAACAATATGTTGGTCCATCGGCCACTGGCTATAGGGTTGCAAGGCCACCGTTAGTACCTGGTTCATACCGTCCAGGTGCTTATGGTACTATATTACTTTCACCTGGCATGGTTCCTTTACCAATTTGGAGTTCTTACTCGGTAAGAAAGAACATAATTTCCTATTTAGTTATTATGTTACACTCATATATATGTAGTTATTATGTTAATAGCTTATGAGATGCAGGGACGTGTGAGCCCGGTCCTGTCTCCAGGTGCTCAAACTTCTGTATACAGAGTGAATACTTCAGGGCAGCCTTTTACAGCACAGTATCGCCTTGTGACACCATCTCCTGTCCCAATAAGTAGTAGTCAGACTGAAAAGATATTTCCAGAAAGGCCAGGTCAACCTGAATGTCAATACTACATGAAAACTGGTAATTGTAAGTTTGGGGCCTCATGTAAGTTTCATCATCCACCAGATTGGGCAACATCAAAGGATAATTGTGTGCTCAGCCCCCTCGGTTATCCTCTGTGTTCGGTAAGCCTGTTATAATCTTATTACTTAAGAGATAACATACTTGATTGGCCATGACATTTGATTAATATCATCATGCAAGTGAAAGCTGATTGATGAGATTAATAATGTTTAATTATTTGGACCATTAAAAGATATAACATAGTTTATTAAACATGGTAGCTTTCATTTAGTTGGTCAAATTTGTAATTAGGTAGATCTGTCTGAAACATGTGTTATGTATGAGTGTAATACCAACCACTTTAAAGACCCCATAAAACTTGCATAATATATATTATTTTCTTTATGACTAAAATAAAATTGTGGATGAACATGAACAGGGGGTGGAGCCCTGTAACTTTTACAGGGGGTAAGCAAATGGAACTCACGTAAGTCACATATACTTGATTTGAAACCCTAACTAAGTTTTGTTGCTGAATTAAGGTTTTTGGTTAACGATTTAGTCAATTGTTTCTAAATCAGGTGCATCTTTTTTTAGATTGGGCTTTCGGATTTGAGGTGGTTCGGATGGCAGAGGTATCGCCTGAAGGTGTACAGTCTTTTGGGGTAAGCAAATGGAACTCACATTGCTTCTATCTCTTCTTACTAAACCCAATCCAACTTCACAATCACCAGCTTCTTACTAAACTGGTGATTGTGAAGTTGGAAGCACAAGGAAAGCATGCAAGAGCTGTGTTTGCGGAAGGGCTGAACAAGAAGAGAAAGTATAAAAGTTGGGAGTTACCATGGACCAGCTTGAAAATCCACAATCAGCCTGTGGCAGCGTATGTTCTTTTGTAAAATGGTCGTCTAAAATGGGTCGGGTTGGACTGTGACCTGAATTTCAAAACGTTGTTTTGTCTATGGGTGACTTTCTAGCCATTGGAATGACATGACCTGTTTTCTTTTTAGCTTTTTTTTTTTCAAAATTAGGGCAATTACTTTACTATCTATACGTAAGAAAGACATGTTTATGTGAAACTGCAGTGTGGATTAGGTGATGCATTTCGGTGCAATACATGCCCTTACAAGGGTCTTCCTCCTTTCAAGTTGGGCCAAAAGGTTTATACTGAGGAATCCTATTCCATTGTTAAAATATTTAAAGATTCAATCACCATCAATAGTATTACTTTTAAGTTTTTACCCATGATTCATTGTGACCAACTTCGGGCCAACAAAACACCCTTGAACATCGTCCGCTGTGGTTAGAAATTTAATGTTCCTTTTGCAGGTCATATACTACACAACAGCCATCTGTGTTAGTTATGGATTACAACTTGTTTCAAACAACAACAAATGATTTTCAAGAAAGTGAGATATTAGGGTCGGGTGGATTCGGATGCGTGTATAAAGCTCAACTTGACGATAACTTGTTTGTTGCAGTCAAGAAACTAGATAACCAAAGTCGACACGCGCTTAAAGAATTTCAGGTTACATTCAATTCATCAAAGTCCCATTAATGATCACTGTCTTTTGATCATTAAGACTCATTTGCTGAGTGTTTTAACATTCGTGTTTTGCAGACAGAGGTTGATATATTGAGTAAAGTTCAACATCCAAACATAATTACCTTGTTGGGATATTGTGTCCATGATGAAACCAAGCTGCTGGTTTATGAATTGATGCAAAATGGTTCTTTAGACACTCAGATAAAGTTTTGGTCTTTTGTATACAAAGATTTAATGTGAATTGATGTTTATAGGACCATCTTATGGATCTAATTTAACATGGCATTGCCGGATGAAAATTGCTCTGGATACAGCAAGGTGGGATTTCTTTTAAATCTTTAAATATTATGTACAATATATGAGGTACAATATATGAGGTATTATTATTATTGTTTATTCTTTTTCAACTTATTTTTGGGTCGTTGAGTAGGGGATTGGAATATTTACATGAACATTGCAAACCATCTGTAATTCATAGAGATCTGAAATCATCTAATATCCTTTTGGATTCAAGATTCAATGCCAAGGTATTAGTTAAGGGGATATATAAATAGGGTGTATTCATAATAAATAGATTTATATATATTTTTTTATGCTCACTATTTATGATTTTTCTTTCTAAAGCTTTTGGATTTTGGTCTTGCTGTTATGAATGGTACTAATAAAAACATTAAGCTTTCGGGAACATTGGGTTATGTAGCTCCTGAGTATCTTTTAGACGGTATTATCATCTAATCTTGAACTATTTATATATAGTTAGTTATGTATGTGTATGTATATGCATTTGTATACATGCATACATACATATATTTATGTTCAGTAAAATCTATAATCATTATTAATATTTAGAATAAAACACACGAATTGTTTTTTACTAGGCTTAAAATTTAAAATCAAAAACAAGAATTGTCTTTTTATTAGGTTCAAAATTCAAAATCAAGAACAAGAATTGTCTTTTACTATTTGAAATTTTAAACTAAAAACAAGAAGTGTCTTCATCTCATTGTTCCTCATAGTTGGCAAAAGTTATATCATTATAAGGTTTATGTTTTTGCTTATATTTATTGATATCTTATATATATGAACAGTGTTATATATATGAACAGTGAAATAACTTGACTCTGCTATAAATTTTATTTTGAAACTGATGATTGTGTTACAAGAGAAACTGCCGATAAAAGTGACGTATATGCGTTTGGAGTTGTACTCCTAGAGTTGTTACTCAGGAGACGGCCTGTCGAAAAGCAAAAGCATGCACCATCAGAGTGCCAATCTGTGGCGGTGTTGTGTCTTCAACCAGAACCGAGCTACCGCCCATTGATAACGGATGTTTTGCAAAAGAGAAATGGTCGTTTGACCTACTGTTTTTATTTTTACTTTTTTATTCTTTTTTATCTATTAAAAATATAATTTTTAGTAATTTGTCTTACCAATCTGATTGCTCCACGCGGCTAAACCTCGCCATGCACTTGAAATTTTTTTATGAACTCTCGCTACTCGCCATGTAAGTGATAAATCACATTAAATTCTCGCCAGTTTTTCTTGTAAAAAAATAAATTCTAAAAAATCTCGCCACATAGGCGAGGAAGTAGTAGGATTTCTCTATTTTTAGGAAAAAAGAATATAATTGGTTTCTGAAATTTAGAAGTTCAATATTCTACTATAAAGTCTCTAAATTTTAGATTCCAAAATGACATACTCTTATCATGATAACTTATAGTTACTTTAAGCTATTATTTTTTAGTTCTTGATTTCTTAAACTCATTAAAAAATATTTAAAAAAACAATTGAAAATGGTTTAGAAGGTCTCGCCATTGTTTTTTTGTTTTTTATAACTGACATAGTTTAATCTTGACACTGTTAAAAAATCAAAAAAACAAAAAAAATTGTTAAAGCTGGTATCACAGTGATCCAAAACTTGTTTTCAGACTTGGACGGACCACCAGGTTGTGCACTCTTTCAGAAAACAAATATCGCATGACATAAATAGACTATACAATAAAAGTCACGCATGTATTCAGAAAACAAATATCGCATTGTGAAATATGTCGATGTCGTCACCGCCGCATCGCGCGGGTTCTTACTAGTGTTCAAAGTATGTGTGTGGTTGATAATGTGAAATTTTGATGATGATAAAATGAACCTATATAAATTTGCAAGTGGAAAAGCTTCTTACGAATGTTGAAAACAAGACAATTTGTTTATTTTGAGACTAAAATGAAGGGAAAATTAATTTTGAAAATTTAAATTAAAATAAAAGGGGTTAAAATGCTATAAGTGAAAACTGAGGGTCAAAAATGTAATTTTGTGGAAAAAATTCAAAATCCTAAAAATTGTTTGAATATTAGTACATGAACAACGCTAATAAGTCAAAACAGTGTTCGGATGAAAGATATGAAAAATGCAAGTGTTTTGAACATCATGCGTCTGAACAGTGACTATAAGTCCTTTTTAGGTGTGTGAAGAGTTTTCAGAATTTGTACAAGTGTTTAGACGGTTCTCATAAACCCATGCGTCTGAACAGTTGTTAACCATCTAAGAACTTAGGTAAATTTGAACATGTGTTTAGACGGTTCTCATAAAACCATACGTCTGAACAGTTGTCAACCGTCCGAGAAATCAGTCAAATTGGTTAAGTGTTAGACGGCTCATCATTCCCATGCGTCTACACAGTACCAGACGGTTTGTGTAAAATTGACCAAGTGTTGGACGTGTCTACAGATACATGCGGCTGAACAGTGCTCAACCGGCTAAACAGTCCAGAACCGTCTAACAGTTCTCAAGCGGCTGAACAGTTGTCATGCGTCTAACCCCAAACGTCTAAACAGTCCTCATCCATCTTAAATTTTACACTTAGTATATAAAGAACACTTCTGATTTTTCCATTCATTCACAACCCACAGCCTCAAACACTTAAACACTGTCAATTCATTTTCACCCATTTCACTCAAAATCATCAATTGTTCCTGAAATATTCTCATTCGAAAGTTTATATCAGTGATTTGCGAGTGTAAGTTCAGTGAATAATTCATTAAATTTCAAGTTTTAGACTCAAACTAGGTCAGACGGTTCTAGTCTGTTCGGACGTTTGAACCTTAAAAGTTGAAAAGTTTCAAAAATAATGAATCAAACTGAATAAAAGAACTGAAATTGATCTTATATTACTGATGTACACTGAATTTCGAACAATTTGACATATGGAACTGTTGTTTTCATGAACATCGAGTTCAGGGTGTTCATCTTCATTCAAATGAAGAAGATGAACAGTTAAAATTTGAAAATATTTTTTTAATAAAAAATTAATTAATTATCATAAGAACTTAATTGAAAATTAACTTTGATCAATGTTAAGTGAATTAATATGCTTTAAAACAATAATACAACAAAGTGCAATTAATATGATTTTGATAGAATTTTAATTAATTCTAGAAAATGATTACTTACACTTGATGTTTAATAAAACCTAAGTGTTTTAAAACATAATAATTCATGTATATTAATTCAAAGTTTAACATAATCAAATCATTTCAAATTCATCATCATAACTAAATTTGTGTGTTTGTGCGTGCAGATGGCAGAACTAAAGTTTGAGCCAAAGCATAATGTGGCTACTTTCATAGATGAAGATAGCAGAGAAGCCACTAGATAAGAAGAAATGATTAGATTCTTGCAGAGGACTAAATATGTCTATGCAATGCGTGCAAGGCCTCTGATTCATGCAAGACTAATTAAAAGATTCTGGAGAACAGCTGAAGTTAAAAGAGATGAGGCTGGGAATAAAGTGGTGAGAGCATTTATCACTCATGATAGAATGCTTGAAGTCTCAGAGCAAGCCATAAGGATAGCTCTTAGACTTGGAGAGAATGAACTTGAAGATTTAGCATAGTATACATTCAATGAATGTAGGGATGTATTCTTACACATGGGTCACCCTAATCATTTTCTAAAGAAGCAATTCTATAGGGCAAGGGTGTATAACCACTGGAAATTACTTTGCTATATCTTTTAGCAGTGCATGTCCTGGGGGAGTGTTGGTGGGGATTCATTCCCAATGGACATTGCATCACCCATCATTGCTTTAGCCACCAACAGGAGATTCAATATGGCTAAATGGTTCATGAATGGATTCATCTTTAACTTAGAAAGAGGAATGAGAAATAAGTACTTGATGTATCCTAGGTTCCTTCAACTGATGATTAATGAAGATAATCCTGATTTATTTGTTGATGGTGTGGAAGGTGATAAATTGCAAATGGAGCACATGTTTGAAGTAGTTTATAAAAGACTTGTAGTTGTCACAGGTGCCCCAAAAATTTCACTTTTTAACTACATAAGGAATGTTGCAATGGATAATGTGGATATCAACCAACAACACTTTCACTTGACTGAAGATGAGCCTATAGATCCAAATGATCTAATTGAAGATGTTGTGGATGAGATGGTTGATGATACTGATGATGAAGATGAAGATAATGAGGATGATGATGCTACTGAGAGCTCATTAGAAGAAGATGATAATAGTGATGATGATGATGGTGCTGATGGTGCTGCTGAAGCACATCACTCAGTTAGCAGTGAGAGAACTACTTCTGATCATGTTTCTGAGACCCATGACTTGGGTGAAGGAACATCTGCTAGTGTTAGTCATGAGAAAATATGAATGAAGCACAAGATGAAGAAGTAGATGTAAATGTGCATGCTGAAACTATTATGCATGATGAAGATTCTTAAAATCAAACATTTGACTTTGATTTTATGGAAGCAATGCTTTCAGAGCCTGTTTTTCAAGGTACAGCTCAAGAAGAAACTGAAGATATACCAGTTATTACAGTACAAAACGTGTCTGTACAGACCGAAGACATCTTGGATGTGGATGAGCTTGAAAAACTGAAAGATGAAAATCTTGCTCAAAAGAGAATAATTAATGAATTGAAAGTTGATAATGAAAAGCTGAAAGATATGAACATATCTCTTGAAAATGAAATGAATAAGTTGAAAGAAGAAAATGAAAAGTTAAAGGAAGAAAATCAAAGCAAGGATGAAAATCTTGTGGTTTTTGCTAAAGATAAAGAAGATGTCATCAAGAATTTTGAAGTGATGATAAAAGATTATGATTTTCTTGAAGAGAAATATAAGAGATTATTTGAAGAGAATGAAAGATTAAAAGAAGAGTTGAGTAAGTCAAAGGAATCTTAAAAACCAAACTCTCCAGAAATCATGGTTGTTTCTCAAATGATTCCAATTGATGTTGAAAAGATTTCTGAGATAGAGAAAGGTAAGAGAAAACTAGATGACATAGAAGATACAGTTCTACCTGAGTCTTCTACTAAATTGCAAAGGACTGAAAAGGTTGGTGAGGAAGAGATGCAAGGAGAATAAGAGCAATTTATTCAAGAGAAAATTGGTGCTTTAGAAGACATTGAAGAAGAATATAGTGATGACTGGTACGATGAGGTACTAGATGAGGTACTAGATGATGAAGACATAGATGAAGCTCAATTTGAAACAACTCTCTCTCCATTTGAGCCAGTTCAAGAACATGGTGAAATTCCTCAAGATTTTGAAGATAGATATAATTATCTTGTGAGGATGAAATATAATTGGGTATTTTTAGATGGGCTGACAGTTTCTCAAATCAATGATGAATATGAGAAGTGTATAGCTGCTGAGTCAGTCGCCCCAATCGATCCAAATGAGATTATCATGGAACATGGAGAATATCGAGCTCAGGAGAGCATAAATATTGAAGAAGTACCCAGATCAGAGCTGCACCATCCAGACCAAGAAGAAATGAGTATTCCAGCTTTAAGGTCATGGCTGCAGGCTCGAAATTATCCATGGAAGAGGTTAAAAAGGCTTCAATCTATTTCATTGAGAAATCTTGTCAAAAGCTTCCAACAAACTGAGAAGCTATCTAACAAAATGATTATTCTAGATACTGACAATCCTCAGTATTTGGATATCACAAAGAGGACAAGAATTTTAAAGCCTCAAGAGATCAAACAAATGGCACAAAAGACTAGTGCTCATGAGAGTAGACGAGAGCTGATTAAGATGTTATCTGGTTCAAAAAAGAAAGTTTAGAAACCTTCCACTGAACAGAAACAAATATTTGATAGTGCCAGATCTACATGTGACTTGGTAAGAAATGTCTTACAAAAAGGACAATTGTTGAATGCATTGATTGCTCCGGATTTTACAAACCAAGTCAAGATCATTGCATGGAAGTATGATGAGACTTTTGATTTATTTCTTATTAAAAGAGTAAATGCTATTTGTGATGTGTATCATTTTTACTCTAGCGTCATTAAACTTCCGGTGCAGGATTTGAAAGAATTAAACAAACTACCTCTGACTAATCCGTCTGGATCCAAACGAGGAGATATTTTTGTAGAACTTTTGAGGAGAGGATTAGCAGGAACAAGTAATTTCCTTCAAACTCGATGTGATCAGGAAGATAAGGAATACTTTTCTATGCTAAAGAAGATAAAAAGATAGGGGGTTACAGTCTGAAGAAGAACATTTTATGGTTGAATTTTATGACCAATATTTTGAAAAGGTTACAACCCCGGGCTTAAAAGTGATGGATGGCACCCAAAAGTCCAAACCGATTCTTAGATGGTTCTATAACACAGAGACTTTTGAGCTTAAACTAGTCCGTAATCCCGAACACTGGGATGAGGACATGATTACACTGTTTGGTGCTTTTGAGTTCAACTTGCTTCATCCAAGTTATTTTTCATTTTTGTCAGTACAAAAGTTTGAGAAGGTGTCACCAGATGTCGCTGAGCAAGACAAGAAATATTTTCTTTCCATCATCAACGCGATGAATGTAGCTATGGAAAGAATATCTTTGCGAAAAGCTCTTGCATATGCAAACATTGTGAAGAAAGACGTAAAAGATATAGAGTTCATGCGCATCTAGAGAAAAGGTGTATTGGAAGTATACTCGAAGGAAAGCTCAAAACCTATCGTGTTATATGCCAATATCAACATCACTGGACTATCAAAAGAGACTTTGGAAAGAATGAGCCAAATTGAGATAAAAACAAATGATTCACGACCTCAACAGGGAATTCTTGCAGGTAAATTCAAGTTAGCAATTGCAAATGCTTTGAAGGACCAAGAGTTTTTCAAAAAGAAGCCAATGTTTAAATTCAAAGAAAAACCAGAAGACTTCTTTGAAGATTAAAGATGAATGTGCTAGACAAGAGAAGATAGAAGAATGAAGCATAGAAGAATGGAGCTGATAAAGACTGAAGACAAGATGAAGATAAGAAGACAAAAGAAGAAAAAGACAACAAAAAGACTGAAGACTGAAGATTTTGAAGACCAAAGACAATGTCAATCTTAGGAGGAGTATTGTTAGTACTTCTTTAAAAATTAACATTTTATCTTTATGTGTCTTTTTATCTTTTTGTAATAGTATAGGGACTAGTCTTGTAATTAGTTAGTTCCGTTTTATATTCATTGGTAGTGTATATAGCTTAGACATGTGTAGGTTAGATAGACGAATCTGCTACTTACACACACTGTAATTATCTCTGCTATTATCAATAAACTCTTTGAATTTTATTGATACTGTGCTTTGATTTGATTACTTTGCTTTTGTTTTCATTGAATTGTTAGCTAATATCATCACAGATCTACACATTTGATCCTATCAAACATCTATGCCATTGTCATCCAGACCTTATGTGCACACCTACTCAAGAAAGAGGAACTAATCGTGTAACATCCGCCATTTTCCAAGTTAAAACCCAAACCCGAACACATTTTGAACTTCCATTATTAAATTATTTTAATAATTTTAATGAATCAAATACGTTAAATGTGTAATTTAACCAATATTGGGAATTGTTTTATTCAATTTCCATATATTAAATCATTTAAACAACTTATAATAAATTTTATAATTTATTAAAAAATTATAAAAGGTTATTAATTTTTAAAAGATTTTAAATATTCAATTAAACTAAATAATCAAATTAGAAGTTCTTATGAGATTTATAAAGTCTATAAAGATTTAATAAAAAAGAAGTTGTTAAATTAAAATTAGATTTTTAATAAATTTAGAGTTTAAATTGTAATTATTCTTCTTTTTTTTAAATTATTTAATTTTATATTTATTTCAAATTCCAATCATAACCCCCTTTAGAAAGACTTATAACTCACCATTAACATCATTCATAACCCTCTCCTAACCTCAACTATAAAACCAAGCTTTAAGCCACACTTTTCATTTGCTCATTCTTCAAAAATCTCACTCTCATATCTTTCTCTCATCCATTGGTTGTGATTAATTTCAAGAATTTTATTTTACAAGCAATTTCGAGAAGTTTCTAATCCTAAGGTAACCTTATAATTGCTTTTAATTATGTATATCTATATTTTATTCTTTCTTCTACAAAATCTCTTTTAATTTTTATCATTATCATTTGATCATTAACATTATAACTTTCACTAACCTTATAACAATCACTAACATTCCTAAATCAAACTAAGAACACGCTAACGTAAACAAAGAATCTCGTCTGCATATGGACGGCTATGCCGTCGTATTCGGTTATTCCACAAGATTATTTCTCTAAATGATGACTCTGCTAAAGTCTTGAAATATTTTTTTATAACTCAAATGAAGTCTAATATACCATATACTGACATAATAAATTTGTTTTAACCCGTTTCATGCTTTAGCAATTTTAAAAGTGCACATAAGTGTCTTACTACATATTTGGCAGAATATAGTCTGACTTCTACTAATTATAACTTGGTCATAACAAACTAAATTTAAGCAAAATTAGAATCCAATATTAAGTTCCTTGAATTACTTTTCTAACAATATTTTATACGTCTTCAAACTCAATCGGACAACTCAACGACAGCCTTCACCAGATAAGTGCGCATTTCAGCACTTTCTGTCTTGTGCTGCAGTTTTGACCTATTTACGGGTTTTTTCATAAAAATGTTTCTGAACGAAAGATTTCCGGGAGACTCTGAACCAGTCAACTGTAAATTTTTATAATTTTATGAAACCTTTTGCTATTTTTAAAACCTGTTCAAACACGTACCAAACATTCTGTCCAGAATTGGTACAATAATCTTTTTCCAATCTACCTTTCGCTTTTTGAAATTCTCTAAACATCCTAACTTCTTGTAATGAATTCCGATCTCAAGTTATTGTTTCTTTTTTTATCCTTTAGGACATCACCTTTGACTCTTGAACATCTAAGCCTCCTTGTGTACTCTACAACCATCATTATAACATGTGAGTTTTCTATGCCCCTCTTTTATTATTTCACACCTTTTAGGGTGAAACATATTAACTTATCAACTTACACTTGTAAAACTATTGATACATGTAAACGCACATGCAATTCATCTTTACTTTTTGTCATGGTTATTTGTATTATTATGAGTTTTATATGATATACATTATACGTTGACAATCATTAACTATTGCTAGCCTTGCGACATCATAGATCTATGGGCCTGACAAGCCTATTTGGTGGCCCTAGTGTCGTATTCTTGAGCACTGTGGAGCCCAAGTACACATAGCTAATCGTTTAATCTTGTAATCTTGTAATCTATCAAGGTTTGATTGTAGCTATATGTATTCTATAAACTTGCATAATTCATAACCATTGACATGAATTGCTACTTGTAAACTTTTTTATATATATATATATGTGTGTGTGCGTGTTTTTTAACCCATGGAAACTTACCAACTTTCAAAGTTGACCCTTTATTTTTAACATGTTTCAGGATTGCTACATGAGGAATTCTTCTTGCTCATATAGGACTTCGACTTAGTGTAATTAAATATCTTATGTTGTTGTTTAAATCTTTGTTGTATTGTAATGACTTAATTGTCTAGTTTTATTCAATGAAAAATGACATTTAATATTATTTCAACATATTTAATTCCATGAGCTATGAACAATCGTTTCATATTCGTCCGCCCTGATGATTCCGCCGTCGGTCGGGGTGTGACAACTTGTCTGAGAAGGCTAAGGGAAAATGGCCTATAGAGGAAGAGGTGTCGGTGAAGAAAAAGCAAAACATGATCCAAGGAGTTTAGCAACAATAACTAAATTTCTGGAGGAGCATGAAAAGGCTGACTCACAATTAAAGGAGATGATTGATATCATTGATTTGGAAGAAGGTGAAATAGAAGGAGGATACTAGGTTGATGAACTTGTGATAAAAGATAGTCCTTTGATGGTGGAAACCTTAGTTGAGGAGATGGTGGAAAAGGCACAAACCGATGACTTAATGGTCAATGTCATGTTACTGATCAATCACAGTTATGATGCTGATGAACTATTTGGGATGACTTATGAGTCAATGGTAGAAGAAGTAAGAAAAGTTAATCAACTTCATGACCAAACTCATGTGATTGAATATGAGAGACAATTAGTGAAATCTTTCATCATATTCACCACCCCAATCACAAGACAGTCTGAAGCTTCTCAAGCTCCATACCATGGTAACTACACCATGACTGACAGGGAAATTAAGGATTACCTTTCAATACAAGGATCGTAAAGAGAAGTCTGGGAAATATGAAGATAAATTTTCTTAGAGCTACAATGCTCCAGATGATTAATGTGAAGAAAGATAGACTGAAAAAGTTAGAAGAGGAGGTTGTAGGGAGAAAACCCATGTCTAAACTCATTGTTCAAGACATCCAGCTCACAAATCAAGACTATCTTATGTTGGCACCCATTCTCAACACGAATCCTTAATGGTTCATTAAAACCTCTGAATTAAAGCTTCAAGAGGGGCTCACCACTTCAGAGGTCTAATCCAGAGGGAAAGACTGATGTAAAGATCATTTCCTGGAAGTATGACAGTGACTGGAACATGTTCATGATCAAACAAATCTCAGGGTTGGTGTAATTATTCAAAGAGTACTCTGCTCTTATGAACTCCCTGCAGATCCATGATCTTAAAGAACTTGCTAAACTTGAGCTCATCAATCATCAGACTATGTACATGGGATATGAGTTTGAAGAGATTCTAAAGATCTTTAAACGAACCAAGAACTTCGACCAATTTGCTTGATGAAAGACAAAACTTTCCAAAATTCCCTGGGCAAGAAGAGAAAATCAATAAGGACTAAAGAGTTGGTATTTCCTAGGTGAATATAAAATCAACTGAATCTCTAAAAAGAAAGATGGTGGCTGGCATCCACACTTCCATCCCAATCATAAATGTCTACAATGATGAAAAGACATATGAGTTGGTGATTGAAAGGAAGTGGGGGGTAAATAGGGAAATGAAATTCGTCTGTTCAGTGGATATGAAGTTAGACTTCTTGATGAGTTTTACATCCAGTACATCTTCTCAAGACACTTCAGGGAAATCAACAACAAGCTTGGAGAGGCAGACATGTATGTCTTCCTGAAGTGCATCAAAATTTTGAAGATGGCTTATGATCAGATTAAGCATAAGAGAGAGCAGATAAAGAAGAAGAAGACTCTTCTTAACCTGGGAAGTATTATGAAGCTAGAGGTTGATGTTGATGGATCTCCCCTGATTCACAAAGATGGGTTATCCACTGTTGGTGGGTGGGAACCCATATCTCTAAGGAAGATGCCTATTAAAGCAGTTCATGCCATGAGCCACATGACAATTCATGTACTGAGTAGAGATAGGATGAACGAGGCTAGAGATTTCTCTAAGATGATCAAGGCCATCCTAAACCCAGCCCTTCCAGACCCAGGTGCAGCTCCACTATCACCAGTCCAAGCACCTGCAAACGACCTGATAGAATCTTCACAACCTCATCCACCATCAAACCCTTTAAGTACATAGGTTGTGTAATCTTTAGGGGGAGTATTGTTGGACCCAGAAAGGATCAGACCTACCAATTCAAGTGATGGGTGATGGTTGTTCTGTTGGCATATTCCCACAAGTCCAAGAAGAAATGAGGATGAAGAGCAAAAGCTAAGTGTTGACTATTGGCATTAGTATATGCGGATGACCGAAGATCAAATGCTGACAAGTCTTTGTTCTTCCGCATATACAATATGGAATATCAGAACAAATGTTTTGGTGTATTTGTTCATCCGCATCTGTCAATGCGAACACACTGAGGAAATACTAACAAGTGATGGGTGATGGCCAAGCACTTAATGCTGAACACAGAACAAGAAATGTTGATGAATCCTAAGGCATCCGCATTAGTTAATACGAATGTTCATCCACCAATGCGGATGAAGACTTTTGTACTTAGACTAGTATTCTGTTATAGTTGTAAGGATAGTTTAGTCTTTTTGTACAGGCTTTTTGCAAGCCTATAAATAGAATAGAGTATCCATCATATGTATGTTTTTCATCAGCAAGATACCTAGTACTTAAGTTACGAGGTTCTAAGATTGTCTTTTCACTGTTCTTGAAATCCCTAGAACCCATTGTAACTTGTTTGTTCATGAATCAATATACAAGCATTTATGAGTATCTTTACAGCATTTAATGTTCTTTGATTTAGTATTTCCGCTACTTAATCATTGACTCCATCATCATATTCGATCCTTGTTGAAGTCACATTAACAGAGAATATTATTCCCGGACCCAGTCAGATGGAAAGAGGCTGCCCAAAGTAGTGTATTAGTTCAAATCATAAAGTGAAAGATGTGGAGGATAGAAACTTGGTGATTAGAAGTTGTATTCTTGTAGTGTTATCTTGGCTCAAAGATGTAAATGGCTTGGCTCTTGTGGTCAATTCTCACCGTCAAAAGGGCTGAATATTGTTGTTCCTTGAGTGTAAAAGAGTAAGAAATATGTAGGAGAATAGAGAGAGTGTGTGAAGAACTTGAGAGAAAATGTAGTAGTGAAATGGGTGGTGATGGTGGTTTGGTTGTGGTGTTCGGCCGAGAGGGGTATTGGGGGGTGTTTGGTCCCACTTTGTTGGTTGATTAAATAATCTCAACTGGGTTAGTGAGTGATTTTGGTGATTTTAACAGTTATTCAAGATATCGCAAGATTAGGGTTCCACCTAGGCAATGCATGGGTGATGATTGGGTAGGAGGTGAGGTAGTAGATAGGTTATAGTTTACTAGGTAGTATCTTTAGGATTTGCAAGACAAAATAAAATATTTTGTTTGATGTGTGATGGTGGTGTGTGTATGTGTGTCGTACGTATGCATGCATGTATGTGTGTGAATGGTGGCCGCATGTATATGCATATGTATGTGCATGTGTGTCATGTGTTTTTATACATGTGTTTATATATGTGTATATATACGGGTGTGTGTATGCGTGTGTGACGGGTGTGTGTGTTTCTTGTATGTGGGCATGCATACATAGGTGTATGCATGTATGCTGTAAATATATATATATGTATGTATGTAATTATGGGTTAGCTATTTTAATTACACAATATTTATCTTATGGTTATTTTTAGTTTTTATTTATATTGGTGTTAACATTTGGTGTGTCTCTTATTTTTTAGAGTCATTATTATTATCATTTTTATTGTAATTATAGGTTATGTTTTGCAAGGGTTTTTATACTTCTCATTAGGGTTGTGGTTTAAGAAATTATAAGTTTTTATTTATTGGTAGTTGCTTAATGTAGTGATACGCGTAATTGGGTTTGTTGATGTCACACCCCCGCTTATAGCGGAAACACGAGAATGTAACGGACGGGATCGTCATAACACCTTGTTAGTTTACAGAGACATAATATATGCAATGATCCACGTGTCATGACATCACCCGACACAATGGTGACTTGTGTTGTGGTTAGTCAGTTCCACGACTCGCATAGTCTATCGATTAATCAATATCAAATCCAACATGAAATCTAACAAATAGAGATGTTTAACATAGTATCCATGAACGAGTTCAAATGATAGTCAAAATACTAGTGCAAGTCTATTAAAATCATGAGGGTCTCTACTAAGGCATCGGCTCTAGCTATCCACTTTGATTATTGTCACCTGAAAATTTGTTAGGACCGTTTTCATACAGAGTACTAACTGATTCTACGTGAAACAAGATCAAATAGCATGGAATTCTATTTGATTGGAAATCCAATCAAAGAGAACAACAACCTGATCGATCTAACGATTAACAAATGTTAAGAACTAGTTGGAATCGATCGGGAACGAACTATGAAGTTGGATGGACGAACTAGGACGCTCTGGACGGCTAGGGTATGATAGTATTCGAAGTGTTACGTTTTTCCATGAATTATGTGGTATTTATAGGTTTTCAGTATTCGGTCGTACGACTGATTCATTAGCATGGTTTAGTTGTGCGTCTGAGTCATGCATTTGATTCATACGCACGAGTGAAGGTTCAGTCGTGCGACTGAGCCAATCTTATGTCTTAGTCATACGACTGATCCAGTCACCTGGTTCAGTCGTGCTACTGATCCATAAGTATGGTCCATTCGTGCGTCTGGTCCATAAGTATGGTCCATTAGCATGGATAACCACCTGATTAAGTTGAACACATTTTTGAATTATTATTGTCTCAGAACTATGTACAACAACCTCAAACCTATATATAATGTTCATTCATATGTGTAATACTAAATACAATAAGAATATGACATAATCAAAGACAAATAAACATCAAAACACATATCATATATCATTAAGCAATTGCATTACATATGTGTAAGAAATGAAAGACATTTACATTTAAGTATATAAACTAGGGACATCATGTATCAACAAACTCCCCCTTGGACCTAGTTTACTCTATTGTCTAGCATTCTTTACATGTTCTTTATATTTCTTGTACTTCCTCTCCTTGGTGACTCCCGCGTGTTTCTCAAAAGTGAAACAGAATCGTATAATATGTTGGAACTGGAGAGCTTATATAATATCTTGCGTATCATAGAATAGTTGCCACTTGTATAATGTATAAACATCATCAGCTGACAAGTTAGTAAGCCACATTGGGTCGAATACCCTAATAGTCTCAATGTGTTCATCTCTGTTCAAAACTATAATGGCTTCCCCCGTTCTCCAATCATAATACCACCATTTGAAGTGTGGAGTGAAGTCCTGAGGCATCTCCCGTAAAGGGATCTTAGACATCATGCGGGGGGGACTCCACTTCAATATAACCTTTGGCCTTCCCGAGATCGGGTCAACTTCTGTCGTATGAATAAACCTCTTAGGTTGCTGAGGTCTGAAGTTTACCCATCTGGTATGGTATTCTTTCTTCAAATCCTTTTCGAACCATTCTGACATCTTTCCAGGAGTAGCATAGAGCAGGTTCAGGCTTGCTATTCTGTTGAGCTCAAAACCAGAGAGAGTCTTCAATTCATGCGGGTGTCGATAATAATCAATCCCCTTCTTTCTTTTAATGACATAAACATTTAAATCCTTAAAATACACCCAGCTTATGATCTTCCAGATAGTTTCTTATGCCTCTTCAATTTCTATAACTTCGTTTAGGCATTCTGCTTAGGCAGTGTTCGTAGACTTTTCATCTCAGTCAAACAGGCAATCCATTCTGCCTTCCTTTCCTCAACCTCGGTATCATTTTCCTGGGTTCTACCTTGTTCAAATTCTTTTTCTTTTGCCTTCTCCTCAACCTTATCAAACGATCCACTTGCAAATGTCTCTCCTAAATTAGGAATGGTTTCTCCATCGACATCAGTATGCTGAGGATACTACTCCGACGTTACATCCTCAATATCAATCTCATTAACCCCTTGGAGCTCCTTATCACTGATGACATCTACTTCAGGCGCATCTTTCACAAGCTCATCAGGATTCAGTCATAACATATCAGCGAGCTGCTCGTCCGTCAGGTCGTGTATTATCTCCCCCTCTTCAGGTGTACAGCTCACTGATCTTCTTACAATTCCTTGTAGATCAAGAATCATAGTGAGCTGAGTCTTTATTTACTGAAGGGGAGCCACATCAAATTCATCTGCCTGAGGAGTCGTATATGGTATTTAACATGGTCAAGAGAGAAGATATTAATGAATCATTGATACAGCAAACATTAAGCATCATTATTATTCATTAACATTACATAAGTTACAATTACACAAGATTTCAATATACATAAGACATGCTTAATCATTACTTTTATCCTGATCTTGTGACTCGTCCGCTTGAGGAGCGGAAGTAGATGCTCCTCTATCTTGCTTTTTCTTCGTTCTTTTCTTTATTTCTCCTTGATTTGAGGCATGCAGTAGCATCATCTTCAGGCTCATTATCTTCATCATTATCATCTTCCTTCTCCTCACCGGACTCATCCGACTTATCTTCATCATCATCATCGTCGTTGGATTCACCGTCACTCGAGTCATCGTCATCACTATCATCACCATCATCTCCATCACCCTTGATCTTTAAGTTTTCTTCCCTCTTCCCCTTCAACTTCAGTATAATCCTCTTGTTCTTTCTCTCTAGATCATCAATCCTCTCTTTATATGTAATGAGCAACTGATTCTGAGACTGAATAGCCTCATTTGTTTGAATCAGTGCTATCTCTGTCTCAGCCGCTCTTTCCGACAGCTAAACCATCTGCTGACGTTGGGCACTGTTCTCAGCCATCAGCTGACTGATCTGTTCGGCCCTGTAAGCATCATCTGCAATCAACTTTACCACCAGCCTGTTAAGGCTGGTTAGCTGCTCCTCTAACCCTACAGTGGGCAGAGTGGTGCTCTGGAAGGGAGGAATAAAGGTGGTGGATGTTCTAATTTGGGTAGTTGTGGGTTCGGTGGTTGTGATGGTGAAGATGGGTGGAGGGATGTGAGTGGTTTGTGAAGTTGTAATGGCAGGTAAGGCTGATGGGAGGTTGGGTGGTGGATGGTATGGTAGTGGTGGTGGCTGCGATAGAAGTGGCAGTAGCGGAAGAGGTAGTGGCAGTGGTGGTGGTAGTGGCTATGGTGGTGGAAGAGATCATCAGTATAATCCTTTGTCTCTTCCCCCTCTTGCCATAGGGTTGGGCCATCCTTTTCTTGTTAGACCCATTTGCAGCTACCCCCTGGACTGATGGGCTGGTCTGGTGTGTATGATGGATCTGTGACCTCGGTGTCAACACCCTCAGCACTAGTTTAGCGTCCACCAACCGCCTCTTTCCTTTCTCAGTAGCCACAACCCTGCTATCAACTCTCCTGGTGAGATGTTCCTCATCTAAATCATCATCTTCATCTATCAGGAAGTCCTAGTGGATGGCAGCTTTGTCGGATCCAGTAGGAGCTGAAGAACCAATCTTCTAAGGTGGTGGAGGAATAATAGACGTGTCAGTGCCTTGACCATGATCCTAGTCATTATCATCATCATCTTCGTCATCATGAGGAATCATGATAGGCTCAACATCGGAGTCGCTGTGGTCATGGCACAACTTCTTTCTGGCTGCCGCTACATAGTCGATGTTGGCCAGATGACCGAATAACCTCCTAACCGGGGGTTCACCTACTTACCCCGGTACACCTTCATCCTGCTTAAAGTGGTATCATCTATAACCTCCAAGTATTTGAACGACGGGCACATATTGCTCTTGTTAAGAACGTCGTTATTGATGTCGCCGGCGTACTTGATCCGTAGAAAGCATCCCCTCACAGTCATTGGGTGCAGCTTGGTGGGATAGTCCGAGTCGTCTCCCAGATCCAAAACTCTCCTCAAGTCATCCTCCCCTATGTCTATATCCTCTCCAAAGATAGAGCTACGACTCCAAAAAGGCTCAACGGATCGGTCTACAACAGCATTCGCCCAGAATGCCTTTTGATGTGAGCGGTAAGGTGTGCAGGGAGTAGATATGGTGCGGTGTATCCTCGATCGGCGTAGAAACTCTATGATCCTGAGAAAATGTGAAGCATTCCGAGAAGTAGTGTTGAGATAAGTACAGATGTTGTGCTTAATGCTCATCGTCCATCTATCAGCCCTTTTAATACAATACATGCAACAAACATGTTAGATCTGTTCACAAGAATGAATATATATAAGCTTGAATAGATCATATCAAACTGGTTCAATCGTATGATTAAACCATACGACTAAACTCAGTTGTACAATTGAGCCTCCGACTGAGCTTAGTCGTGTGCCGATATGCGGTTGATTCAGTCGTGCGACAGAGTCACTGATTGATTCAATCATGCGATTGAATCATGCATCTGGATCAATCGTGCGATTGAAGTTCATCAGTATATCCTGTCGCATACACACTGTGCGAGTCCAACATTTTGAATCTTTGTCAAAACAGTCATTTTCACATCAAGATTGGATTCATTAGACGGGCATAGACTCGTTGTTACACTCATTATCTGTTAAGTTCACATTTAATTCCATTTAGAGGTCCAAAGTTGGGGTTATGTGTTTCGGTTTGAATCTTAAATCATTCGGACAGGTTTGGTTTGATTTTACGTTCTGAAGTATAATGATTTTGTTCTCACTGTACCTATAGATGAATGTAAATCGGCCAGTAATGGGAAATCAATGGAAGTCACATGGAAAATTTTGAAAAGGGTGCCTTTGGTAATCGGTTTTCCAAGAGAGTTTGAAGTCAAGTGTAGCGCTATGACTGACTGAGCCCCCTTTCTATTCTGATTTGAGTTTCAGTCGTGTGACTTGACCCATACGCATGATTCATTCGTACGACTGAGGTTCAGTCGTACGAATGACCTATACGTATTCAACCAATCGTACAATTGGTTCATACTGAGGATACCAATCGTGCGACTCAGCCATCCTCATGGTCCAGCAATGCGACTATGCCATACTTGTGGTCAAATCGTGTGATTGGCCCATACTTATGGTTCAATCGTGCGATTGGCCCATACTTATGGTCCAATCGTGCGATTGGCCCATACTTATGGTCTAATCGTGCAGTTGGCTAACACTTATGGTCCAATTGTACGATTGGGTCAGTTTAGTGAATTAGTCTTTGTTTGTATCATTAATTCACGTACTTATCTTTGGTAATTGGCATATTGACCATTGATCATCTCAGATATGATCCTTTTAACTGAAGACCTTTTGATCACCTCCGACGTGATCCCTTTTAAATGAAACCTTTTGATCACCTCAGACATGATCCTTTTATATTTCAGAAACAAGCTTCTCATAGTTAACATTCAGCTTGTTTTGTGACATTCACAAAGTTCAGTCTTGATACATAGTCTAACATTGACACAATACAGACAACTAAAATAGGAAAAACTTTAATTAAGCTGAAACAAGACATATTTTTGTGTTCTTATTCGAGGTGGGTTGAAAACATTTTAACATTAACTAAACTATTTCTTCCCCTGAGCATAACAACATGAAACATTAACACCGTTTCTAGAAAGATTCTTATGGAATCATACATGCATAAACATAATCATTTGGGACCTGTTATATTCGTTTAGATAACAGAGAACATTATATTTACCCATCACAGAATCTTATTCATCAAAGAGTCAAAAGACTAACAGTAAATCATGCTAGACCTGTTATATAGTACACATTGATTTTAAACATCGAGAGATGCAGCCACGATGAGTGTCAGTATTTTTGTCCACCTAAATCGAAACATAGATTTTTGACACACATTGGTGATTATTTAGGTTTATTATTTCAACAGGCATTTTTGCATCCCACACTTATATGGTAATCAACTTTCCTCAGGAGATTTTTGAGCTTTCTACGGGTTTTTAACAAGAAGAAACTATTCTAAGAGCTTTCAAAGAGATGCCAAGCCTCAAGTGGGTGCCATCGCACAGCAGAGAGGCGCAAACAATAATGAATTCTAGAATATTTAGGTTATGCTTATCCTCAGGTCAGTTCCATCGCATAGCAGAGATGTACACAACCTATCTTCTTGTTAGAGCAATTTTATTTTACATATAACGAAACACCAACATTTATCATTAGCTTGATTGCGTTTCACATTTTTCATGCGCTTTGGTCATTTTTATGGTCGTCCGCACACATTTGTGGTGTTCATTTTGCTCCTCACCCCTTATTGGAAATACGTTGATTGTGTTAACCAGGGATGAGATGGAAACCCACAGCCTGTTGAATGATTTAGTTTTAATTTATTTACCAATGATGTCTACTAGTCTATTGTGTTGAATCTATCGACACCTCATATAATGTACTAGCAACCCCTAGGTCTACTTTCTCTCTGTAACCACAGTAACAGACTAGCTTCCTATCATTTTTCCTTTATTAGGTTTAGACTTCTCAAACTTATAATTTTCTGTAACTTTTAATATAACATTGTAAAACATTTAAATTTTTTTGATGTCCCAAACAATTCGATCCCTGTGTACTATCATTTTCAATAATATTTAATCAATTTCACAGATTTGATGTCTTTGCTTTTCAGCTTATCTGCCCATCCCCCCACGGATTTCGGGTTGACTGATGTAAACTATTTCACGATGAAGAAATGCACTTTTCACATCCATTTGATATACTTTGATCTTCTTAAAGGATGCATAGGCTAGGAAGATTCTAATTGCTTCCATCCTGGCAAAAGGTGCAAACACTTCATTGTAGTCAACTCCTTCGACTTACCTGAACCCTTGAACAACTAGCCTAGCCTTCTTTCTGATTATGACCCCTTGGTCATCCTTCTTCCACCAAAGAACCACTTAGTGCCAATCACCTTTGCACCTTTTGGTCTGTCCATAAATGTCCAGACGCCTAACTTCATAAACTGTAGGAGTTCTTCTTGCATGGCACTTACCCATGCCTCATCCTTTAAGGCATCGTTGACATACTTGGGCTCAACTTGAGACACAAAACATCGATATGCCCCATCATGTATGTACCCCTTTTCCATGGCTGCAGCATAGTCAGCTGCGTATAGCTGATTTCTTGTCTGAACTCCCGAGAGAAGATACCCGAAGAGGTTATCCAGGGGATGATTTACATTAATCCTAGTTCTGGGAGTTTTGAGAACTGCTACTTCATCATCCAGGTTTTGAATCACATGTTCAGTTTCTGTGGCTGTTGAATGACTAGGTTCAAAAGTTCCAGTCACTTCATATTCGGCTGCAGGTGTACTCTCAACAGTGGTGACCTATTCCTCATGGTGCACATTCCCATTTGCAACTTCTCCATCATCAGAGGAAGGATCGCTTATCTCTAGATCTCCCCCTGAAGGGCTAGAAGTACCTTCTAATGGAGCCGAGGATGTCGAGTCTCGAGTAGGAGTATTCACAACATCGTACATCATTTGAGCGGCCACCTCATCATCAGAATGGGAAGAAGGTAGATTAAAGGATTAAAAAAATCCATCATAGTCAAAGAAGAAGGAAGGTCCATTTCAGCATGGGGGTGGTGTATCTTTGGACATCAACATTGCGCCACACTTCTACCTGAACAGTTGAGTTATTACAAACCCTTTTGTCTGGTATACTGTAACCAAGAAAGATACCTTTTTCTGCCTTCTCACAGAACATCCCAGTCTTGCTTTTTTTATAACAGCATGTAGGGGGCTGCAAATGGTTCTAGATACTCCAAATTTGGTTTACGCTGTTGGAGCAACTCATAACAGGTTTTACCATGACGTTTAACCACTAAGACCCGATTGAGTGTGTAGCATGCATTATCCACTGCTTTGTTCCAGAATTGAATCAGCAGCTTCGAATTTGCCAACATTGTCCTCGTAGTTTCAATCAAGCTTTGATTCTTGCATTCAGAAACTCCATTCATCTGTGGAGTGTAAGCAAAGAGAATTGATGAACAATCCCTTTCTCTCGACAGAATGCCTCTATCCACTGATTCTTGAATTCTATCCCGTTGTTTTCAATGTATTTTCCTCACTTTCATCTTGTAGAGTGACTGCAATGTGGTAACTAAGTGTTTGAATGATTCAAATGTCTCTGACTTCACTTTCAAAAACATCACCCAAGAGAATCTTGAGTAATCATCCGTCACCACAAAGCAGTACCAATCTCCAGCAATGCTCTTTGTGCTTACAGGGCCAAACAGATCCATATGTAGAAGCTCAAGAGGAATTTTGATAGAATGAACTTTCTTCGATTTGTGAGACTTCTTTGTCTGTTTCCCTTTCTTGCACGCTACGCAGAAATCTGGGAGCTGGAAGTTCTTGACAGTAACTCCGTCCACCAGATCATTCTGAACCAGATGATTTATCTTCCTGGGATTGATGTGTCCCATTCTCCTATGCCAGGAAACTAAATCCCTCTCAGTTGCTTTTGGCAAGAAACACTGAGCAGTAGACTCAGTCATGGAGGCTTTTGAAAGGTCCAAGACATACAGGTGGTTATATCTTGAGGCCGACATTAGAACTTGCTCCACCTGGATAACATACTCCTTCTTAAGTATGTAACACTTCTTATTGTCAAACATAACCTTAAATCCCTTATCACAAATTTGGGAAACAGAAAGCAAGTTGTTTGGTAATTACTGAACGTAGTTTACCTTGTTGAACTTCACCTTCTCGTTTCCCACTTCGCCTTTAGCGGTGATATATCCTCCTTTATTTCCTACGAAAGATACTTGTCACCCTTTAATTTGCTTGACATTGAAAAGGAGGGACGAATTCCCGGTCATGTGCCTGGAAGCCCCACTATCAATAATCCAGGTATTAGTGATAGCGCTGTAGCAGACAACCTGCACAAAGATGAAAATCTATTAGTTAAGGTTTGGGACCCAAGCCTTTACTGGCTTGGGCTTCCTAGACACATCACATACGATGAACTCAACCCACTGACCTTCAGAGGATGAGGACACAACTTTCTTCTTCTTGTCCTCACTGTCAGAGACATTAATTGATTTTTCTTTCCACAAACCAGTTTTGTGCAAGGCCTGTTTGTGGTAAACAGACGACTGGCTTATGGTTTGAACTTTTGGTTCACGAATATTCCTAGGTTTAACCTTAGGTAACACAGCTTTGCTTTAAGCTTGTCTGTGTTGCCTTTGGTAACTCAGAGGAGTATTAGATCTATTTTAAAAAACCTTTGTTTTTCATGAAAAAGTTCAATTTTTCTTTTTGGTGTCTGATAATGAAAACAATTTGGAGAAATATGTCCTCGTTTTTCACAACTATAGTAGGATCTCCCTTCGACCGGTTAGGGAGAACTTTCATGAGGGGGTGAGTATGGTCAGGGGCCGGTCTTTTTCTCTCCTTTATAGATGCTTAACCTTCTTTAACAAACTTAATTGGTTTGACATTTTGAACACATTTTTCTTTCATTTTATTAGGGTTTGATGAATAACACGTTTAGGGTTTGTTTGTTTAGATTTTTTAGGTTCTGAAGTAGACGTTTGTGAACTCAACCCACATTATCCTTTTCAACTTTATCGCACAAATCCTCTATAAGCACCTTATCTTTTAATACTGAAGTAGTAGCCTTTTGTTCAGTGACAGACTGCATAAGTTTACTTATGGACTCTGGATCATTGACCAGAGGAGTAGTCACCACATGATCCTTAAGTAGGTGATTATGTATTGGTCTACATTTAGTATTTAAAAGGATCGCATGTGGAGGTGACACTACTTTATATCCCAGACCTTCCCACTGTTACGTTCTTTCACTAAGTTCTGAACTATGTAAGAGGAACTAGCTAAACTATGCAGTTTTTGATTTAAAGACTCAACCTTGACCTGCAAAACTGCTTTTTTCCTTTTTACTTTCCTCTATAGTAGTTAAATAGAACTTAATGTCATTTGATTGATTTACGGCAATATCCTCGGTTTCCTTTAGTTGTTTCCCTAGCAATTCTATCTTTTCTTTATAGCTGCACTCATTTTGTTTAAAAACACGGTTTGCTTCAGTGCAAAGTTTTAAATAATTTACCAGATTATCATTGTGTTCTAATAACATAGAAAATTTTAAGTCAATGTTTTCTCTAAATTTATCACATTCATCACAAGCATGTTTATCAAACAATTCGTCTTTAGAGTCTACATGTGCGGAACTAGAGGAATCAGCCATAAATGCAGATTCAGACACTTCGATAACTGGAGATTTTGAGTTTGCAGCACTCAATTCTTCTTCAACAAGATGATCTGCAACATCGATAGCTTCTTCAATATCTGAACGTGCATGCTCTGCAATGATGTCTCCCTCACTTGCAGATCCATCATCCAAATCATCCACTAATGTTACATTCGATTCTCCTTCAGATACAAATCGGAAGGACCAGTCTTGTCCTTCATCTCCCTAAGCGACCATAGCTTTCGATTCTTTACTCGACGATTTCCCATTCTTCTCCTTGTCTTGACGGTTGATCGAAGAAAAAGGGTTGTCGTTACCAGTCTTCTTCGGCTTTACGCATTCACATTTGAAATGCCCCTTTTCTCCACAGTTAAAGCATGTGACCTTGGTTTTAAGAAACCGAAACGTAGTGCGTTTAGTGGCAACCAAGTTCTGCCCGTCTTCTTAACAAACTTTTTGGCTATCCTCACCGCACTAGCCAAAGCCCACAGTATATCCATACACTCCAACTTAGTCTCATCCACCTGCTCGTAGTCTTCGTCAGCGAGATGACAATTTCCAATCTTCCTAGAGACTAACCCATCATAACAATGAACCACTACAGCTAGAAGATCCATGTGCTCTTTGGCAACTTCCACAGTGACATTTCCGAGATTCTCGGTCTTCAGCTTAGTTGGGTTGGAATCGGGGACACTGTATTGGGTTCCAGATGAACCTGACGCTTCGTTTCCCGAGGAACTACTTTGGGAAGGAGCATATGAATTTGACACAAACGGCGTTTGTAGCGGAGCGCCTGATGAAGCCGGAGTAGGAACAAAATTGTACAGTGATGGATTCTGAGCATAGGATCCTTTGTTAGACTTGTATTTCAATCGTAGTTCCTCTTCCCTTAACTTCAAGATGAAATCATTTATGTCTAAAGTTGCAAGAGTGTCATTCTGTCTCAGATTAGACACAAATGGATCCCATTTATCCGGCAGACCATCAGCAATGCTTGAAACTTTATCTTCCATAGATGTTGTCACACCATGAGTATGCAGCTCACACATCAAATGATAAAATCTATTAATGATATCATCTAAGCTCTCATTTCCTTTTGGAGAGAAATTATCAAATTCCTTTTTTGAGAGCTTTAGCCTTCAGCGCCTTGAAGCTTACCATCGTATCTCTTTTATAAAGCTTCCCATAACTTCTTTGACTGCTTATTCTCCGAGAATTGATGGAATATATTCTTCGGTATCAACTGAGTCAACAATGCATACACTTTCTTCTCAGCGTTATGCAGAACCTTCTAAGCTTCGTTCATACCCTCAGCGTCAACTTCACCCCATTCGCACTGACTGGTATAGTATAACCAGTCTCAATAGCTATCCATAGATTAGGATCTACGCCATTCAAATATATCTCAAACCGCTGCTTCCATTGTGGGTACTCATCCAACGTCAACAACTTCGGCGGTTTGTTGTGATTCCCTATCTCATTTTCTAGAAAAAGAAGATTCAGCATACGTGAGTCTTTGCCGGCAGTGAACGCAGAGAACTAGTCTTCCATGGCTTAATCGTGCGATCGGGCAAGGTGACTGGGTCTCGTACGATTGGAGGATGCGAATGAATTCAATCGTGCGATTGGATTTAGTCGTGCGAATGAAGAGGACGATTTAGATCAAACGACTGGAATAGCTTAATCTTGCGAATGAGCAATGCGACTAAGTCCAGTCGTGCGATTGGGATATGCGAATGGGATTCAGTCATACGATTGATCCAATCGTGCGATAGAGGCTACTGTGTTTGAAAAAAATCGAATTTTGAACACTTTGACATAAAATACGAGTTTTTCAGGAACCCTAATCTGCCGTATGACTAAAAATCAAAACACTTAACTCATGCGCTCATCAAAAACACTTTTTGAAGCAAAAAGATGAATCTTTTGATTAAAAACGTTAATTTTAACACCAAAACTAATCGAATCCACACAAAATCACAAGCCTTGGCTCTGATACCACTTGTTAGGACTGTTTTCATATGGAGTACTAACTGATTCTACGCGAAACCAGATCAAATAGCGTGGAATTCTATTTGATTGGCGATCCAACCAGTGAGAACGAGAACCTGATCGATCTAACGATTAAACAAACGTTAAGAACTAGTTGAACTCGATCAGGAATGAACTATGAAGTTGGATGGACGAACTAGGACGCTTTGGATGGCTAGGGTATGATAGTATTCGAAGTGTTACATTTTCCACGAATTATGTGGTATTTATAGGTTTTCAGTATTCAGTCATACGACTGAGCAATTAGCATGGTTCAGTCGTGCGACTGAGTCATGCATTTGATTCATACGCACAACTGAAGGTTCAGTCGTGCGACTGAGTCAATCTTATGTCTTAGTCATACGACTGATCCAGTCACCTGGTTCAGTCGTTCAATTGATCCATAAGTATGGTCCATTCGTGCGTCTGGTCCATAAGTATGGTCCATTAACATGGATAACCACCTGATTAAGTTGAACACATTTCTTAATCATTATTGTCTTAGAACTATGTACAACAACCTCAAACCTATATATAATGTTCATTAATATGTGTAATACTAAATACAAGAAGAATATGATATAATCAAAGACAAATAAACATCAAAACACATATCATATATCATTAAGCAGTTGCACTACATATGTGTAAGAAATGAAAGACATTTACATTTAAGTACAATAACTAAGGATATCGTGTATCAACAAAATATATACTCAATGTAACACCCGAAATTTTTATTTGACAAAGAGAAATAATAAGAAGAAAAGAAAAGAAAGAAAATAGGAAGGAAAGGAAAAGAAAGGAAAAGTGGAAGGGGGTATTGTGTAAAAGTACAAAGAAAAGAGAAATATCTGATATACATAGGGATGGCTGCCCACTCTCTTCCCACAACCCCAAAACATCGAACGTTTTAGAGAGAGAAAGAGCAGACCACAAGATTTCGGAGAAAGAACAAGAATAAGAAGAAGACTCATACGAGGTACAAGACCTCACGGTAACGGATTTTAAAGAAGCCATACCCAGCAACACAAGGTGAGTTTTAAGACCCCTTCTTTTACGCATTTTTGAACGATTTTGGGGCTGGAACACATAGTGAAACTGTTTTCGAACTGTGAGCGCTCAATCTGTGTATGTATGTATGAATATGAGTGTGTGTATGGTCCGCTTGGACTGCTATGCTTAATGTATGTAAGATTTCTAGGACAGATAGATGAATCTTAGCGTGTAGACCGTATGCGTACTGCTGATGTATGTTTTAGAAGTCATTCTTATGATATGCATGTTGTTTGGTTGTTTCTAAGAAGCTGATATGATAAATCAGTGCTAATGTATGTTAAGATGATTAGTGGGTTGTAGAAATGGCACAGGTTAAGTGCAGGTCACTATACTCAACCGCAACAAATCAATGCGGACAGCCCACGAAATGTGGGCAAGGCAGTCTTTATCCGCATCAACAAATGCGGATGACTATGAAAAATGCAGTCAAGGTATTTTGCTCATCCGCATTAACAAATACGGATAGGCCAGGAAATGCGGTTAAGGAAATACACAGCCGCATTGCTCTAATGCAGACAAGTCAGGAAGAATGGCCAAGGCATTCTTCAACCGCATTGACCAATGCGGGTAGTACACGAAATACGGTTAAGGCATTTCTTCATCCGCATTGACTGATGCGGATGGCAAGAAATGCGGATGAACTGAAGAAGGAAATGCGGATAAGGCATTCCTCATCCGCATTGACTAATGCAGATGACCAGCCAAATGCGGATGAACCAGATTATGAATGCGGATTAAGTTTGGTAAGATCTGATTTATTTGGGTAAACGAGTAGGATCTCCCTTCGACCGGTTTAGGAGAACTTTCGTGAGGGGGTGAGTATAGTCAGGGGTCGGCCTTTTTCTCTCCTTTATAGATGCTTCACCTTCTTTAACAAACTTAATTGGTTTGACATTTTGAACACATTTTCTTTCATTTTATCAGGGTTTTGATGAATAACACGTTTAGGGTTTGTTTGTTTAGATTTTTTAGGTTCTGAAGTAGACGTTTGTGAACTCAACCCAACATTATCCTTTTCAACTTTATCGCACAAATCCTCTATAAGCACCTTATCTTTTAATACTGAAGTAGTAGCCTTTTGTTCAGTGACAGACTGCATAAGTTTACATGTGGACTCTGGATCACTGACCAGAGGAGTAGTCACCACATGATCCTTAAGTAGGTTATTATGTATTCGTCTACATTTAGTATTTAAAAGGATCGCATGTGGAGGTGACACTACTTTATATCCCAGACCTTCCCCACTGTTACGTTCTTTCACTAAGTTCTGAACAATATGAGAGGAACTAGCTAAACTATGCAGTTTTGGATTTAAAGACTCAACCTCGACCTGCAAAACTGCTTTTTCCTTTTTACTTTCCTCTATAGTAGTTAAATAGAACTTAATGTCATTTGATTGATTTACGGCAACATCCTCGGTTTCCCTTAGTTGTTTCCCTAGCAATTCTATCCTTTCTTTATAGCTGCACTCATTTTGTTTTAAAACACGGTTTGCTTCAGTGCAAAGTTTTAAATAATTTACCAGATTATCATTGTGTTCTAATAACATAGAAAATTTTAAGTCAATGTTTTCTCTAAATTTATCACATTCATCACAAGCATGTTTATCAAACAATTCGTCTTAGAGCCTACCTGTGCGGAACTAGAGGAATCAGCCATAAATGCAGATTCAGACTCTTCGATAACTGGAGATTCTGAGTTTGCAGCACTCAATTCTTCTTGAACAAGATGATCTACAACATCGATAGCTTCTTCAATATCTGAACGTGCATGCTCTGCAATGATGTCTCCCTCACTTGCAGATCCATCATCCAAATCATCCACTAATGCTACATTCGATTCTCCTTCAGATACAAATCGGAAGGACCAGTCTTGTCCTTCATCTCCCTAAGCGACCATAGCTTTCGATTCTTTACTCGACGATTTCCCATTCTTCTATTTGTCTTGACGGTTGAATAAAGAAAAAGGGTTGTTGTTACCAGTCTTCTTCGGCTTTACGCATTCACGTTTGAAATGCCCCTTTTCTCCACAGTTAAAGCATGTGACCTTGGTTTTAAGAATCCCAAACGTAGTGCATTTAGTGGCAACCAAGTTCTGCCCCGTCTTCTTAACAAACTTTTTGGCTATCCTCACCGCACTAGCCAAAGCCCACGGTATATCCATACACTCCACCTTAGTATTATCCACCTGCTCGTAGTCTTCGTCAGCGAGATGACAATTTCCAATCTTCCTAGAGACTAACCCATCATAACAATGAACCACTACAGCTAGAAGATCCATGTGCTCCTTGGCAACTTCCACAGTGACATTTCTGAGATTCTCGGTCTTCAGCTTAGTTGGGTTGGAATCCGAGACACTGTATTGGGTTCCAGATGAACCTGACGCTTCGTTTCCCGAGGAACTGCTTTGGGAAGGAGTAGTTGAATTTGACACAAACGGCGTTTGTAGCGGTGCGCCTGATGAAGTCGGAGTAGGAACAAAATTGTACAGTGATGGATTCTGAGCGTAGGATCCTTTGTTAGACTTGTATTTTAATCGTAGTTCCTCTTCCCTTAACTTCAAGACGAAATAATTTGTGTCTAAAGTTGCAAGAGTGTCATTCTGTCTCAGATTAGACACAAATGAATCCCATTTGTCCGGCAGACCATCAGCAATGCTTGAAACTTTATCTTCCATAGATGTTGTCACACCATGAGTATGCAGCTCACATATCAAATGATAAAATCTATTAATGATATCATCTAAGCTCTCATTTCCTTTTGGAGAGAAATTATCAAATTCCTTTTTTGAGAGCTTTAGCCTTCAGTGCCTTGAAGGTTGCATTACCATCGTATCTCTTTTATAAAGCTTCCCATAACTTCTTTGACTGCTTATACTCCGAGAATTGATGGAATATATTCTTCGGTATCAACTGAGTCAACAATGCGTACACTTTCTTCTCAGCGTTATGCAGAACCTTCTAAGCTGCGTTCATACCCCTCAGCGTCAACTTCACCCCATTTGCACTGACTGGTATAGTATAACCAGTCTCAATAGCTATCCATAGATTAGGATCTACGCCATTCAAATATATCTCAAACCTCTGCTTCCATTGTGGGTACTCATCTAACGTCAACAACTTCAGCGGTTTGTGGTGATTCCCTATCTCATTTTCTAGAAGAAGAAGATTCAGCATACATGAGTCTTTGCCGGCAGTGAACGCAGAGAACTAGTCTTCCATGGCTTAATCGTGCGATTGGGCAAGGTGACTGGGTCAGTCGTACGATTGAAGGATGCGAATGAATTCAATCGTGCGATTGGATTTAGTCGTGCGAATGAAGAGGACGATTTAGATCAAACGACTGAAAGAGCTTAATCTTGCGAATGAGCAATGCGACTAAGTCCAGTCGTGCGATTGGGATATGCGAGTGGGATTCAGTCGTACGATTGATCCAATCTTGCGATAGAGGCTACTGTGTTTGAAAAAAATCGAATTTTGAACACTTTGACATAAAATACGAGTTTTTCAGGAACCCTAATCTGCCGTATGACTAAAAATCAAAACACTTAACTCATGCACTCGTCAAAAACACTTTTTGAAGCAAAAAGATGAATCTTTTGATTAAAAACGTTAATTTTAACACCAAAACTAATCGAATTCACACAAAATCACAAGCCTTGGCTCTGATACCACTTGTTAGGACTGTTTTCGTATGGAGTACTAACTGATTCTACATGAAACCAGATCAAATAGCGCAGAATTCTATTTGATTGGCGATCCAATCAGTGAGAACGAGAACCTGATCGATCTAACGATTAAACAAACGTTAAGAACTAGTTGGAATCGATCAGGAATGAACTATGAAGTTGGATGGACAAACTAGGACGCTTTGGATGGCTAGGGTATGATAGTATTCGAAGTGTTACATTTTCCACGAATTATGTGGTATTTATAGGTTTTCAGTATTCAGTCGTACGACTGAGAAATTTGCATGGTTCAGTTGTGCGACTGAGTCATGCATTTGATTCATACGCACAACTGAAGGTTCAGTCATGCGACTGAGTCAATCTTATGTCGTAGTCATACGACTGATCCAGTCACCTGGTTCAGTCATTCAACTGATCCATAAGTATGGTCCATTCGTGCGTCTGGTCCATAAGTATGGTCCATTAACATGGATAACCACCTGATTAAGTTGAACACATTTCTCAATCATTATTGTCTTAGAATTATGTACAACAACCTCAAACCTATATATAATGTTCATTAATATGTGTAACACTAAATACAATAAGAATATGATATAATCAAAGACAAATAAACAACAAAACACATATCATATATCATTAAGCACTTGCACTACATATGTGTAAGAAATGAAAGACATTTACATTTAAGTACAATAACTAAGGATATCGTGTATCGACAAAATATATACTCAATGTAACACCTGAAATTTTTATTTGACAAAGAGAAATAATAAGAAGAAAAGAAAAGAAAGAAAATAGGAAGGAAAGGAAAAGAAAGGAAAAGTGGAAGGGGTATTGTGTAAAAGTATAAAGAAAAGAGAAATATCTGATATACATAGGGATGGCTGCCCACTCTCTTCCCACAACCCCAAAACATCGAACGTTTTAGAGAGAGAAAGAGCAGACCACAAGATTTCGGAGAAAGAACAAGAAGAAGAAGAAGACTGATACGAGGTACAAGACCTCACGGTAACAGATTTTAAAGAAGCCATACCCAGCAACACAAGGTGAGTTCTAAGACCCTTCTTTTACGCATTTTTGAACGATTTTGGGGCTGGAACACATAATGAAACTGTTTTCGAACTGTGAGTGCTCAATCTGTGTATGTATGTATGAATATGAGTGTGTGTATGGTCCTCTTAGACTGCTATGCTTAATGTATGTAAGATTTCTAGGACAGATAGATGAATCTTAGCATGTAGACCGTATGCGTACTGCTGATGTTTGTTTTAGAAGTTATTCTTATGATATGCATGTTGTTTAGTTGGTTCTAAGAAACTGATATGATAAATCAGTGCTAATGTATGTTAAGATAATGAGTGGGTTGTAGAAATGGCACAGATTAAGTGCAGGTCACTATACTCAACCGCAACAAATCAATGCGGACAGCCCACGAAATGTGGGCAAGGCAGTCTTCATCCGCATCAACAAATGCGGATGACTAAAAAAAATGCAGTCAAGGCATTTTGCTCATCCGCATTAACAAATGCGGATAGGCCAGGAAATGTGGTTAAGGAAATACACAGCCGCATTGCTCTAATGCAGACAAGTCAGGAAGAATGGCCAAGGCATTCTTCAACCGCATTGGCCAATGCGGGTAGTATACAAAATACGGTTAAGGCATTTCTTCATCCGCATTGACTGATGCGGATGGCAAGAAATGCGGATGAACTGAAGAAGGAAATGCGGATAAGGCATTCCTCATCCGCATTGACTAATGCAGATGACCAGCCAAATGCGGATGAACCAGATTATGAATGCGGATTAAGTTTGGTAAGATCTGATTTATTTGGGTAAACGAGTAACATAGGCATGATGATGATGAGATGTTGCATGGGTATACCTACTGTATACCATATATGTATGATGCCTTGTATGATGATGACTGAATGTTATATGTATGTTCCTTATGATTATGCATATTTATCTTTCCGAATCTTTACGAATTATGGAAATGAATGAATGAAGTATTATGTAACGTAAAGCGAAAGATAATGAAAGAGGAACATGATGATGAATGCGTGTATTAATGAATGAATGCAAAGAAATATGATGATGAATACATGCATTAATGAATGAACGAATTAAGTCTTGCAAGCATTGAATAAGTCGATTGGTCTTTCTTTATGACTGACCATGGTCATGGTACCTCTACCGCTTACCTACTAGTACTGTGGCATACGTTTTGTTGTTCATTTGTTGACTTCGGCCCAGTAGCTAAGACTGATCGGGGTATAGCATATGGTATTGGTACAAAAGTAATTCAATGTGCAAGCAAAGATGAAACGGGATCCTTGTCATTCGACCATAGTAATCATAGCCGAGTGCTATGAAGTGGGTAAAGCCTGACAGGATCTATACGAGAATTTAAAGATAATAATGCATAACGAATGATGAAGATAATAATGAATATTATCTTTGTGTATGAATGATGTATGATCATGTGAAAGAATGGTTTATAACGGAAATTAACTATGTTTATTATAAAACTAGAACTCACTCAGCAACGCTGACATTTATGTGTTTCCAGTTGGCAGGTAGTGTTGCTGGGGATGGCACGAGGCGACTACTCAGCTCTTTTGGGATGGCATTCTCCTTTTGATAATGCTGCCACGCAATGTGTTGTGGGCCCATAATGCACGCAACACATTATGTTGCATGCAAGTGCAAGATTCCTTTAGGATCCCGATAAACGGGATTACTTAAGGAATCTTCTTTATGATGAAAAATTTAATATTTCTTTACTAGAGGTCACTGTATATGACCATTTTGTAATCAGTAACGATGTAATCTTTTGTATAATTCTTTTTGTAAAGTAATGCAACATTAGGTGTTTGTAATTGATGTACGTTGTATTAAATGGCAAAAGTATTTATAGTAAATAAAAAGTTTATCTCAGAAATTCCGCTGCTTGATTTTATTAAGTTTATGCAAAAATATGTTTTATGTGCGATGAACGACCAACTGTGAGGTGCCCGGGAACGGGGCCTTACAAGTTGGTATCAGAGCCAAAGTTGAAGTGAAATGGGTAAATTTTCCAAATAAACCTAAACATAAACTGAAAATGGGACAGAAAGGAAGAGAATGTCATCTGAGTAGTTGCGTGCCATCAGGTATTTTCTTAAAGATTAACTGGTATTATGTGCGCATGTGATGTGATTTATGTGTACTGATAGATTTAGACACTAATGTAGTCAGGACGGGTGATGCTCGGGGTGCGAAGAGTAGAGTAAGTGGCTAATCACAGCTGGCCACTGTAATTAGGGACTTACCATACTGGACATAAACTGAGCTATTTCCTTAAATGACCGTGTTGGTGTTTGAATCTTTCAGTGTGAGATAGAGAATGGCTAGTGGTAGATCTTCTAAGGCCTCACGGGGTGGAGGTGGTGGGGACGTGGTGCTGAACCGCGAGCCACAAGAGGAAGACCTAGGGCAGAGAAAGTGGTTCAGGAGGAAAACAAGACCCCTCTTCAAGAGGGAGTAGATGAGAGCGCTAACTTGAGGGCCTCGGTAAAAGAGGCAGTGGTTGAAGAGGTGCATCAGGTCATGCAGACGATTTTACCGTCTGTAGTGACCGAAGTGATAAAGGCTGTACGCGAAGATGAAAGGCAAGGGAGGAACCGGTCCTCGGGGAGACCGCATCGACAAGAGCCGGAAACGGTTCTATCTGATAATGAAGAGGAAGAGGAGGAGGAGCCGGTATGGGAGACAACACGGGGTTGTAACTACGGGGCATTTATGAGGGGCAAGCCCCCTACTTTTAACGGTTCTGGCACTGCTGCTGATGCTCACCAATGGGTGAGAGAAATGGAGGCTGTCCTCGATATTAGTAATTGCCAGGAGGACAAAAAGGTGAAGTTTGCTACCCACTCGTTCACGGGTTTGGCATTATGCTGGTGGGACAATATAGTCCAAGCCGAGGGTAGCAAGGCCATCGGAAGAACGAAGTGGTCCGAGCTGAAAAGGATGGTGATCGAGGAGTTCAGTCCTCGTCAGGAAATGGACAAAGTCGAGAGAGAGTTCCTGCGGTTGGAGGCGGGGACGATGACCCACCAACAGTACACCACCAAATTCAATGAGATGGTGAGAATGGTGCCGGATCAGGTGACGCCGGTGTCTCGAAAGATCAACCGGTATATTCAGGGGCTGCCAACTGACATCCGCAGGCATTTGATTACTGCTCGACCAAGCACCTTTAGGTCGGCAGTGGATTTGGCTGGGAGATTATATGATGAACGGGCTGTGGTGGTGAAGGCTGAGACTAGTAAGAAGGAAGGTGGTGAGAGGAACTGGCAGGGGAAGAGGTTTGGTCGAGCTGATACTTCGACGGGTAACAAGAAGGCAAGGGTGGATGACCGCGTGTGGTCATGTCAGGATCTTGGTTGAGGAAGTGTGGCCAATGTGGAAGAGAGCACTCGGGGGAGTGCAAGTAGGGATCAAATATCTGCTTTAAGCGTGGAAAGACAGGGCATATGGCCAAGGATTGCCGGTTAGGCAAATGTTTTAACTGTGGGGAAAGTGGTCATATGAGCAGAGACTGCAAGAAGCCGAGGGCTGAGGGATCAGGGGTGAAGAAGATGGGAGGTGAAGAACCGAGAGCAAAGGCCAGGGCATTCATGATGACGCAGGAGGAGGCCAGGACGGACCCTGATGTTGTGTCAGGTACGTTTCTGGTGAACAAAACTTTAGCCTCTGTATTATTTGATTTGGGTGCCGGTAGGAGTTTTATTTCTGCTGCCTTCTATGCTAAGCTGCTTGTTAGTAGTAGACGTGTTGATGTGCCCTTTGATGTAGAAACTGCCATAGGTAAGTCTACTAGGATCTCTGAGGTGGTAGAGGGTTGTGACGTTGAATTGGAGGGCCACAAATTTCCGGTTAGAACCTTCGCTATGACTTTAGGTGGGTTTGATTTGGTGCTTGGCATGGATTGGTTGGCGGACTTTGAGGCGAACATCGTGTGTCGCAAGAAGATGATTCAATTGACAGCGCCCGGCAGTGGTTCGGTGACAGTTTATGGTGATCGGGTTACTACGATTCCGAAGGTGATCTCAATGGCTGTGGTGGGAAATTGTATGAGGCGTGGGTGCAGCGCCTACTTATGTTATGTGAAAGATGTGGAAACGCCAACACCACAACTATCTGATGTTCCGGTTGTGCGTGAATTTCCAGACGTATTCCCGGAAGACTTATCGGGATTACCACTTGATAGAGAGATCGAGTTCCAGATTGACCTGATACCGGGTGCTCAACCTGTCGCCAAGGCACCGTATCGATTCGCCTCGACGGAAATGAAAGAGTTGATGGGGCAGTTGCAAAAGCTGTTGGATAAGGGGTTTATTAGACCGAGTATCTCAACTTGGGGTGCTCCGGTCCTGTTTGTGAAGAAGAAAGACGGTAGTATGAGGATGTGTCTCGACTACCGTGAGCTAAACAAGTTAACGGTGAAAAATAGATACCCCTTGCCAAGAATCGATGATTTATTTGATCAGCTTCAAGGCGCCAGTTGGTTTTCACGAATAGATCTTCGATCGGGTTACCATCAACTGAAAGTGAAGGAACAAGACATCCCTAAAACAGCTTTTCGTAGGCGCTATGGTCACTACGAGTTTCTTGTCATGTCTTTTGGTTTGACCAATGCGCCGGCTGCTTTTATGGTTTTGATGAACCGAGTGTGTCGGCCGATGTTGGATAAATCGGTGATTGTATTTATTGACGACATCCTGAATTATTCAAGGAGCGAAACGGAGCATGCTGGTCACATTCGAGAAGTGCTAGAAATGTTGCGAAGGGAGAAATTGTATGCCAAGTTCTCCAAGTGCGCATTTTGGTTGCGGGAAGTTCAGTTCTTGGGTCACGTGGTTAATCCGGAGGGGATTATGGTCGATCCGGAAATGGTGGAAGCAGTAATGCAATGGAAGTCTCCAAAGACGCCATCCGAGATCCGTAGTTTCTTGGGTTTGGCGGGCTACTACGGAATATTCATTCAAGACTTCTCCAAGATTGCTTCTCCACTGACCAAGTTGACCCGGAAAGATGTGAAGTTTGTATGGGGTCAAACTCAAGAGAAGGCGTTTGAATAATTGAAGACGAGGTTGACCCAAGCTCCAGTATTGGCATTACCTGATGGAAGCGAAGACTTGGTGGTTTATTCTGATGCTTCCAACTCGGGGTTGGGGTGCGTATTAATGCAGAGGGGAAAGGTGATAGCCTATGCATCCCGACAGCTGAAAGTTCATGAGGTTAATTACCCTACTCATGATTTGGAGCTAGCAGCTGTGGTCTTTGCGTTAAAGATTTAGAGGCACTACCTCTACGGGATGAAGTGCACCATTTTCAAAGACCACAAGAGCTTGAAGTACTTTTTCGAGCCGAAAGATCTAAACATGAAGCAGAGGCGATGGTTGGAGCTCATAAAGGATTATGATTGCGAGATCCATTACCATCTGGGCAAGGCCGACGTGGTGGCAGACGCCCTTAGTCGAAAAGAAAGGCCCGAGCCAATCCGGGTGAAGGCTTACCAACTGATATGACCTCGGAAGTGATGAAGCAAGTCAAAGAGTTTCAAGATGAGGCACTGAAAGAAGATCATCTTAACTCAGAACGAATGAGAGGTCTGGTTGCGGAACTGGGTGAAAACACGTTTGGTGTCAAGACCCGATTTTGACGAATGTCGGTACCTTGGTATGGGGATCTACGGGGAAAGATCATGGACGAGGCCCATAAGACTCGATACTCCATTCACCCCGGTGCTACCAAGATGTATCACGATATGAAGAAGGATTACTGGTGGCCGGGCATGAAACGCGACGTGGTGGAGTATGTGAGTAAGTGCATGACTTGTTTACAAGTAAAGGCAGTGCACCAGAAACCCTACGGGAGGATCCAACCGTTGGATATAACCGAGTGGAAGTGGGAGCACATCACCATGGATTTCATCACGAAGCTACCACGTACACCGAAAGGGTATGATGCCATATGGGTGATAGTTGATCGTTTGACGAAAAGCGCCCACTTCCTACCGATCCACGAGACGTATTCATCTGAAAGATTGGCGGATCTATTCAACAAAGAAATCATAGCTCGTCATGGCGTGCCAGTGTCCATCGTGTCAGATCGCGACACCCGGTTTACATCCAAATTCTGGAAGAAATTCCATGATGCTATGGGGACGAGATTACATATTAGCACTGCTTATCATCCCCAAACTGATGGTCAGTCGGAAAGGACCATTCAGACATTAGAAGACATGCTCCGGGCATGTGTGATTGATTTTGGGGGGAGTTGGGATGACCACCTGCCGTTAACAGAATTCTCATACAACAACAGCTATCATGCCAGTATTGGTATGCCACCTTATGAGATGCTATACGGTAGGAGATGAAGGACGCCCGTATGTTGGGGTGATATTGGTCAAAAGGAATTAGGAAGCGTCGAGGTGATCGAGGCTACGACTGAAAAGCTTGAAAAGATCAAGGCCTACATGAAGGCAGCCAAAGACAGACAGATGTCGTATGCCGATAAACGACACAGGCCGATCGAATTCCAGGTGGGTGACCGGGTTATGTTAAAGGTCTCGCCGCGGAAAGGAATGATTCGGTTCTGAAAGCGGGGCAAGTTGAGTCCGCGGTACATAGGCCCTTTCCGAATCATTGCCCGAGTAGGACAGGTGGCCTATAGGTTGGAGTTGCCAGATGAGTTAAGTGGAATCCACCCGACATTCCATGTATCACATCTGAGGAAATGTTTGGCAGACGAAGACATGGTTATTCCACTGGAGGATATTGAAGTAGATGAACGGCACAATTATGTAGAGCAACCAGTGGCAATCATTGACAGAAAAGAGAAGCGGCTGCGTAATAAAGTGGTTCGCCTTGTGCGTGTACAGTGGATGCACGGAAAGGGTTCTGAGTCTACGTGGGAGACTGAGGAAGAGATGAGACAACATTACCCACGTTTGTTCGAGGAATAACAGGTTTCGGGGATGAAACCTTTATAAGGGGGTGGACTTGAAACACCCGAAATTTTTATTTGACAAAGACAAATAATAAGAAGAAAAGAAAAGAAAGAAAATAGGAAGGAAAGGTAAAGAAAGGAAAAGTGGAAGGGGGTATTATGTAAAAGTACAAAGAAAAGAGAAATATCCGATATACATAGGGATGGCTGCCCACTCTCTTCCCACAACCCCAAAACATCGAACGTTTTAGAGAGAGAAAGAGCAGACCACAAGATTTCAGAGAAAGAACAAGAAGAAGAAGAAGACTGATATGAGGTACAAGACCTCACGGCAATGGATTTTAAAGAAGCCATACCCAGCAACACAACGTGAGTTCTAAGACCCCTTCTTTTACGCATTTTTGAACGATTTTGGGGCTGGAACACATAGTGAAACTGTTTTCTAGCCGTGAGCGCTCAAACTGTGTATGTATGTATGAATATGAGTGTGTGTATGTTCCGCTTGGACTGCTATGCTTAATGTATGTAAGATTTCTAGGATAGATAGATGAATCTCAGCGTGTAGATCGTATGCGTACTGCTGATGTATGTTTTAGAAGTCATTCTTATGATATGCATGTTGTTTAGTTGGTTCTAAGAAGCTGATATGATAAATCAGTGCTAATGTATGTTAAGATGATGAGTGGGTTGTAGAAATGGCACAGGTTAAGTGCAGGTCACTATACTCAACCGCATCAAATCAATGCGGACAGCCCACGAAATGTGGGCAAGGCAGTCTTCATCCGCATCGACAAATGCGGATGACTAAGAAAAATGCGGTCAAGGCATTTTGCTCATCCGCATTAACAAATGCGGATAGGCCAGGAAATGCGGTTAAGGAAATACACAGTTGCATTGCTCTAATGCAGACAAGTCAGGAAGAATGGCCAAGGCATTCTTCAACCGCATTGACCAATGCGGGTAGTATACGAAATACGGTTAAGGCATTTCTTCATCCGCATTGACTGATGCGGATGGCAGGAAATGCGGATGAACTGAAGAAGGAAATGCGGATAAGGCATTCCTCATCCGCATTGACTAATACGGATGACCAGCCAAATGCGGATGAACCAGATTATGAATGCGGATTAAGTTTGGTAAGATCTGATTTATTTGGGTAAACGAGTAACATAGGCATGATGATGATGATGTTGCATGGGTATACCTACTGTATACCATATATGTATGATGCCTTGTATGATGATGAATGAATGTTATATGTATGTTCCTTATGATTATGCATGTTTATCTTTCCGAATCTTTACGAATTATGGAAATGAATGAATGAAGTATTATGTAATGTAAAGCGAAAGATAATGAAAGAGGAACATGATGATGAATGCATGCATTAATGAATGAATGCAAAGAAATATGATGATGAATACATGCATTATTGAATGAACGAATTAAGTCTTGCAAGCATTGAATAAGTCGATTGGTCTTTCTTTGTGACTGACCATGGTCATGGTACCTCTACCGCTTACCTACTAGTACTATGGCATACGTTTTGTTGTTCATTTGTTGACTTCGGCCCAGTAGCTAAGACTGATCGGGGTATAGCATATGGTATTGGTATAAAAGTAATTCAATGTGCAAGCAATGATGAAACGGGATCCTTGTCATTCGACCACAGTAATCATACCCGAGTGCTATGAAGTGGGTAAAGCCTGACAGGATCTATATGAGAATTTAAAGATAATAATGCATAACGAATGATGAAGATAATAATGAATATTATCTATGTGTATGTATGATGTATGATGATGGGAAAGAATGGTTTATAACGGATATTAACTATGTTTATTATAAAACTAGAACTCACTCAGCAACGCTGACTTTTATGTGTTTCCAGTTGGCAGGTAGTGTTGCTTGGGATGGCACGAGGCGACTACTCAGCTTTTTTGGGATGGAATTCTCCTTTTGATAATGCTGACACGCAATGTGTTGTGGGCCCATAATGCACGCAACACATTATGTTGCATGCAAGTGCAAGATTCCTTTAGGATCCCGATAAACGGGATTACTTAAGGAATCTTCTTTATGATGAAAATTTAATATTTCTTTACTAGAGGTCACTGTATATGACCATTTTGTAATCAGTAACGATGTAATCTTTTGTATAATGCTTTTGTGATGTAATGCAACATTAGGTGTTTTGTAATTGACGTACGTTGTATTAAATGGCAAAAGTATTTATAGTAAAGGAAAAGTTTATCTCAAAAATTCCGCTGCATGATTTTATTAAGTTTATGCAAAAATATGTTTTATGTGCGATGAACTACCAACTGTGAGGTGCCCGGGAACGGGGCCTTACACTCAAAAGTCAATACATGGTTGGTCGATGAGAAACGAATGACAAAACACCTATAATAATTATAATTGTTCTCTTTTAACACGTTCAATGACAAAAGGTACGTTCGGTCGGTTTCGGGTCAGTTTAGGTTTAACGCGCGACATGCCCAAAAGGCTTACATATTTATTTATTCTTAAAATATATAATTCGTTTGAGTACACCATCACTATATATCTATATTTGTATATTTATAGACATCTTTGAGTCAGTTAAGGAAACACCGGATCTCTCGGAATTTGAAATTGACGTTGACTTGTTGACTTGTTGAATTGTTGAATTTTGACAATTTCATACAAGTGTCTTCATCTTCCGTAGGAGCTTTGTCTTCCATAGGAACTTTTACTCTTCCGCAGGAACTTCGTCTTCCGCAGGAACTTGTTCTTCCGTAATAGTATGCACCATCTTTTGGTGATTCCATCAGTGGATACTGATGTTCATCCGTAGACAATCTTCGAATGCTTGGTATTGTAAGAAACATATCTACGGATGAACACAAATGTTCATACGTAGATGTTTCTTACACTTAGCCGATTTCAGAAATCAACCAAATATAATGTTTGCGCCTGTCATCATACAAAAAGCAACACAGGTTATATGGGTTAACCTACATACTCAGTGCATATATATATACTAATAATCAGTTACAATCATTTATTACAAGAATTGATTAAAGTTCTAAGCCTATACAAATTGATCTAGACCTATTTTCTCTAGATCTTTGAGTGTTACTTTGATTAAAGTTCTAAGCATCAATCACATGGTTAGCAATATTACGGCTGTCGACTATCACATCATTGTGCAACCCTAGCGGCCGTCACATCAACAACAACATCAATTCGATTGAAGAAATCATTGTTCATAGTGTTTATAATTATTCTTTTGTAATCATTACTCAATATTAATGAAATACATTTGAATCAATTATTGTGTTCGTATTTACTGTGTCCTTGTGATTGTGTTCTTCAATTAACAATTAACACAATTAAACAACAATTAATGATTATTCCACGATTATTAACTTGTCTTTGTTTTAATACTGATAATTCCTGAATTGAGATCCTTGGATTCAGAGGTGGTATCAGAGCCAAGTGCTCATTGATTTAGATCAATTGATCTATCAGTATTAAAACTGTTTAATTGTCTTTTAAACAACTCATTCAGTGACTTACCATTCAGCAAGCATTATCTCGTTGCTTGATTGATTTAGATCTATATTCACATCAAATGAATACTAGATCTGAGTCTTTGATAGATTTGTCTACTTTAACTTTCAGAGTTAAATTCATAATAAATAAAAAAATGAGTACTTTTGGTGGATCATATCAACCACCAAAGTTGGCAACAAAAGCTGATTTTAATTCCTGGAAAATCAAGTTCAGGAATCATGTGAACTACACTGATTCTGACTTATGGGAGTCCATTACTGAAGGTCCTTATATTCCACCCACTCTTGGGCCGGATTATAATGATAAGAATCAAACAATTAGCACCAAAGACCTGCACCCGATGATGTCAAAAAGGTCAAAGTTGATATTAAAGCATACAGTTTTCTATGTATGGCTTTGCCTGAAGATATGTTAATCAGGTGTGAGAACTACAAAACAACAAATTCCTTGTGGAAGATACTTCATACTCTCTACGAAGGAAGTGATGAGATCAGAAGCATCAGGAAAGACACCCTTAGATCACAATATGAAACCTTTCATCATATTGAGGGTGAATCAATTTCTCAACAACTCCACAGATTCATGCAACTTGTTACTGAGATGAATATCTTGGAGTTGAAATACACTGCTGAGGAACTGAACAAGAAGATGCTCCATACTTTGCCTGAAAGTTGGAAGCAGAATGTGTCCATGTTCAAGAACACCTTAGATCTCAAGACAACTGGTCTAGACACACTGGTTGCCAAAGTAGAGGCTCTTGGAATGGATGAAAAATCAAGAAACAAGAGTGTGAGAACCCATGTCCCACCTTATCACTTCAAAGAAACAAAAAATGCTGGAAGTGCATTTATTTCAAACAATAATATTGATAACTCTTGTGCTTTGAGTGATGATGAAGAGGAAGTCAGTTTCTATGCTGCTAAATCCTCAAAGAAACCAACTCAAATTAAAAATCAAAAGGATAAAGGAAGAACTGATGACAAAAGAGATACAACTGCAGCCACAGCAAAGTCTTCACAACCAAACAATCAGTCAGAACCAATCACTGTGATATTGAATTCTGAAGAACAAAAAGCAGCATTTGCAGCTTTTAGTTCTAGTTTTCAAGCCTACTTGGGAAGCTCTCTAACTTTAGCAAATATCTGCCAGCAAGACTTGAAAGAACTACATCCTGATGTAGTGGAAGAGATGGATTTACAATGGCAGGTGGCAATGATTGCTTACAGAGCGAAGCAATATCTCAGGAGAAAGAAGAACCTGGCTGCAGCAAGCAAAACATCAAAGATTGGTGTTGACAAGTCGAAGGTAAGATGTTTCAAGTGCAATCTATATGGACATTTTTTAGAGAATGCAATCAACAGTCACACCCAGAGATGAGACAACATCAGCAGCATCAGCAACATCAGACTCAAACTCATCAACAATCAATTTCTCAAAGATCTCTGCACAGACAACCTCAGCTGACTAATACATCCCCACCAGCCACAAATGAATCAGCAGGACCTAGTAACTCAAAGGAGTCAGGGCTGATCATACTTCAAGATGGAACTTGTGAATGGAGTATGTATGAAAAGGAAGTCTTGGAAGAGAATCAAGCTTTGATGGCTCACATGGAAAACAATGTTCCTCCAATGGCCAGAGAGGTAAGAGAAAGGTTGTGTTCATTATCATGTGTTGAGGAAGTTGAACGTTATAGAGTCCATGCTCAACAGTTGGTTAACAAAGTAAAAGAAACTATGATTTTGAATAAATCACATGTTAGAGAGCATAAATTATATCAAATCAAAATTAATTCTTTGCAAAAGGATTTAGAAAAATTTGTTTCTGAAAACTACAGCCTAAAAGCCAAAGTTGAGCATCTGACCACTTTCTTTACCAAATCCATGGCTGATCATGCATCAACTGAAGTGAAACGTCAGAAGTTTCAACTTTCATCTCAGCAATATCAGAAGCTGTTTAACTCTCATATTCAATCAAAGAACATGTATGGGTTGGGTTATAATGTATTTGCACCACCAATAAATGAAAATTATAGAACTCTACCTGAAACAATGACAAACACATTGTCAAATCATTTTGTGCCTAGCACCAAGATTGATATAAAAACAAATCAAATCAACATTAAAAATAAAGCTGAGGTGAGTGAAATTGAGTCCTTTTAATCAGAATTTTTAAAACATAATGACTCAGAATTTGATTATGGTAAATGTGATGACTTGGATGATTCTGATGAACAAGATGTTGGTCAACTGAACATTGGTAAGAATGTTCATATTAAAGCTGGTCTTCCAAAAGTCCTTGAAGAATCAAAGCTGCTATATCCTCCAAAGCAAAGAAATATGCTGAAGACAATATGCAAGAGGATTGCTGAACTAAATGAAGGACTTCAAGAATTGAATCTTCACAAAAGTTCATCATTAAAGGAAGTTGGTAACTATGGATCAAGTGTACAAGTACCTTCATCTCATGCAGATAAAGGTATAAAGAAACATTTATCAACTAAACATAAGAAAAACTCTTCAGTTGAAGATCTGCGGAAGGCAAAATGTGATGAATCCGTAGAACATCTGCGGAACAGTAAAGCTAAATCTCCGAAAGAAACATCACAAATGACTGGCAACAAACATGCTCAGAAAAGTTGGATTTCAAGAAGACAAGGTCGGCTAAAGTTAAACAAGACTCAGTGGATGGTTCTTATAGTAAAAGCAAGGAGAAATCAAGTGACCCACTGGAAAAGGAGCTGAAGTCCCACAATCTGAACAAGAAAAAGAAGCCCGAGTCTAAAGACAATTCAAAAGAAAAATACCGCAAATGGTGTGATATGAAAAATCATAATACAGATGACTGTTACTTCAGTAGTTACTATTCCATATGCAATATGAACAATCACATGACTTCTGATTGCTACTTCAACAAACATTGTGCAATCTGTAACAAAAATAATCATTCAACTCAGGAATGTTATTTCAACAAGAAGAACAAAACAAAGAGCTTAAAGAAGTCAACTGCGGAAGTGTCTGAATTAGATTCTCAATCTTCTGAAAGTGACAAAGAATCAAAGTCCAAGAAAATCCAACAAAAATCCAAGCAGAAAACATATGATGAGGACAAGCCTTTGAAGAAAAGAGTATCAAATGAGTCAAAAATACCTCATAAAAAGGTGGATCTGTCAGACAAGAAGACAAATGTGAATGATGATTTTTTTTATAATTTTGAAAAAGGAACTCCTGTGACTCAATCAAAATTGAAAGATGATGAAACATTCAGAAATTTAGTATCAACCTCAAAAACAAAATATCATCCAAAGAAAGGTAAGATGAAGATAGAATCAATTAAGAAAGAAGACAATCAAAAATCTGTCTCATCTTCAACAGAATCATCCTCACCACCATCAAATCAACAAGAATCAATTAGGACTGAAATTAATACTGAAACTTCAAGATTAATTCATGAAGAAGTAACAATTGTAGACACTTCTGGCAAACCCAAAACAATTAAGGCTTGGGTTGTCAATTCTAATTGATTTCTTCTTTTGGGCAGGAACAATCATGGAGAGCTGACAACAAGTGGTATGTTGACAGTGGTTGTTCGAGGCATATGACAGGAAACTGTTCTCTTCTCTATGACTTCAAGCATTAACATGCCTCATATGTGGCATTTAGTGGGGATAAGAAGGGAGGTAAAATAGTTGGTGAAGGAATGGTAACAAATGGTGTTCTAACATTTGACAAAGTGAATTGTTGTGAAAATTTGCAGTACAATTTACTTAGTATATCTCAAATTTGTGAAAAAAAATACATAACATTATTTGATGACACTAATAGTTATATTCTTAAGCCAGGTTTTTCAGTTCCAGAAGAATGGATCCTTCTTAAAGCATCAAGAAAAGGAAACACTAATGTTTTGGATATGAACAACACAACACTCACAAAACATGAAACATGTCTTTTATCCATTTCCTCTGAAGATGAATCTCAATTGTGGCATAGAAGACTTGTTCATTCCAACTTGAAGAATATGAACAAATTGGTGAAAAATGACTTAGTCATTGGTCTACCAAAGAAAGAATTTTATTGTTCAAATCACTGTTCTTCATGTTACAAGGGAAAACAACATAGAGTGTCTCATAAAACCAAAACTGTCAACACTAACACTACACCACTCAAATTACTTCACATGGATCTTTTTCGTCGAACCAATGCGATGAGCATTGGAAAAAGACAATATTGTTTGGTGATAGTAGATGACTTCACTAGATTTACCTGGGTCTTTTTCTTAAGACAAAATAGTGAAACATCGGAAACATTAATGGACTTTGTGATCAAGATTGAGAATCAACTTGATCTAAAAGTTAAGATTTTCAGGAGTGACAATGGGACTGAATTTGTTAATGCTGATCTAGATTCTTTTTACAGGAATAAAGGTATTGCAAGGCAATTTAGTGCACCAAGAACTCCACAACAAAATAGAGTTGCTGAAAGAAGGAATAGAACTCCCATAGAAGCAGCAAGAACAATGCTAGCTGACTCTCAGCTGCCTATAACATTCTGGGCAGAAGCTGTGAACACAACATGCAATGTTTAAAACAGGACTTTAATTTTCATAGAACATAATAGAAGACCTTATGAGCTCTTATTCAAAAGGAAGCCTTTTATAGGATATCTTAGAGCTTTTGGGTGTCATGTATCTGTGTTAAACTCTAAAGAACAATTGGGAAAATTTTCTGAAAAAGCCTATGATGGTTTCTTTGTTGGATATTCATCCACATCTAAATCATTTAGGATTTACATTCTAGAACATAACATTGTTGAAGAGACTCCTAATGTCTCTTTTGATGAATCCATTTTTACAAAAACTGTAAAAGGATCATCTTGGTTATTTGATATAGATGCATTAACAGAGTCATTTAACACTGGATATTTAATCAATGCAGGTTCTGCTCATACATGTTATCCATTTGTTCCTCCAAGTTTTAATGAAGTGTCACTATAAGCTGATCCTCCAAGGCCACAACCTTCAAACATCCTGCAGTAAGAATCAAATAATCTGACAAGTCAGCAGTATGAAGATACATCCGGAGAAGCAAATCCTTCATCCGCAGTCCATGAACATACATCCGTAGATGATCATCCTTCATCCATAGATGTAAATAATGCTTCAACCGATGCTCCTAGGGGTGTAGATGTTTTGAATCAACAAAACTTGCCAGCAGATCAACAAACTCAACTCGTAGATGTTGCTGTAGCTCCTACGGAATAACAAAATGCCTCCGTAGAAACTCCTACTGAAGAATACCATGATGTAGATGAAGTTTAAGCTGACCCTGTTGAACCTGAGAACGCTTTGACTACTTCATAGGCTCCTCATCACAGCTAAATCCCTCTGATCCAATGGATTTAACAAATTTAGAATCAACTATCCCAGTTGATACTATTTCAACAACCAGAATTCATAAGTCTCATCCATCAGATAATATCATAGGAGACCTGAATGCAAGAACTACCAGAAGCAAAGGGGGAGTGGCAAACATTTGCTTGTTCACTTGCTTCTTATCTCAGGTTGTTCCAGTAAACATTACAGCTGCTCTAACGGACAATAGCTGGATTGAAGCTATGCAAGAAGAACTACAACAATTCAGAAAACAAAAGTTCTGGAATCTTGTAGACTTGTCTCAAGGTCAACATCCAATTGGAACAAGGTCGCTCTTCAAAAACAAGCTGGATGACAGAGGTATAATCATGAGAAACAAAGCTAGACTGATTGCTCAAGGATATACTCAAGAAGAAGGGATATACTATGATGAAGTCTTTGCTCCAGTTGCAAGAATTGAAGCAATCATGGTTTTTCTAGCTTATGCTTCATTCAAGAAGTTTACTGTGTATCAAATGGATGTCAATTATGCTTTCCTTTATGGAAAAAATGATGAAGAAGTATATGTGGCTCAACCCCCTGGATTTGAGGATCCTGACTACCCACATAGAGTCTACAAGCTAGACAAAGCCTTGTATGGACTTCATCAGGCACCAAGGAAGTGGTATGAAACATTATCATCCTTCTTGCTGAAGCATGGCTACAAAAGAGGGACTATTGATCAGACTCTCTTTCTCAAAGAAGAACATCAAGATCTTTTGGTGGTACAAATATATGCAGATGACATCATATTTGGATCAACCAACAAGAAGCTTGCTTGTACTCAATTGTCATACAAACAAAGTCAACAAGGTCCAACATCAAGAAATGATTCTATCACCTAATAGGAATCATACATTTAAAGTTTCAATAAAACTTTAATATCCGCAGAAGTTTCAGTAAAAGTTCTGCATCCGCAGAAGTAACAGTGAAATTTCTGCATCAGCAGAACGAACAGTAAAAATGTAACTTTTTGCATAATCGAAGAATTGGTAAACTAACGGATGTGCAAATGACTTTGAAAGTACAATTCATGTTCATAGAATGGTAATCTATGAATAAGATGTACTCAACAATAATGTTACATTTAACTTTTAATTATGGTTCCACAGAGGTTCTGCAGAAGCGGCGATACATCCGGAATAAATGAAGTTCACGGAAAGGGATAAATGGAAAGTGGGCCCAACATAATAAATAAATGGAATTATTGCGTCTGCTTATAAATGAGGTTTTTGAAATTTAAAATTCATTAATCACTGAGCCCTTTTCTTTTTGACCTAGAAAAACGCACTCCCTTTCCCCTCTTCCACAAACATTCAAACCTGCAAACTAAAAACCTCAAAACAAACACGTAATCTTGATCATAGACTACTGCTTTGAAGGTAAAACATGTCATAATCATCAATAATAAACTGTTTGATTCATGATTACTGTTAAAACTGTTCGTATTCATGTCTGCACCACTAATACTAACATACTCATCTTGTAATAAATGATTGTAATTGATTATCAGTATATATATATATATGCATTGAGTATATAGGTTAACCCATATAACCTAAGATCTATGCACATATATATATATACACACACATATATATATATATATATATATATATATATATATATATATATATATATATATATATATATATATATATATATATGTGTGTGTGTGTGTGTGTGTGTGTGTGTGTGTATGTGTGTGTGAGTATTCATGTCTGCACCGCTGATTCATGATTACTGTTAAAATTGTTCGTATTCATGTCTGCACCACTGATTCATGATTACTGTTAAAACTGTTCGTATTCATGTTTGATTCATGATTACTGTTAAAATTGTTACTTTAATAATCATACAAATTTATTATTAATATATTTCTAACATGTTATATTCACACACTATTATTTACGTACATGTTTATATCTATAATTGCGTCACCATACACTTCATGCTCGATTTACAACACGATAATCTATTTTTACTCATATCATCGCATATACTTACATACAACATATGAATACCACAATTATAGTTAACCATCCACACATACAATGTGTGTGTGTGTCTGTATATATATACGTATACATACATACATATATATATGTATATACATGTATATATATGCCTACATACATACATATATACATATATACATACATACATACATGCATGCATACATACATACATACATACATACATACATACATATATATACATATATATATATGTGTGTGTGTGTGTACTCACACCAAGATACACCTACGATACATAAAAGTGATTATATACTCATACTATTACAATCATACAATGTATATATACCTATACTTAATCAACATCCATTATCCACAAGCAACTAAGACTTACCAACATACCTCATTTCAAACACACATATTCTTGCACTCACATAAAACAATCTCACACCACAACATACATACACACACTGTAATATATACGTTTAAGCACACAAAGTCAAACACATACACATCATTCATATGCACACACACACTCCCGTACACTCATACATACACACACAACGTTACACACTCACATCCAATATATATATATATATATATATACATATACATATACATATACATATACATATACATGCATATATATACATATACGTATATATATACATATAGATATATATATATAAATATAGATACATATATACATATTGTTGGATTCTGTATGCCCAAGACACATAGAACATTGATGTGGTTAGTACGTTGTGATCCAAGTCGGGTCATACCCAATAACAAGCTTAGCAAACACCAACTAATATTTAATTGATGATATGATCATGCTATTAAATAATTACACCAATTTGGAAAATGGGTTTTCTAAATAAATTATATGTGAGAAAGAACAAACTATGAGGATACTTTGTTCATGGACATTATTTGTTATGTTGTTTAATTTAGTTAATCAATATTAAATAATAAAAGTGTGTGTGTATATTATGTATAATTAAAAGGTTAATTATGTTAAAACATTTAGTAAAAAAACTTGGAAGGTTTTTAAAAGGGGAAAACCCTAAAAGGGTTATGGATGTGATTCGGCCGCAAGGCCCTCTCCCCTCTCTTCCCCTTTTCTTGATTTTGAAACAAGAAACCTCTCTAAGAACACACACACATCTGAGCTACTCCTTTCTCACATGAAAATCGACACAAGAACTCAAGTTTCTCACATGGAAGAGAAGTCTTACGGCTGGAACAAAGGCTCTAGCAGCCTCTTGATGTATCACGACTGAAAGAGGGTTTCAGCAGTGTACTTGGTCCGATTTTAGGTGTCAAGTCCAAGCAAAATGGTGTTTTCTTGAAGGCTTGTGGGTATGAACACTTGAGAACATCTATTGTTGATGTTTTGACCATCCAAAACAGCTTCATCTTCATCATGCATCCACGATTTTCAGCAGGTTTTGCAAGGTAGTATGTATCACTTGTTTGGGTTGTTATATATTGGTGATAACTAGTTCAAACACATATATAAGATCCTTGCATTCTTGGGTTTGTTGTAGACATGAAATGAACCATGTTTTTCAGATTTCAAATGATATTTGTTTGATGTTAATCCGCTGCGTTTTTCAAGTTTAAAATGGTTAAACAACATTGTTTAGGTCCAACAAACCCGACAATGGTATCAGAGCCGGATATGTGGATGACTAGTTTCTTGTGTTCTTGTAAAATTGGTTTTATGAGGCTTTAACAACCTTATTAGGGCTGTTTTGTGATGATTTGATGATACCCCAACCTTTCAAGGTTGTAATCATGCATGCTTATGATTGGATCTTGAAAGGAAAGATATCAATTTGGTTGATTGGTTTTGTTTGGACAAAAGACCCTAAATTCTTAGTTTGTGTAGGCTGAAAATTTAGGGTCAAATGGGGTTCATTTAGTTCTTGAAATGATGTATATGGATACATGTTTTAGTGCATAACATAGCGTTGACCATGTATGTTTTGGATTTGGTTGATTGTGGAATTGTCATGTTGGTTGTGTTCCTTTTATTTGGGTTGTAATAATTCCTTTTGATGTTTCTATTTGGGTTATAATTTGTTTATTCATTTGGAAATGTAATAAATAGATTAGGAGTATTTTTTCTTTTACTAGAAAATATGTATTAGGATATATATATTTTGTAAAAGAAGATGCTCGGGAAGGAAGCACAAAAGGAAGACACAAAGGATGGACTTGAAGCATTTGGATGCAAGTTCAAGTGGGAGTCTTTGAAGACCTCATCATTTGTGTTGTGTTCAACCCTTAGGAAAGACCTTATGACAACACTTGTGATGGCAAACAAGTGTAGTCAACTTAGTGGCTATAGTTATGCACATATGTTTGTATGATTGTGCTTGTTTGGTTGTTTGTTGCATGATTGTTATTTGACATTTGGATGTGCATAACAAACTAATTAAAAAACTTAACAAGCTGAATTTTATGGTTCCTAATCATTAAGTGATTAATAAAAGGTTATTAAAAGGATTAATGATTTAATAAAATAGGTTTTATTAAAAGTGAACCATAGGATACCTTGCATTTGAAAGCATGCAAATACAAGGTAAATAGAGTTTTCAAACTAGAATCAATGAAAACTAAAAATCCCTTTTCAAACAAGTTTAACACCGTCCTTTTGCATAACACTTAAGTCATTTGGAAACTCTTAATGGGATAAAGGTCACCTAACCATTTTGAGGGAACTTATGACTTAAGGTGGGAATACCACATTGGTGGGATAAAGGTCACCTAACCACTTGTGTTGGTAAACTCACATGTGTGTGCAAATAGGGTAACTTGATTTGCAAACCATGTTGAATGGATCACCTAAAATATGGTTTCCAAATGGTGTTGATGGGATTAACATGCCGACTTTGCATATGATGTTTAAAGTCGATCCCATACCGCTAGAAGTTGCAAAAGGTTGCAATTGTCAAATGTTGACTACCTTGTTAATTTGAATAATGGGATAAAGGTCACCTAACCATTATTTGAATGTAACGTTGGATTCTAGATTTTAATTATTAATTGTCTATGAGACATAAAGGGTATTAATAATTAAAATGAAATTTTTCAGAAATACTAAAAAGAACTTTGTAAAATTTGTAGAATGACCGCAAACAATAATGCTACCACCCCGACCGTCCATACCCTATCACAGAGAACTATTTTAGAGAGGGATCGTCTGTACCATAATGACCTTATGGACTGGTCTCGAAACTTGAGAATTGTTCTCAAGTAAGAGCAAAGGCAAATGTCCTTGACGATCCTATTGCTAACCAACCCGACCCCGACGATGTTAAGGCCGCCTCGAGAGGCTTAGCTGTCCTGTCTCAAAGGAGTTGACCAAGGATTTATTCCTTGATGGCCTAACTAAAAGTTTGAGACATTCATAATGAATTACAATATGAATGGATAGGACAAGAGCATTGGTGAGTTTCACGCAATGCTCGCAACAGCTAAGGCAGGGATGGGTAGAAAGGTTCTACCTATTCTCTAGATCAATAAGGAAAGGCCAATCCCGATCCCAAGGCAAATGTTGCCAAAGGAGAAGGGCACATCAAAGGCAATGGGTAAGGGTAGATCAAAGCGGAACCTCCAAAACCTAAGCTTATGAAGCTTAAGGTAACCGAAAACGATCCATGCTTTGAGTATGGTGAGATAGGTCATTTGAAAGGGATTCATCCAACCTATCTCAATGAGTTGAGAAATAAAAGGGATGCTGGGCAAACCTTAAGCATAACTTTCATAATCCATATTGACTTAGGTGTTATTTCCTCAAAGCACATGGGTAATTGGATACCTCATATGGAACTCACTATTGCAATTTGTTGCAAGGGTTCAAAAAAAATAAGCACTTTAGGAAAGGAGACTATTTTTTGAAACTTTCAAAAGGTTTGGAAGTTGTTCGTCAAAAGATGTTATATGCTCCTAGTTTGACTAGGAACATGATTTAAGTTTCCCTTTTAGAACGATATGTTTATGATTTAAAGTTAGTAAATGATGGTATTTATATTTATATGGATGATGTATATTGTTTTAAGGCCATGCCTTCTAATGATGTTGATGAATTGGTTCATAATGATTCGTCCTATAATAACACATTATACCTATCATGCACCAAGAGACTTAAAATGGTTTAAGTGACTCTTATTCTTGTCATTGTCATCTTGGTTACATAAACAAGAATTGGATTTAAACACTTTAAAAGAATGGTCTTTTGAAAACAAATGAAAATTGTTCATTTGATAAGTGTGAATCTTGTTTACAAGGTAAGATAACCAACACGCCTTTTAGTGGTACTAATGAGAGGGCAAAAGACTTATTAGGAGTCATACATTTGGATGTATGTGGTCCTTTTAAGACAATGACAAGGTATGGTGAAACTTACTTCATTACCTTTACCGACGATTATAGTCGCTATGGTTATGTGTACTTGATGGCACATAAACATGAATAATTTGAACTGTTCAAAACTACAAGAATGAAGTAGAAAATCAACTCGATAGAACTACCAATGTTCTCCTTTTAGATAGAGAAGGTGAATACCTAAGTGAGACTTTTAGGGATCATCTAGGAAGTTGTAAGATTGTCTCACAACTTACTCCTCACTGAACACCATAACATAATGGTGTGTTTGAAAAGTGAAATCGAACCCTATTGGATATGGTTCGACCTATGATGGCTATAAGCTCACTACCTGTATCATTTGGGGTTTCGCACTACTCTCCGCGGCTCATATTTTGAATATGGCCCAAACCAAGAAAGTGGATTCGACGCCTTTTGAAATATGGAATGGAATAGTTCCATCGCTATCATATTTAAAATTATGGGTCATGAAGCTTATGTTAAGCTTAACACCCAAACCAACTGAAAGTCGATTCACTAAGTGTATATTTGTTGGATATCCAAAAGGACTGTAAAGGATACTACTTCTTTGATCCAACAGAGCAAAAGGTATTTATTGCTCAAAAGACAGAGTTCTTGGAAGCCAAGTTCCTTATGGAAGGAATGACGCATAGAACAGTGGAATTTGATGAGGATCAAGATCCACAAGCCGATACACGTTTGGTTGACACTAGCAATCAACAGGAGGTTGTTGATCATGATCAAGAGGTTGATCAATACACACAAAACGTTCACAGATCTGGTAAAGTTAGCATTCCACATGAAAGATATGGATTTTCCTAGATGGATGCTACATGGTTGACTCCAATGAGCCAACTTCATACCTTGATGCAATGTCCAATTCGGATTGTGACAAGTGGCTAGGAGCCATGAACGTAGAGATGCAATCCATGTATGACAACCAAGTTTGGGAATTGGTTGACTCTTCACTTAACTCCAAACCGGTTGGATGCAAGTGGGTTTTCAAGAAGAAAACTGATATGCATGGAAACTTGGATACTTACAAGGCAAGACTTGTAGCAAAAGGTTTCACTCTAAGTCAAGGGGTTGATTATGATGAAACCTTCTCGCCAATGGCAATGCTAAAGTCTATCAGGATATTGTTTGCCACAACTGCTCATTATGATTATGAGATTTGGCAAATGGATGTCAAAACCGCTTTTCTTAGTGGACACCTCGAAGAGACTGTCCATATGGTTCAGCCTGAAGGTTTTGTCGATCCAAATCATCCGGATAAAGTATGCAAGTTAAAGAGATCAGTCTATGGATTGAGACAAGCATCGAGAAGTTGTAATCAACGTTTTGATGAAAAGATCAAGAAATTGGGTTTCATCAAGAACGCTGACGAGGCTTGTGTGTATCAAAGGGCTAGTGGGAGTGTAACTACGTTCTAAGTATTGTATGTTGATGACATACTACACTTGGAAATTGTTTTGTCAAAAAGGGATCTCCGTGAAGCCGTCTATATTTTGGAAATAAAGATCTATAGGGATAGATCGAGGCGGTTGAGAGGGTTAAACCAAATGCATACATTGATAAAATCTTAAAAAGGTTTAAGATGGTAAACTCTAAGAAAGGTATAGTATCTATTCAAAGAGGGACAACATTGAGTGCATCTCAATGTCCAAGCTCAAAGGATGAGCAAGATCGCATAAAGGACATCCCATATGCGTCTGCTATAGGATCCATCATATATGCGATGATATGCACTAGACTGGACATGTCATGCACATTAAGCATGACAAGTAGATATAAGCAGAATCCAAGTAACAGCCATTGGATGGATGTTGAAAGTATATTGGAATACCTTAGGAGGACTAAGGATATGTTTCTAATATAAGGATCTGATGAAGAGGAACTGGTTGTAAAGGGTTACACGAATGCTAAGTTCCAAACTGATCGAGATGATCCTCGATCACAATCCGGGTACGTCTCCATTATGAATAGGGTAGCATTGTCCACTACAGAATTCGAGTACATAGCCGCCTCATTAGCATCTTTGGAAGCTGCATGGATAAAAGGTTTATCACCAATCTAACGATGGTCTCTACCATTCAAGACCCCTTAGAAATCTTTTGTCATGACGAGGGTGCGATCGTTCAAATCAAGGAACCCCGTGCACATCAAAAGATTAGGTACAATGAACGGAAATTCAACTACATAAGGGATGAAGTTGAAAAAGGGAAAGATATGTATTCGCAAAGTTCACTTTGATCAAAACATTGTGGATCCACTCACGAAGCTCCTTGAAAGGGCAAAGCATGAAAGTCATACTTGTGCCTTAGGACTTCGATATTCTAGTGATTGGAATTGATCTGTTTAGTATTAATATTGTGGAACAATTGTAATACTTAACTTATCTATGTATTTACGATATTTTAAGTGATGTTCCTTTTAGCATGTTTACATCCATGAATAATTTTATTATTCTAAATGTCCGTAGTCGGTCATATTTGTGGGAACAAATATGAATGTAAGACTATTATGAACTTGGATTGGTGGATATTCATAAGGCATGAATATAGAGCAATTGGTTGCTGCCAAGGTTCATAGATATTCGTGGGATACAAATATTGGACTGAGCCGCATCTCAAATCTTACTACATGGAATCTTATTGATTGATCATAAGTAAATTTGAGTAAAGGCGAATATCATTTGGTATCCTCCGACCTAAGATACATATTGGGTTTTGATACTCATCAAGTGTTATACCTTGAGCTAGTTCTTCACTGATATGAAATAATTGTCAGTACATAAGGCTATGTTCAGGTATGACATAAGGTGATTGTGAGAAACGTATGTAGTCAAGATGGGATTTGTTCCTCTTATTCGTTGAGAGCATGATGTCTTAGGCCTGATTAAGTTAAATCAACAAGGAATGATCATTCTGTGTCCTTGGATTTAACATGACATCTGTAACAAAAGGATAAATGATTGATTCACCTAAATCATTTCAAGTTGGATACTTGAAGGGGATGATGTTATTGAATGGCTTCTAAGTCATGCGTATTAAGGGTAGTAAACCGTTGTTAGGCGGTATTTACTGCTTGCATCAATCTTCTATGTATCTTGTGCAAGTGGCAGATTGTTGGATTCTGTATGCCCAAGACACATAGAACATTGATGTGGTTAGTACGTTGTGATCCAAGTCGGGTCATACCCAATAACAAGCTTAGCAAACACCAACTAATATTTAATTGATGATATGATCATGCAATTAAATAATTACACCAATTTGGAAAATGGGTTTTCTAAATAAATTATATGTGAGAAAGAACAAACTATGAGGATACTTTGTTCATGGACATTATTTGTTATGTTGTTTAAATTAGTTAATCAACATTAAATAATAAAAGTGTGTGTGTATATTATGTATAATTAAAAGGTTAATTATGTTAAAACATTTAGTAAAAAAACTTAGAAGGTTTTTAAAAGGGGAAAACCCTAAAAGGGTTATGGATGTGATTCGGCCGCAAGGCCCTCTCCCCTCTCTTCCCCTTTTCTTGATTTTGAAACAAGAAACCTCTCTAAGAACACACACACATCTGAGCTACTCCTTTCTCACATGAAAATCGACACAAGAACTCAAGTTTCTCACATGGAAGAGAAGTCTTACGGCTGGAACAAAGGCTCTAGCAGCCTCTTGATGTATCACGGCTGAAAGAGGGTTTCAGCAGTGTTCTTGGTCCGATTTTTGGTGTCAAATCCTAGCAAAATGGTGTTTTCTTGAAGGCTTGTGGGTATGAACACTTGAGAACATCTATTGTTGATGTTTTGACCATCTAAAACAGCTTCATCTTCATCATGCATCCACGATTTTCAGCAGGTTTTGCAAGGTAGTATGTATCACTCGTTTGGGTTGTTATATATTGGTGATAACTAGTTCAAACACATATATAAGATCCTTGCATTCTTGGGTTTGTTGTAGACATGCAATGAACCTTGTTTTTCAGATTTCAAATGATATTTGTTTGATGTTAATCCGCTGCGTTTTTCAAGTTTAAAATGGTTAAACAACATTGTTTAGGTCCAACAAGCCCGACACATATGTATATATAGATATATATATATATACATATATATATATATGTAAAATGAGTATATACATATGTATATACATATGTATATACATATGTATATACATATGTATATACATATATATATATATATGTATATATATGTATATATGTATACATATCTATATATGTATATATGTATATATATGTATATATGTGTATATATGTATATATGTATATATATATGTGTGCATTAAAACCGCAACAAAATACATATATATAAACATCAAACTGCATAGCACACATCTATTTCCATATATATACATACAGGACATTATATATACATATGAGCGATACATACATGCATACATTCACATACATGACCGATACATACACGCATATATAAGATACATACACCCAACAAATACATATATATATATACACATCAAACACAAACAAAAACCACACACACAGCAGCCTTCAGCTGTTGTGTTTTGTCCTCTCGACCCACACGCAATGGTGCACGACCCACATCGCGCACAACAGCTTCAGCCCATGTTTTTCCTTCAAACCGCATACACACACTGCATCCACACACAGCAAAACACACACACATCAGCCTTTGACGGCTGTGTTTGATGCTCTTGACAAACGCAGCACACGCACATATAGTACATGCACAGAAACACACGCAAGGCAGACACACAACAAATACTCACACAGCCTCTTGTACATGCATATACATACACAATTAACACACTTAACATATATATACACATCTACTGCAGTATACAACATATATATATATATATATACATTTCAATCACATATACACTCACATCATCATATATACATACATACAAACGTGCAAAGCTGCTGCGTTTTCTTCAGATATACATACTACACACATATACATATATACAAACTGCCTAAATACATTCGCAGCAGCCGAAGGCTGCTGTGTCCTCTTCAAACACACACCATACACACACAATCACATATACATTACATACATACACACTCTGTCACATATATATACACACGGACCGCAACCAAAGATTGTTGCGTGGTGTTTATTCATCTCGACACACACCGAAACATCAACACAACACCACCGAAACAGCTTCAAACACTCCGTGTAATCGTGGTACGAACTGTATCTCCCGAAACAAACCGAACCGATAGATCGACATCGAACCACGTGAAAATAAATGAAACAAAGTCTAAACGGATCGTGTACCTGCGATACAACCAAACGACGGGTCGGCGGCAACCGACGGCGGCTAGCGGCGGCAGAAAGAGGTTGTTACGGTTGTTCATGGTGAAGGAGCAGCGGCCATAGGGTTTCGAAAGGGTCCGATTTCATGCGCACGTATGTATATATATTTCTGTTATTTGCAGTTTGGTCCTCAACTTTAAATTAATTATTCCGTTGAGTTAAGTTAAATTACAACCATTAAACCGTGTACTTTAATTATAATAATAATAATATTATAAATATTAATAATCTTAATATCAATAATAATAATAATATTAATTACAATAATAATTATTATAATATTTATCTAATTTATCATATATTATAAAATTTCGGACTAACGCGCAAAAAATTAAGATGAGATTCTGTCCGAAAATGAATTAACTGACAAAATAAATAACATACGAAGAGAGTTAACGAGCTTATCGTTAATTAACGGACCTGTTAGTAAAGGATGTCACAGCATCCCCCAGTTGAGGGAATTTCGTCCCGAAATTGAGCTGGAGTTAGGTCTTGAAGCTCTATCCCTGAACATATGCGGATATTTGATTTTTATATTATCTTCCCGTTCCCACGTGAATTCTGGACCTCGCTTTGAGTTTCATCTCACACTGCAATTGGGATCTTGCTACGTTTCAATCTCTTGACTTCCTGATCCATGATTTCTATCGGTTCTTCCACAAAATGGAGTTTCTCATCAATCTTGATTTCTTTAATCGAGACATGGAGCGATCCATCTGCTAAACATTTCTTAAGGTTTGATATCTGGAATGTGTCATGCACACCACTAAGATCTTATGGTAATTTTAATCGATACGTCACTGGACCAATTCTTTAAGTGATCTTAATTGATCCAACATACCTCGGAGCTTACTTTCTCGTCTTGCCGAATCATACAATAATCTTCCAAGGGGAAATCTTTAACAACACATGATCACCCATATTGAATTCCAACGGTTTCCGCCAGTTATAAGCGTAACTTTTCTGACGGTCTCTGGCTGTTTTAAGTCTGTCCTTGATTTGAAATATTTGTTAGTCATTTCCTGAATAATTTCCGGACATGTCAGTTGACTCTCACCTACTTCAATCCAACATACAGGATGCCACACTTTCTTCCATACAATGCTTCAAACGGGCACATCCAAGGTCGTATGGTAACTATTATCATAAGAGAATTCGACCAACGGTAAATGAGTATTCCAACTACCACCAAAGTCGATCACACATGCCCTAAGAATGTCTTCTAGAGTCAATATCGTACGTTCACATGGACCATCTGCTTGTTAATGACAAGTGGTACTTAGGTCTAATCGAGTGCCTATCATCTTCTGTAAAGTCTGCCAGAACCACAATGTAAATCGACTATCGCGATCTGATATAATTGACGCACCTAGCCTGATCTCACTCACATATAATCTCACCAACTTTTCCATCTTGTAGTCCTTGCAAATCGGTAAGAAACGGGCAGATTTTGTCATTCAATCCACAGTAACCCAAATCGAATCGTGTCCACTAATTATTCTAGGCAAGTTAGTGATGAAGTCCATCGTATGTTTTCCCATTTCCATTCGGGAATTTCTGGTTGTTGGAATAGACGTGATGGTTTCTGATGTTCGGCTTTGACTTTCAAACAAATCAGACATTCACCTACATATGTCGCAATGTCTTTCTTCATTCCTGGCAACCAATACAACTATTTAAGATCTTAGTACATCTTGTCTACATCAGGATTAACAGAATACTTGGAATTATACGCCTCGTTCATAACTAATTGTCATACGTCTCCCTATTTCGGTACCCATATTCAATCCACAAAGTAATAAACACTGTCTTCCTTACATTCCATCTGCTTATCTAACCCACGAAATTCTTCACCAGCCACATTTTCTTCCTTTAATGCCTCACCCTACGCTGTTAGAATCTGAGTCATCAAGTTTGATTGAATAATCATTCCCAAGGCTCGTGCACATACAAGTTTGACACGTTCTTACTTACTCAAGGCGTCAGCCACCATATTGGCCTTTCCTTGATGGTATCGAATCTCACAGTCATAAGCAGTGAGAAGTTACACCCATCGCCTTTGGTGCATATTAAGTACCATTTGATAAAAAATGTGCTGAAGATTTTTGTGATCAGTGTAGATAACACACTTAGTCTCATACAGAAAGTACCTCCATATCTAAAGTGTGGACACCACCGTGCCTAATTCAAAGTCATGCATCGTGTAATTCTTCTCATGAGCCTTAAGCTAACACGAGGTGTAAACAATCACCTTATCCTTCTTCATTAACACATAATCTAGTCCTTGGTGTGGTGCATTGTAGAATACCATGAAACCCATCCGAAAGGATTAATATCAATGTGTTGCACAAATTGTATTTTAATGTTTGAAAGATTTTTCTTGCTACAATCCCTAATTGAATTTCTTATCCTTTTGAGTTAACATTGTCAACAGTTGAGCATTCTTTGATAAGTTCGCAATGTATTATCGACAGTATCAAGCAAACCCTAAGAATGGCTGAATATTCTAGGGAGCCATAGGTGCATCCCACTACTTCACTGGTTCCATCATTCAAGGATCAACCTGAATTCTCTATTCAACCTGATTATTATTTTACACAATAAGGCTTGCATGCCTGGTTCATCAAATCCATGAACACTGCTGGAGGGCTGGTCAAACCAAACGGCATGACTAGGAACTCATAATGCCCGTATCGAGTTCTAACGCTGGTTTTGGTATGTCATCCTCTTGATGCCTCACGGTTGACTTATTCAACTCCTGATAATCGATATACATTCGGAACGACCCATCTTTCTTCTTAATGAATAATATCAGTGCTCCCCACGACGAATGGTTGGGTCGGATAAAACCCATATCTAATAATTCCTGCAATTGGCTCGATAGTACCTGCATTTCTGATGCTGCTAGTTGATATGGCGTCTTTGCTTCAGGTGTTGCTCCAGGAATCAATCTATGTGAAATTCCACCCGTCAAGCAGGAGGCAAACCGGACAAGAAGTCAGGGAATACTTCTAGAAAGTCTTGCACCACTAAAATGTTCTCCAGTCCCTCCTTTTCTTTTGCTTTCTTTTCCACTACATGTGCTGCAGGACCGGGTGAAGGGTTAGCCCTTACAACACAACAACACACTGAGGAGAGTGTATTAGAACACTTAACAAATCAAATGGGGAACCTATATTATGATGCTATGAACACGCGAGTAACTTCAGAAAGAAAATTAACAACACAAGTGGTTGGTTTTCAAGGATGTTGTATATTGCTTCTCAAATTCAAGTTACAAGTATTCAGCATACATACATTACAAGACTTTGAGATACTATATAATACAACCTACAGACGGCCATACTTTGAAGGCCAGCTGGATACACGAATTAGACAACAAAATCCATGTAGAGTCAAAAGGCAGATTTGCCTTTTGGCTAGTGACTATGACATGCCATAGCTCACATCCTAATATATTACAAAAAGGATAAAGGTACATAAAGTAGAAAGGTTTGACCCAAGACCTCAATGTACAGTTTTCCTAAAGCATGGACCTTTTCACCAACTCATACAAGTTGGTGACCAACCAGAGTGGGCAGCGGCAAAGTGGTTTAGGTTTGCAGAAAAAGTACATCAGATAAAGCATGTATGATAAAAGTCTTCGGAAGAATCTGTCTTGGTTTCTTGGCTTCAGCAGACTTTGTCTTGAAGCTAAGAAAGACTTCATTTCTGGCTTCTGAAGATATTGGTCTTTGCTATGAAAGGTTTTAACACTTGAAATGTTTCTGAATTGGTGTAAAACTTTTGTAGCAATACTACTTCAAGTTCTGTGCAGCATGCAGGAGGACTTGATCATTTCATAGAACTACTGAAAGAAGAACTGTCATAACTACTGAGAAATACTTCTTCAGTTGTTGTGATAACTACTGAAGAAGGATCATCACAACTACTGAAGAATACTTCTTTAGCTGTTGTGATAACTATTGAAGAATACTTCTTCAGCTGTTGTGATAACTACTGAAGGATCATCACAACTACTGAAGAATACTCCTTTAGTTGTTGTGACAACTACTGAAAACTGTCTTCAGACTTTGTCTTCAGTTGATATCTCCAGCTGATGTCTTCAGCTGTCGTCTTCAGCCGTTACCTTTAGCTGTTGTCTTCAGTTGATGTCTTCAGCTGATGTCTTCAGCTGATGTCTTCAGCTGTTGTCTTCAGCTGTTACCTTCAGCTGTTGTCTTCAGTTGATGTCTTCAGCTGATGTCTTCAGCTGTTACCTTCAGCTGTTGTCTTCAGCTGATGTCTTCAGCTATTAACTTCAGTAGATGTCTTCAGCTGTTAACTTCAGTAGATAGTTACAAGAGTGTTTCGGCTGCATCAGACTTCTAGGAATCCTTACAAACTCCCCCTAGGCTGATGCTACCAAAACACTTGAAGAAATTCAGCAGCTCACTGTCTTCCTGATGCAAGAGGAGCCATTTGAATTGGAGATGATTTGGCTTTCTCTTCTTACACTTCCTTAGGATTTCTGATTCATCCTGAGGATCAGAGGAGGTTGATTTTGACTTCTTCTTCTTCTTTGCATCAGATTTAGAAGCCATCCTCTTCTTCCTCTTTGCAGTCTTTTACTGAGAAGAATGGCCTGCAGCACCTTGTAGATTAGTTGTGTCTTCCTTAGTTGGGTGTTCGTCCCTCACAGGTTCAGAAGGAAAGGGAGTTTGACCCTGTTGTGGGTCAGATGTTGAGGCTGGCCTTTGACCTTGCTGTTGATCAATAGTTGAAGAGGCTGGCTTATGACCCTGCTATGGATTAGAAGATGGAGCTGGAGGTTCTTGTTTGAGTTGTCTTTTGTTGTTCAAACTTAACCTCTACTTGAGGTAGAGCTTGACTTGGAGGAGTGTGCAAGTCAGCAAGCTCTCCACTCTTGATCTTCTGCTTGATCTCCCTGATATGCTCATCCAGAGTAGATAGAGACATAGGGCCAAGTCTCCTTCCAGAGAATCCATACAGCTTCAAGAAGCTCATCGTTCTTTGTCTATCACCAGATTTTTTCAAGTTCTTCTGAATGAGAGCTGTTGACTTAGCAGCTTTTTCCCTTATTTTCTTCTTTGTTAACTTCGGCTCTTTGAGTACTTGAAGTTCAAGTTGTTTGAGATACTCAAACTCAATGTACTCAAAGGACAAAGGAAGAAGTACTTCTGCCTGGTAAAAGCCTGTGGCGCTCAGGTAGTCTATCATTCTTTGTTTATCTGTTTCTTTATCTACCTGAGGTTCTTATGTAGCAGCCACAGCCTCTTGCACAGGACTTCCTTGTTTATCTGTTTCTTTATCTCAAGAAGAATTTTTGCATTTTCAGGTTCCTTCCTTTCTCTTGACATTTCCATGTTATCCAGATCATTTAATTCCTCTAAGGGGAGAGATATAATCTCATCTATGTCATAGTTCTTGGTCTGTAAGTAAGTAATCCTGACTGCCCTCAACTTATCATTTTGAGTGTTTGGTCTGTGGGCAGCCCTGATTGTAGCTTGCATGAAGCTTGAAGACCTAGTGGAACTTATTCCCCTTAGCTTCCTCTTTCTCTCTCTTTCCTCCTCCTCAATCTCCTCAGGGGTTAGAACCCTTTTCCCTTTGTCACCCACAGACTTTTATGGCACAGGGTGGAGAGAGCTTTGGCCTTCATTGCTTGGTGTAGCACCCAAACTCTGGTCAGAGAGAGACTGTGATACACCTTCACCAGCAGGTGTTTCACTGAGGGGTTGAGTTGTTGAAGTAGTTGTGGTGACAGGTGTTTCAATTTCTGTCACTTCATCAGTTGACTGTAAGACAGGACTTTCAGGCTCTATCACTGGGCCTTCTATCAAGGTTTTCCCTTTGAAGCTAATCTCAGGGTCTGCCTCAACATCCAGTTGACCAATGATATTACCTGATTGCCTTGGTTTATTTTCTTCAGCTTCGTGCCTTCATACACCCTCCCCAAAAAGACTTTGAAACAAGCAGTCTAGGATGTTCACATCAATGTGAACTTGAGGAGGTTGCTGAGTAGGAACTATTACAAGAGAGGATGGTGAGTCCTCAATGTCCATACTCCTTGAAAAACTCCCAGGTTCTGTGATTATAGTGACTTTCTCCCCCTTTTTGGTAGCATCACCTTCTTGTATAGGTGAGATAGGAGTTAGGTCAGCCACATCCTCAGGTTCTTGTGTTCCTGGTTGGGCTCTTCTTAAAGGTCTCTCAGCTAGTTGTTCCTTAAGATAAGATATCTCAAGTTGCTGATCATTGACCCTATTTTGTAAGCTAGTCACTTGAAACTCAAGATGACTAACCTTTGAGACTAAGTACGTGCATGTTTGTGTCAGTTGTTGCACTTTTAGTGTCAGATTCCCCTTATCTTTATCAGAAGAATCATGGGGGATGAGAGAATTGGACCTAGATCCTTACTCTCATCACCAGTATGAGGTTCTTGGCTGCTGGATTTCCTATGTTCATTGACAGCCTCAGATGAAGTGTCAATGGGCTGAGTTGCCATGGTTGAGGTCTTAATGATGTAATCACTTGCAAAAGTGAGAGCCTCTTCCATATGGATCCCCTTAACAAGTTCAGAAGGACCCACCTCAGCAATGGGTGACTGATGTGGGATAGACATAGGTAATTCAGAAGCATTCCTCTTTCTTTGAGTAGGGGAGGGATAGAGAGATTCATGATGCTTATTGAAGCCTAAGTCCTCATCAGTATAGAATTCAAGGTTGGGAATTTGGATATTTAAGTCCAAAGGCTAAGGATGGTAACTGTCCCCTGAAGGTTTTTCACTTGAGTGTTGAGACTCAGAGTGAGGGCTTAAGGCATTTTGGCTTAGGAGCTCATCAGGCTGATCATGAGGAACATCAGCACTGATTCTTGAAGAGATGGGAGTGGTTTGCTCCTTACGAGAAGTGGGAGCTCTAGTATCCACTTCTGTCACACCCCCGCTGATAGCGGAAATACGGGGATGCGAGCTAGACGGGATCGTCATAACACATGGTTAACAATAGATATGCAATATATATGTAATTGATGACATAGCGTGTCATGACGACACCCGACACAAATGGAGACTTGTGTCGTGTATAATCAATGTTCACGACAGCATAGCCACAAACATAAACATAAGATGATCTCGTAAACATTGATGTTAACTTGTAGTGTAAATTCCCACAACCCGGGAACAAGTATGCATTGTTCAAGCTTAAGCAAACAAAATGTTCCAAAAGTATCAATGTTTAACAAGATGCTAATTCCTCCAAAATGGATCCTAGGGTCTCCTCTAAAGGCAGCATTCCTAGAACATCAATTACCTTGATTACCTGAAAAGAGATGCTCAAAACGGTCAACATAATTGTTGGTGAGCTGCAGGTTTTAAGTAATAAAAGATGTTAAGATGAAAACAGTAAGTAGGTTTAATAAAAACTACCGCAACTACACTTATGCGTAGGCGGTTTTACCAGTTATAAATGACTACAGCCAAACCTAATCATCGGTTCCACACGGAAATTGGTGGCTGTAAAGAGAGCATTCTCAACAGTAATAGTTTAATAAGACGTAGCAAGATCCACAGAGCGCATACGTATAGTTTATAACCAAACCAATCCTTAGGTCCCATTACCAGGATTAATGGTTATATTGAAAGATCCACACAGAAGAACCACACAGAAGTCCCACACAGAAGTCCCACACAGAAGTCCCACACAGCCAAATAGTATCACCAAACAAGTAGCATTATCCAACAAGTAGTAAAGCATCCAACAAGTAGTAAGCATCCCATGAGTTTCACATGACGTAGCAAGATCCACACAGCGCATACGTATAGGTTACAACCAAACCAGTCCTTAGGTCCTAATAACGGGATTAATGGTTGTACTAAAAGATCCACACAGAAGATCCACACAGAAGTTCCACACAGAAGTCCCACACAGAAGTCCCACACAGAAGTCCCACACAGCCGAGGCATCCAACAACAATAGCATTCACAGGTAGGGTCAATCAACACATAATATCAAATAGTCGCACATAGTATTATGTGACATACACGGTGGTAACATAGCATGTAGTTCAAGTTCATATAGCATCAATCAACACGACAAACAAGGTAAGATACTCATAGAAGTAGCAGCCACTTCCACCAAGGAAGGTGCTTGAAAACAAGTTAAGTAGGTGAGCATTCTTTTCCCCTAAGTTGAAAATATTTAAAAGGTTTTATAAGTGTAAAAAGAGGCCACGAAACTCACAGTATACAAGATAGGTTCCAATGGTAGTAGATTCCAAGGGTAAGATGCTATGAACCGTCAAACACCTATTGACAGTTACTGACAAGCATTAATAATGATCATAAAGCATAAGATGATGTTTAATAGGTTCGGGCATGTTCGGTTCGGTCGTGGGTAGCACACACACAAGCAGGCATACACATATCAGACCTTATGTAGGTCCAAGTACTAAGAATAGTCCCAAATGGATTGTCGGTAGTTGTAAAAGGTTAGGTTATTTTGTATGGAAATAGTTTGTGCCTGTTGATAGCGTTGACTTTAATCATTGTGGTCAAGCTATGACACTCTTATTGATGTTACCTTATCATCATAAGACATCCAGAAAGAGGAATTCACACACACACACACACATCATCATTCACACAACAGGATCGGACACAAGAATCAATCCTCCATTCGCACGAATGGACCTTCAGTCGCATGAATCAACTTCACTCGTGCGATTGAACCTTCATTCGTACGACTGGCCTTTCATTCGTGCGACTCAATCAAAATCGCACACACATTCACTCGCATGGACTCAACCGCACACACATTCAATCGCATACATCCAGGCGCATGACTCAGTCGTACAACTCACCCCAGTCGTACCACCCAGTCTCACGATAGACTCAGACGCATAGACTCAGTCGCATACACATTCAATCGTACACACCCAGGTGCATGACTCAGTCGTACGACTCACCCCAGTCGCACCACTCAGTCGCACGATGGACTCAGACGCATAACTCAGTCGCACGACTCACCCCAGTCGCACGGCTCAGTCGGCCGAAAGACCCAGTCACCCTGTACAGCAGGTCGCGACTGCTGAGACCTCGAGCAGCGTCCAGCTGCTCCGAGAACGGGTTTCACATGCCAAGAACCTCTAGAATACCTATTCTAACATGTCTAAACAAGATGCACACTCAGAAACGCAACACACAAGCCCACACGACCTCATGTGCTCGGATGAACCCGAGCACCCGAAACCCTAGAAAATTGCAGCTGTAAATTAAGCAAAAATGGACAACCGTGGTCGTCTACCTGCTTGAAACGTGATGTCTAAGCTGTAACCGAGGTCTAGCCGATGAAAACGAGACAAATCGGGGCAATTTTGGTGCTAGGTTGAAGAAAAAGAAGAAGAAGCGTAGAAGAGGAAGAAGAGAGCAGATGGTGAAGATGGTGAAGTGTTAGGCTGGTGGATGGGTATTTATACCCAGCCCCAGTTTGGCCATTGTCAAGTTTAGTCCCTGCACTTAAGCCCTGTGTCCCCAATTTCATTTAGGTAGAAAACGACATAAAAACGCGCGTTATACCGATTATAATGATGTGTTTAAGGTTGTTTGTAGCATTTCACATAATATAGCTAGTGATGTTGTCAGTGCTATTCATAAGCGTTTTAAATGATATGGATATAATTATTGATAACATCACTGAAATAGATAATAGACTAAACATGATATCCTCACAAATAGTCTATGAAGGTGAGGAATGAATGTTCTAAGGATAGTTAACGCAATTTCATGTTAAATGACGGACCTTGAAGTGACGGATGTCATAGTATCCCCCAATTGAGAGAATTTCGTCCCGAAATTCAACTGGTGCTTGGTCCAAGCGCGTCATCCTCGAATAGACGTGGATACTTGAGCTTCACCCGATCCTCTCGTTCCAACGTGAATTCCGGTCCCCGTTTGGAGTTCCATCTCACGCGAACGATCGGTATTTTGCTGCGTCTCAAGTGTTTGACCTTTCGGTCCATGACCTCTATAGGTTCCTTAATGAAATGAAGCTTTTCGTTGGTATTGATTTCCTCAATTGGTACGTGTAAGGACTCGTCGGCCAAACACTTCTTGAGGTCCGACACGTGAAAAGTATCATGTACACCACTGAGTTCTTGTGGCAACCTCAATCGGTAAGCCACCAGGCCCATTCTTTCTGTAATCTCGAATGGTCCTATGTATCGAGGGGCTAACTTCCCTTTCTTTCCAAATCGTACAATTCCCTTCCGGGGAGAGACTTTGAGTAGTACATGATCTCCAACATTGAATTCTAGAGGCTTCCGACGGTTGTCGGCATAGCTCTTTTGGCGATCTCTTGCAGCTTTTAGTCTGTCTTGGATTTGAAAAAAAATCTTGTCAGTTGTCTCTTGAATGATCTCTGGGCCTGTAAGCTGGCTCTCACCAACTTCAGCCCAGAAACTGGGGATCTACATTTCCTCCCATACAATGCTTCAAATGGTGCGCATCCAATGCTTGTATGATAGCTGTTGTTGTAGGAGAACTCAATCAATGGTAAATGAGTGTCCTAACTGCCACCAAAATCGATTTACACAAGCTCTGAGCATATCTTCCAATGTTTGTATGGTTCGTTCACTTTAGTCATCTGTTTGTGGGTGATAGGCAGTACTCATATCTAATCGAGTGCCCATCGCTTTCTGTAACGTCTGCTAAAATCATGAAGTAATTCGGCTGTCTCTGTCGGATATGATTGACACCGGTACCTCGTGCCGCGTCACGACCTCTTTGATGTACAACCTTGCCAGCTTATCCATTTTATAGTCTTCACGGATGGGCAAGAAGTGAGCGGATTTTGTCATTCGATCCACCACGACCCATATCGAGTCGTGTCCGCTAGGCGTTCTCGGGAGTTTAGTAATAAAATCGATGGCTATGTTCTCCCATTTCCACGCGGGAATTTCAGGTTGCTGCAATAATCCCGATGGTTTTTGATGTTCAGCCTTAACTTTCGAGCACGTCAAGCATCGGCTTACATACATAGCAATGTCTCTCTTCATGCCTGGCCACCAGTATAGATCTCTAAGATCGTGATACATACTGCACCAGGATGAATAGAATATCGTGTCTTATGCGCTTCCTCCATGATCAGGGTACGAACATCTCTCCATTTGGTACCCATATGCGATCCATGAAGTACTGTATGCCATCATCCTTGCAATTCGTCTGTTTGTCTAACCCTCAGAACTCTTCTCTCGCGAGGTTTTCTTCTTTCAATGCTTCCCTTTGTGCAAGTTGGATCTGAGCTTTCAAGTTCGTCTGAATAGTCAATCCCAAAGCTCACTTAGGGCGTCAGCCACCATATTTGCTTTCCCCCAATCAAACTTCTTGTCTTTCTAAGTCATCAAGGTTAATGGTTTGGCAACCTTTGAGAAATTAGCAATGAAGCGACGATAGTATCCGGCCAAACCTAAGAATTGCCGTATCTCCGAAGGTGTCTGGGGTGCATCCCAGTTCTTCCCTGCTTCAATCTTTCCGGGATCTACATGAATCCCACTTTCGTTAACCACCTGACCCAGAAACCTCACTTTTCGAAGCCAAAACTCGCACTTCGAGTACTTGGCGTAAAGTTTCTCTTCTTGCAATAGGCTCAGTATGGCCCGAAGTTGTTCCTCGGTGTCTTCTTTCGATCGAGAATATATAAGTATATCGTTGATGAACACAATCACAAACTTATCCAAGTAAGGTTTGCATACTCGGTTCATCAGGTCCATGAATACAGCTGGTTCATTAGTCAGTCCGAACGGCATGACTAAGAACTCATAATGCCTATAACGAGTCCTGAATGATATTTTCGGTATGTCATCCTCAAAACTCTCAGTTGATGATATCCAGAACGGAGATCAATCTTGGAGAAATATGAAGCTCCTTGTAACTAGTCAAATAAATCATCGATTCTGGGTAAAGGGTACCGATTCTTCACAGTCAACTTGTTCAACTCGCGAAAATCGATGCACATGCGGAACGACCCGTCTTTCTTTTTGACAAATAGGACCGGTGCTTCCCATGGCGAATGACTCGGTCGAATAAAACCCTTCTCCAGTAGTTCCTGTAATTGGCTAGATAATTCTTGTATTTCAAATGACGGTAACCGATACGGTACTTTTGCTACCGGCGTAGCTCCAGGAACTAACTCGATACGAAATTTCCACCTGTCGTGGAGGAGGCAATCCCAACAAGTCATCTGGAAATACTCCTGGAAGATCTCGTACTATAGGAATATCTACCAACTTGTTGCCTTCTTCTTTCTTTTCCATTACACGGGCCCGAGATGCGTAACACTGCTTTCGTAAACATCGTCGCGTCTTCATGCAAATGATAAGCTTTAGAGTTCTTCCCGGTCGTTCTCCTTGTATCTTGAGTACCTCCCCGTTTGGCATGGGGATTCGTACTACTTTCTCCCGACCAACAATCTCGGCTCCGTGCTTCGACAACCAATCCATTCCCACAATCACATCGAAGCTCCCCAACTCGACAGGTATTATGTCTATGTCGGAGGCATGGTTCTCCAATATCCTGGAGCACTCTCTAAAAAATCTCATCTGCTTGTACACTCTACCGTTGGCCATTTCTACAGAGAAGCTAGTCTCTAGTCTACTATGGTTCAAGGCAAGCGTGTGTACAAAGTCAGAAGATATGAAAGTATTGTCTGCTCCAGTACCAAACAATTTGAAGGCGAAGGGGTGGTTGAGCAAATACGTACCTGTATCAACATTCGGGTCCTGACGGGCGTCATTTGCTCCGATAACGAATGCACGTCCTCTGGCAGCACTTCTTTGATTCTCTTGGTCTGGGTTGCCAGCTATGGCCATCACTTGCTGCTGGTTATTCCCTTGTTAACCCGGTGCCCTATTCAGTCTGGGGCACATGTTCCGGTAGTGACCAAGACCTCCACACTCATAACAAGCCCTGGCATTCCCAGCGGGGTTAGCCGCGTTGACGAGTGTCACCAGGTTCGATGCAACTCTACAATCTCTCGCTAGGTGCCCCAGGCGCCTACAGTTCGAACACGCCCGACACGGCATTGCTGGGGGTGATGAAGGTTGCACCTGTCACATTTGGGGTGTGGGCCAGCATATTCTTTCTTTCCCTGAGTCACAGCCCCAAAATTTTGGGTCGTCTTGGCCTTCTTATCAAGCCTTCCGGTGTTAGACCTGATCGTTTACCCAACCTCCTTTCTCTTCTCTGTTCCTTGGTTATACTGATCATTAGTATCATTACTCCTGTGGAATTGATGATTCAGAAGAGTGTCGCTCACTTGAGTCACTATAGTTGGAATCAGTGCGGCTAGTTGCTGAGCGATCATAGTAGCTATATCAGGGTTTTCAGTTCCCTGGTTGTCGCCAGCTGGGGCGCCACCTATTCTTGGTGATCTACCCCTAGTTCTGCCTTGTGGGGTCTCACCATTATGGTTGGTACCACGTGTGACTCTTCGAGGCGGCATCTTCTAATCATAGAAAGGTGCAAACATGTAAACTTTAGTCACTTCTAAGATACACGTATGATTCCACTCATCAAGTTCCAATAACCCATGCTTCGGTCCATCAAGATCATCACGTAGCCCAGTTTAAGCACATTCTTAGTACACCGGTGATGCTTATATATAGGGTTCCCCGCAGCATTCCCACCACATCCACGATACACCTTGAATGACACTTAAACCGGTTACACGACATCCTAATTTTCCTTAGCATCATCCCATAAAATAACGTAGTGTATGTGTAGAGGGTGTCATCACTCCTCTATATTTCCTGTAGTCCACTTTCATTTGAAGCATTCAATCAGTTCCTTAGTTACTGAGAGGCTAAGTGGAGGAATGTCTCATAAAGAATAAGATCAATGTCATGATTGGAAATACCATGAAGGCTCTAAGTAGGACAGGACTTAGGTAATAGTAGGTGTTAGTAATGTTACGTTACCCTTAATAAGGTCTTACTAGAATTATGATCCTAGCACCTTAGGGTATATAATAGAAATCTAGTAATACTCATGATGGTTACTTCATGGTATGATTAGCCGGACTTCTCATGCACGGCGAATTGCAATTACGTGTGCACCCGTAATGGTAATTTGCCTTGCATGGTCACCCTTAGCTTCACTTACTCCAAGTTAACATCATAGTATTATCCACATTCATCAAGCACAAATCAGGTAATGTCGTCGTGTCCCTGAGCCAATAGTATTCCAATAGTAGTATGTAATAGCAAGTAACTCTAAGCACATAAGAACAATATGTCTGATGATAGCTGCCTACCCTTCATACTTTCAGGATTTCAGGCATAACCATGTTAGGGTCGGATTTAGTATCCGAGATCAACGGTACATGTGATCACCGAAGTTCCCATCTGTTTAGGTATGTCGACCTAATGATATGATGTTGTGCGCATACAACGTAAGGTTCCAGTATAAGGGTATCCTATGGAGAAAGACTAAGAGTAATAGTGTCTTTCTCAGGATGATCAGACAGCAAGAACATATGCATAGCATCAGGTATAGTGACAAGAAACAAGCGTAGAGGAACATACATGTAATATTAGATGCAAGCCAGTCCTAGCATGCATTCAACATGAAGGTTCCTAGGTTATAGTCTAGGTCAAGTGTAATTGCCTAATTCTCTATAACCAATGGCTCTGATACCAGTCTGTCATACCCCCGCTGATAGCGGAAACACGGGGATGCAAGCTAGACGGGATCGTCATAAGACATGGTTAACAATAGAGATGCAATATATATGTAATTGATGACATAGCGTGTCATGACGACACCCGGCACAAATGGAGATTTGTGTCGTGTATAATCAATGTTCACGACAGCATAGCCATAAACATAAACATAAGATGATCTCGTAAACATTGATGTTAACTTGTAGTGTAAATTCCCACAACCCGGGAACAAGTATGCATTGTTCAAGCTTAAGCAAACAAAATGTTCCAAAAGTATCAATGTTTAACAAGATGCTAATTCCTCCAAAATACATCCTAGGGTCTCCTCTTAAGGCAGCATTCCTAGAACTTCAATTACCTTGATTACCTGAAAAGAGATGCTCAAAACGGTCAACATAATTGTTGTTGAGCTTCCCAGGTTTTAAGTAATAAAAGATGTTAAGATGAAAACAGTAAGTAGGTTTAATAAAAACTACCGCAACTACACTTATGCGTAGGCGGTTTTACCAGTTATAAATGACTACAGCCAACCTAATCATCGGTTCCACACGGAAATTGGTGGCTGTAAAGAGAGCATTCTTAACAGTAAATAGTTTAGTAAGACGTAGCAAGATCCACACAGCGCATACGTATAGTTTATAACCAAACCAATCCTTAGGTCCCATTACCGGGATTAATGGTTATATTGAAAGATCCACACAGAAGAACCATACAGAAGTCCCACACAGAAGTCCCACACAGAAGTCCCACACAGCCAAATAGTATTACCAAACAAGTAGCATTATCCAACAAGTAGTAAAGCATCCAACAAGTAGTAAGCATCCCATGAGTTTCACATGACGTAGCAAGATCCACACAGCGCATACGTTTAGGCTACAACCAAACCAGTCCTTAGGTCCCAATACCGGGATTAATGGTTGTACTGAAAGATCCACACAGAAGATCCACGCAGAAGTTCCACACAGAAGTCCCACACAGAAGTCCCACACAGAAGTCCCACACAGCCGAGGCATCCAACAACAATAGCATTCACAGGTAGGGTCAATCAACACATAATATCAAATAGTCGCACATAGTATTATGATACCACTGAGTGACATACACAGTGGTAACATAGCATGTAGTTCAAGTTCATATAGCGTCAATCAACAAGACAAACAAGGTAAGATACTCATAGAAGTAGCATCCACTTCCACCAAGGAAGGTGCTTGAAAACAAGTTAAGTAGGTGAGCATTCTTTTCCCCCAAGTTGAAAATATTTAAAAAGGTTTTATAAGAGTAAAAAGAGGCCACGAAACTCACAGTATACAAGATAGGTTCCAATGGTGGTAGTTTCCAAGGGTAAGATGCTATGAACCGTCAAACACCTATTGACAGTTACTGACAACCATTAATAATGATCATAAAGCATAAGATGATGTTTAATAGGTTCGGGCAGTTTCGGTTCGGTCGTGGGTAGCACACACACAAGCAGGCATACACATATCAAACCTTATGTAGGTCCAAGTACTAAGAATAGTCCCAAATGGATTGTCGGTAGTTGTAAAAGGTTAGGTTATTTTGTATGGAAATAGTTAGTGCCTCTTGATAGCGTTGACTTTAATCTTTGTGGTCAAGCTATGACACTCTTATTGATGTTACCTTATCATCATAAGACCTCCAGAAAGGGGAATTCACACACACACACATCATCATTCACACAACAGGATCGGACACACGAATCAATCCTCCATTCGCACGAATGGACCTTCAGTCGCACGAATCAACTTCACTCGTGCGATTGAACCTTCAATCGTACGACTGGCCTTTCATTCGTGCGACTCAATCACAATCGCACACACATTCACACGCATGGACTCAATCGCACACACATTCAATCGCACACATCCAGGCGCATGACTCAGTCGTACGACTCACCCCAGTCGTACCACTCAGTCTCACGATAGACTCAGACGCATAGACTCAGTCGCATACACATTCAATCGTACACACCCAGGCGCATGACTCAGTCGTATGACTCATCCCAGTCGCACCACTCAGTCGCACGATGGACTCAGACGCATAACTCAGTCGCACGACTCACCCCAGTCGCACGGCTCAGTCGACCGAAAGACCCAGTCGCCCTGTACAGCAGGTCGCGACTGTTGAGACCTCGAGCAGCGTCCAGCTGCTCCGAGCACGGGTTTCACACGCCAAGAACCTCCAGAATACCTATTCTAACATGTCTAAACAATATGCACACTCAGAAACGCAACACACAAGCACACACGACCTCATGTGCTCGGATGAACCCGAGCACCCGAAACCCTAGAAAATCGCAGCTGTAAATTAAGCAAAAATGGACAACCGTGGTCATCTACCTGCTTGAAACGTGATGTGTAAGCTGTAAACGAGGTCTAGCCGACGAAAACGAGACAAATCGGGGCAATTTTGGTGATAGGTTGAAGAAGAAGAAGAAGAAGCATAGAAGAGGAAGAAGAGAGCAGATGGTGGAGATGGTGAAGTGTTGGGCTGGTGGATGGGTATTTATACCCAGCCCCAGTTTGGCCATTATCAAGTTTAGTCCCCGCACTTAAGCCCCGTGTCCCCAATTTCATTTAGGTAGAAAATGACGTAAAAACGCGTGTTATACCGATTATAATGATGTGTTTAAGGTTGTTTGTAGCATTTCACATAATATAGCTACTGATGTTGTCGGTGCTATTCATAAGCGTTTTAAATGATATGGATATAATTATTGATAACATCACTGAAACGGATAATAGACTAAACATGATATCCTCACAAATAGTCTATGAAGGTGAGGAATGAATGTTCTAAGGATAGTTAACGCAATTTCACGTTAAATGACGGACCTTGAAGTGACGGATGTCACAACTTCTTCCTGTATGGGTGAGTATATGGGGACCTGCACAGACTCAATAGCTTGAGCAGGGGTTCGTTTGGATTTTCTTTGGTAGGTGAGGATGATTTGACGCTATTTTGGTGGTTGAGATGTAGAAGGTGTTGGTTCAACACTAGCTTGTGTTGCTAGGTTGTCACCTTGAGCAATGAGCTCTAACATTTTGGAGACCAGGGCTGTTTCTACCCCTGAGAAGCCTACAGTTGGCTTCTTCATAATCTTAAAGATGCCTGGCTTCATCTGTCCGAATTTAAGAATAGTATTTGTTTCCCTCAACTGTGATCCAAGTTCACAGGTGAGAATGTGTTGAACATATCTAGGAAACACATAGTATTCTAAGGAGTCCAAGTTAGCAAGCAAGTTTGTGTAAACAAATTGTGAGTACCTGAACGTGACCCCTTTACCATTCCATGAACTATAGAGGAGAGATCCTTAGGAATCTGGTCCCACCCACCATGCTTGTTGGACAAGATGTGAATCACTACATGGAGTAGGTATTTCCACTGGAATGAGACCTTCCCTTTCCTAAAGGTCTTTATAGAGAAATCTCCCTCATAGCCCATCTGCTCAAAGGAATAGTTGACAGCTTCCTTTGGGAAAGACAGTTCACCTTCTTCATCATCCAGCTGAAGATGGGTTTTGATGATGGCTGGAGTGATAAAGACTTTCATCCCCAGTACTGTGGCAGACAATGCCTTCTCCCCATCCATAATAACCTCTTGACATGTCCTCTAAAAGTCAAGCAGGTGACCCTCATGAAGAATAGGATCAATGGTGAGTGAGGTGTAGTAGTTGGTTAGAGCAAGAAAACGGCCAACATCTGAGAAACTATTATCTTTCTCAGAGTGCAACAAGGCAACTTGATTGTGCTGCCTATGGAGTTGCATGGAGGAATTTGGGTTCTTTCTGCTTGGAATGTTGGCCATTTTGAAAAGCTTAAGGATGAAGAATGGTGAAAAGCAAAAATGATTTCAGAGAAATTTGGTTTAAGGTATGGGTGAATTTTGGAGTAGGTAAAGGAATGAGGTGTAACCATTGGATATTTGTATGAATTTGGATTAGAGACAAAGTTAATGAAAAAGGATAAACTTTGAAATCCATTGTGTTGGTCCCACCTCTGAAAAGTAGTTTGCTTTTTGCCCAAAAAGTAGTTTTCTTGGAATTCTAAGAAATCTTCTGAAGATAATTTAACTTCAGAAGTTTTGACCATGAAGGGTATTTTGCTTCGGAAGTTTTAACCAGAAAGCTTCCGAAGGCAAATTTTGCCTCCAAAAATATGTCGAAGATTTTGAAGAATTTTGCAACTTCTGTAAAATTCTAAAAAATCTAAGGAATATCCTAAAAGAATTTTCTTCCAAAGAGAAACTGGGGCTTATTATGGTGATGGAATAGACAACATAGAACACACATAGTTTTAGAAATAATATGATTAAGTTTTTAAGAAAAGCTATTCAAAGTTGATCATCCCAATAGCTGATATAAGATATTTAAATCTCTGCTCATCAAAGGCTTTTATGAACAGATGAGCATATTGTTCATCTGTATGAACTTTGATTAGTTTGATTAATCCCTTTTCAAAATTATCTCTAATCAGATGATAACTGATGTTGATGTGCTTAGTTCTTGAGTGCTGCACTGGATTTTCTGTGATTGAGATAGCACTGTTGTTGTCTATGTGAATGGGAGTCTCTTTGAAGTTGAATCCATAGTCTAGCATCTGATTTTGAATCCAAAGCACTTGAGCACAGCAGCTTGCAGCAGCAATGTATTCAGCCTCAGCAGTTGATGCAGATACACAGGATTGTTTCTTGCATTGCCAAGAGACTATCCTTCCACCAAGAAATTGACATCCCCCTGATGTAGACTTTGCAGTCATATTGCATCCACCATAATCACTATCTGTATATGCATACAGATTGAAGTCAGAATTTTTAGGATACTAACGGCCAAGGGATGGGGCTCCTTTAAGGTATCTTAGAATTCTTTTGACAGTGGTTATGTGTGACATCTTGGGGTTGGCCTGATATCTTGCACAGATGCAAGTGGAAAACATAATATCTGGCCTGCTAGTTGTAAGATACATAAGAGACCCAATCATAGCCCTGTAGAGATGTTCATCAACACGCTACCGCTCAAGATCAGGTCCAAGGGAGTGGTTTCTAGCTATGGGTGTCTTAGCAACCTTACATTCAGTCATGTTGAACCTTTTAAGTATGTCTTGCACATACTTTGACTGATTTATGAAGATACCATTGTCAACCTGCTTCACTTGAATCCCTAGAAAGAAATTGAGTTCCCCCATGGCACTCATTTCAAATCTATCCTTCATCAGCTTCTCAAAGTCTTTGCAGAGCTTTGGATTAGTTGACCCAAAGATGATATCATCTACATATACTTGAACTAGCATTATGTCATCTCTTGTTCCTTTGATGAAGAGAGTTCCATCAATGGTACCCCTTTTGTAGCCATGTTGACAGAGATAATGAGATAGAGTCTCATACCACTTTCTTGGTGCCTGATGTAGCCCATAGAGAGCTTTGTCAAGCTTACAGACATAATCAGGATGATCAGGATCTACAAAGCCAGGTGGTTGTTTGGCATACACCTCTTCATCAATCACTCCATAAAGAAAAGCACACTTGACATCAAGTTGATAGACCTTGAAGTTCTTGGATGCAGCAAAAGCTAGGAATATCGTGACAGCTTCAAGTCATGCTACTGGAGCAAAGACATCAGTGTAATCAATTCCTTCTTCTTGAGTATACCCTTGAACAATTAGTCTAGCCTTTTTCTTGATGACAAGTCCTCTATCATCCTTCTTATTCCTGAAGACCCACTTTGTACCTATAGTAGTCTTCCCATGAGGAAGAGGACATAGATTCCAAACCTTTTGTCTCTTGAATTGAAGCAACTCCTCTTGCATAGCTTCAACCCAACTTCCATCCTTTAGAGCTTCATCAATCTTCTTTGGCTCTATTTGGGATAAGAAACAAGAGTGAAGATAGATATTTGCATTATGAGACTGTCCTCTTGTTCTTACACCAGTACCAACATCTCCAATGATGTTTGTAGAGGGGTGAGACTTGTAGATCCTTAGTCGAGGGATCACAGCAAGTTGTTTAGACAGATCCAAATTGGAGAAATTCTGATCTGGCGAGGAGGATTCACCCTCTACAGCAGCACACTTATCAAGATTAACTTGATCCAATGAGTGTGTGACATCATTGAGATTTTCTTTAATGGGATGGTTCTCAGCATCAAGAAATTCTTGATCACTGTCACCACCACCATGTTTTCTGACATTTGAAGTTTCTACATTTCAGTTCCGTGCCTCAACACTGGAAGATGAAGACAACTCAGATGTATCAGCAGGATTTGTCATTGTTTTGCTGGTAGAAGCTTCATTTGCAGGAATAGTTACCACTGGAGCTGAAGATATGTTGCTTGAAGATCTTCTCAGCTCAATTCTTGGATCAGGATCACCTGTAGGCAATATATCTGTAGTTCCTGAAACATACTCACATGATTTGTTAAAACAGTTGGTAACTAAATCAAGATCAAACAGCCAATCCGGATCAGAACCTTTCACACTGGGTGTGTGTTCATTGAAAGTCACATTGGCTGACTCCTCAACTACTCTAGTTCTGAGATTGTATACTCTATAAGGTTTAGCTTGAGAAGAGTATCCAATGAAGTGTCCATCATCTGATTTCTCAGCAAACTTGGCTATCTGATCTTTGGTATTCAAGATGGTGCAAGTACATCCAAAAGACCTCAGAAAACCAATGAAAGGTTTCCTCTTGTGCCAAAGTTCATAAGGAGTCTTACCATGTGTCTTAACTACTAAAACTCTGTTCTACACATAGCAGGCAGTGTTGACTGCCTCTGCTCATAAGGTGATGGGCAGTTTAGAGTCAGACAACATAGTTCTTGCAGCTTCAATTAGTGCCATGTTTCTCCTCTCAGCAACTCCATTTTGTTGAGTGGTCCTGGGAGCACTATATTGTCTTGTAATACCCTTTTCATCACAAAATGTATCAAGTATTTGATTCTTGAACTCAGTTCCTTGATCACATCTTATGGTTTTGACCTTGTGATCACATTGATTCTCAATTTTTAAGATGAAATTCTTCAGAATCTCAGGGGTCTCATCCTTAGTTCTAAGGAAGAGTACCTATGTGAATCTTGTAAAGTCATCTATGATCACCAGACTGTAGAGGTCCTTCCTAAACTCATTACATTGGTGGGGCCAAAGAGATCCATATGTAACAAGTGTAGGGGTGTAGTGATGGAATTTCTTTCCTTAGGCTTGTGAGATACCTTGTGTTGCTTCCCTTTCAGGCATGCAACACAATGATCATCACTTGTAAACTCTCTTTTTGGTATTCCAGTTACCAAATCATTCTTAATCAATTTATTCATATTCTTAAAGTATAGATGGCACATTCTTATATGCCAAAAGAAAGATTCATCACTATTTGCTTTAGATAGAAAGCATGAAACTTCTCCTGAGGGAGATGTTTCTTGCAAATCCATCTTGTACATGTTCCCTTTCCAAGGGGCTCTGAGTAGGATGTGCTCATGAGGAATGACCACCCCAGGCTTGAGAACAATACACTCATGCTCAGTAAATAGCATGTTATAACTCTGATCACAGAATTGTGATACACTCAAAAGATTGTATCCAAGCTCCTTGACAAAGTCTACCTTGTCAATGTTGAGCTTACCATTTGTGACCTTGCCCCTACCAATAATGTAACCACCTGCATCTCCTCCAAAAGCAACAGGCCCTCCATCAATTCTTTCAAACTTCTAGAGTAGTGACCTATTGCCTGTCATGTGCCTGGAACAACCACTGTCAATGATCCACACATTTTTGTTTATCTGTAGCTGTTCCTGCACAAAGAGATAGCTAGTTACATTTGGAAACCCAAGCCTCATTGGTCTTGGGCTCATTTAAAACAGTTGAAGACAATGCAACAGTAATAGATCCTATGGTTGTGCTTTGAGGATCTTTAGCTGTTGTTGATGAAGAACCTTCAGTCTTTTGGTCTTTCTTTGACTTCCACACCACCTTTGGAAGTTTAGACTTGACCTTCAATACTTCAGAAGCCTTTGAGACTTTAGAAGTTTTGATGACTGGTCCTTCAGAAGATCTTGCCTTTACTGCAGCAAACTTCAGTACTTTGGAAGCATTCCTTTTTTCCGAGACCAAATCTTCTTCCGAAGGAAGTTTTCCACTTGCCTTCTTCATCTTGAAATTCTTGGAAGTCTCTTTGTTTATCATGTGAAGAGTACCCTTAGGATTGTATGGACAATCTATAGCCAAATGAGAAGTACTCTCACACATGACACACTTCAGATTCTTCTTTCCAAGAGTCTTCTTCATGGAAGAGCACTGACTTTGGTCACATCCCATCTCCATCTTCACCTTTGCAGGAGCTGAGACAGTTCTTTTAGGTTGAGAACTGTTCTTGGAGTTGGATGGTCCAGGTTCACAACAGATCAGTCTTCTTCTTGTTGCTGAGATGAGTTGAACATGAACCACAGTTCATGTCATCAGTCTTAACTACTTCAAACCCTGCACAGATAAAAACTTGTTTCTGCTTGGAGTCAAAAGTAGCCCTGATCTCTTGAGCCTTCCTTGATTTTCATTTGGCTTTTCTGATCAAGTTCTTTCTTCTTGACTTGGTCATCCCAACAGTTTTACTCTCCTCAGAGGAATGGTGACCCTTCTCAGAATGCTTTTCATCACTCAAACCAAAGTCATTCTTCACCATCTCCTCTTCATCCTCTTCAGTCAAAGGATCTATGAGGGGAAGCTCATCTTCACAAGTTCCACACCTGGGAGATCTTACAGACAAGATGGTGTGTGGAGGAGCTATCTCACAAGATCCCAGTCCCTGCTTGTTCTGATAACATACTTTTGCATGCAAGGATGAGGATATTATGTTCTTGAAGGTATCTTCTTCAAGAACATAATTTTCTGCCTTAGCTTTACTGATCACATGCTCAGCTTGGCATTCAGTTAACTTAGCTATGAGATCTTTGATCTGAGTCTTGTAATTTGTTAGCTCATGTTTAAGAGTTGAAATGGTTTTCTCTAAATCTTCTATTTTAAGTTTATAGTCATTTTAGCTCTTTTAAAATCAGTTTTCAAGATGTTTAAGGACTCAAGGTCAGATCTCATCTCTAAGTTATATGACCTGTATCTATTAACTTTAGCAATACATTCAGAAGAGCGAAGATTTACCAATACTTTGGTTTCATCATGATCTGCCATGAGAGCTTGGTTTGGAGATGCATCTTCTATCTGAAAGCTCCAGTCAAAGCCTCCCTCTTCAATAGCAACTGCAGCCTGTTGCTTTGGGTTCTCATTCTGGTAAACTTTCTCAGTGTAGTTTGGTCTGGTTTGTGTCTGGCCACCATTTGTTCTTGGTGCCTTACACTCTCTTGCAAAGTGCCCCATCTGGTTACAGTTGTAGCACATTACCTTGCTTTTGTCCAGCCCAAACTTTCCACTGGATGTATTGCTTGGAAATCTTCTCCCAGTCCTCTTGTAGAACTTCTTGGCCCTGTGAGTGAGAAGAGCCATTTGCTGAACTATGTCCATATACTCCAGATCATCTGGATGGATACAGTCCAAGTCTTCAAGAGTGAAGAGAAGGTTGCTAGAGGTTTCATCAGCTGAGACAAAGGCATGAGAAGAACTTGTCTCTTGGAAGGGACTTCCTTGAGTGTAGCTTTCTCTTGGTGTCTCTGGAAGAGTGATGAAAGGTCCTTTTTGTGAGTTGTCAGGGTAGCATAACAACTGATGTTGTGGTTCAATACATTCCCTTTCATTCACATGAAGAGCTGAATTCAGTTGATTATTAGATTTACCAGTGGAATTTTGCATGTTCATCTCCATCTGGAATGCACTCAGGATACCATATAACTCTGTAAGAGTAAGAGCTTTAAGATCCGAAGTTCTCTTGATCACTACACAATAATGTGTCCATAGTTTAGGAAGAGAAGACATGAACTTCCTTACTATGTCCCTGTTCTCAAGAGTTACTCCAATATCCACTAGAGTGTCCACTATCTCAACATACCTGAAGTATTGTTGAGTCAGTGTCTCACCAGCTTTGAAGGTGAAATTTTCAAACTGCTGCTTCAAGAGATCCTTCTTGTTTTCTTTAGTTTCCTTGGATCCTTCACACATGAGCTTCAGTGCTTCCCATAGATATTTAGCTGTCTTGCACTTCTTGAAGACTCTGTAGATAAAGTTTGGAAGAGCAGTTTGAAGACAAGTCATTGCCCTTTGATCAAGCTCTATTCTCTTCCTGTCTTCTTCTGAGTAATCATCTACATCTTTAGGGATAATACGATTACCAGTAGCAGAAGTAGTGCTTGGTATGAAGGGACCATTGATAACCGAGTCCCACATCCTTGAATCTTGACACTTGATGAAGCCTTCCATTCTTGTGCACCATGTGTCAAAATCTTCAGGAGTGATCAGTGGGGACTTGGTCATAGTACCAGTTTCCATATCAGCTTTAGAAAGAGCTGCCATTTGAGTTGTTAAGTATTTTGTGTGTGTGAGGGATCTTAACATGGTGAGATCTTATATCAAGAGCCTGGATGCTCTGATACCAAATGCAGGACCGGGTGAAGGGTTAGCACTTACAACATAACAATACAATGAGGAGAGTGTATTAGAACACTTAACAGATCAAATGGGGAACCGGTTATTATGATGCTATGAACACACGAGTAACTTCAGAAAGAAAAAATAACAACACAAGTGGTTGGTTTTCAAGGATGTTGTATATTGCTTCTCAAATTCAAGTTACAAGTATTCAGCATACATACATTACAAGACTTTGAGATACTATATAATACAACCTACAGACGGCCATACTTTGAAGGCCAGCTGGATACACGAATTAGACAACACAATCCATGTAGAGTCAAAAGGCAGATTTGCCTTTTGGCTAGTGACTATGACATGCCATAGCTCACATCCTAATATATTACAAAAAGGATAAAGGTACATAAAGTAGAAAGGTTTGACGCAAGACCTAAATGTACAGTTTTCCTAAAGCATGGACCTTTTCACCAACTCATACAAGTTGGTGACCAACCAGAGTGGGCAGCGGCAAAGTGGTTTAGGTTTGCAGAAAAAGTACATCAGATAAAGCATGTATGATAAAAGTCTTCGGAAGAATCTGTCTTGGTTTCTTGGCTTCAGCAGACTTTGTCTTGAAGCTAAGAAAGACTTCATTTCTGGCTTCTGAAGATATTGGTCTTGGCTATGAAAGATTTTTACACTTGAAATGTTTCTGAATTGGTGTAAAACTTTCGTAGCAATACTACTTCATGTTCTGTGCAGCATGCAGGAGGACTTGATTATTTCATAGCACTACTGAAAGAAGAACTGTCACAACTACTAAGAAATACTTCTTCAGTTCTTGTGATAACTACTGAAGAAGGATCATCACAACTACTGAAGAATACTTCTTCAGCTGTTGGGATAACTACTGAAGAATACTTCTTCATCTGTTGTGATAACTACTGAAGGATCATCACAACTACTGAAGAATACTTCTTCAGTTGTTGTTACAACTACTGAAAACTGTCTTCAGACTTTGTCTTCAGTTGATATATCTAGCTGATGTCTTCAGCTTCAGCTGTTACCTTCAGCTGTTGTCTTCAGCTGTTGTCTTCAGTTGATGTCTTCAGCTGATGTCTTTAGCTGATGTCTTCAGTTGTTGTCTTCAGCTGTTACCTTCAGCTGTTGTCTTCAGTTGATGTCTTCAGCTGATGTCATCAGTTGTTACCTTCAGCTGTTTGTCTTCAGCTGATGTCTTCAGCTATTATCTTCAGTAGATGTCTTCAGCTGTTAACTTCAGTAGATAGTTACAAGAGTGTTTTGGCTGCATCAGACTTCTAGGAATCCTTACATGTGCCAAAAACGCATGACATTGCTTCTACAGGCATCAACAAATCTTCATGCAACAAATGAGTCTTCAATCCCTTCCAGGTCGTTTTCCTTGAATCTTAAGCACTTCTCCATTTGGTAGAGAATTACGTACCAATATGGACTATTTTGGTTTCATGCTTTGATGACCAATTCATACGGCATTAAATCTATGTCAAGGACATGATCTTCTTGTACTTATTTACAACCCCTAATTATTACCATTGCCATCTCAACCGACTAACTAATTTTAAAGCAACTCGGGTTCATGTCAATTGAATGAGTGAATTTAGGAAAATTGAAGCTATCTTCTATCCTAGTATCCAACACATAGCTATTGATTGATGATAAGATGCGTACCCGTAACGACATTTAGGTCTTCTTGTCTAACTTATCACTTGCTTGCTTGTTTGAATCCCTAACTTCTTTCGACTACTCACTAGATTTTCAAATGTCCCTCTTAATTAATTGGATTATCACATAGCCCAGCTCAGGCACATTCTGAGTATACAAGTGACGCTTATATATAGGGTTCCTCGCAGTGTTCCCACCACATCCATGATATACCGAGAAAAATGCTTAAACTGGTCACGTGACATCCGATTACTCCATCAAGGCATAATGCTATAGCGTTCAAACTGCTCATGCTCCAAGTTCTGAGGTCAATCAATTGAAGAAGACAATACATATGAAGGGAGTATCATTACTCCACTACAACTCTTGAAAGGCCATGTACATTCCAAACAAACATTCAATTTGCATAATTTATTGAATGTAAAAGAAGTAATGTCTCACTGGGGACAGGACTAGTGTCATAATGTGATCCCATATAGACTCCAGGCAGATTAGAATTTATATAAGGGTAAAGGTTATAGATGCTTCTTATTATTAATAAAGTTTTATAAGGACTGACACTGAGGTGTCCCAAGGAATAGAATAGAAGATTTGTACTATGATTGTTATCTCATGGCAAGATTTGCTAGGCTTCACATGCACTAGAAATTGCAATTACGTGTGCACCTGTAATGGTAATTTGCTTTGAATGGTCACCCCCAGCTCCTCCTATCGGAGTTAACATATCTTATCTAGTACAGAGTAATGTCCATGATTGGTGTATAAACTATATGGTTACTAACCCAAATTTATTTAGCTGAAGTTGTACAAAGGAAACGATTGAGAAAGAATTCACTTGATTAATGAACGATCGGAGGAATCTATGTACAATAATTTCAAATCCGATGAAGTAGTCATATAATCAGAGTATGTCGCGTCTCTTGTCTACTGGTACTAACCTGTTTTTCTTCCAAGACTCAACACAACAAATTGTGAATAAGGACACCTATAGCAAATATGACATCGCCAGACGTACGGAATAAAGGTTGGCTTAACAACCTATGTCCTTAGAAGAATTCTTACAGTAGCACTTATCAATCCAATCCAAATATAGATCAAATACCTAAAGATTTCGCAAAGTATAAATGGATGATACAATGCCCACAATTTTCATATATAAGTAAATCATAGATAGCATGTAAGGTAGGCTACTAAACATAGTCAATAATGCACTTAGAACATTCACATGTATATCATTGTACACATAATCCTATTATGCATACTACATGTGGGTACTTAGGTTATAGTTTAGCTATAACCAAGGCTCTGATACCAATCTGTCACACCCCCACTTATAACGGAAACACGAGGATGTAACGGACGGGATCATCATAACACCTGATTAGTTTACAGAGACATAATAAATGAAAAGATTCACTTGTCATGACGTCACCCGACACAATGTGACTTGTGTCGTGGTTAGTCACTTTCACGACTACCATAGTCTATCGATTAATCAATTTCAAATCCAACATGAAATCTAACAAATAGAAATGTTTAACATAGTATTCATAAACAAGTTCAAATGATAGTCAAAACACTAGTGCAAGTCTATTAAAATCATTAGGGTCTCTTCTAAGGCATCGGCTCTAGTTATCCTCTTTGATTATTGTCACCTGAAAAGATATGCTCAAAAGTCAAGACATGGTTGGTCAGTTCATAGGTTTAAACATAAATTGAAAACTTATTGTTGTGTATGAGTTTAGGGATCATAAGTGTATACAGTTTATCACAAGTAATATCACATAAGCATCACAACCAACCCTATGACGAACCACACAGCAATTGTCAGAACATATTCACCCAGGAGTCGGTCATAACCACAGTCAGTCTCAACTAGTATACTAATATACATGGGTGGGGGTGTCAACCCAATAGTACTATCAATACCTGTCCGTCGACTCCAACACCGGAGCTAAAGAGTTGTGATTAAAGAACCACACAGTAACTCATGCATAATATATAACTTCTAAACAGTAACATGTTAATCCAAAGTAAATTAAGTTCACAGCGAAAAGAAGTTGTTAGTACTTCTTAATGATTAAAATGTTGTCTTTATTTGTCTTGTATATAAGTTTTTCTCATAGTATAGGGACTAGTCTTATAAATAGTAGTTCATTGTTTATTGATAGTATAAATAGCTTAGACTTGTGTAGGTTAGAATAAGACCTTTGAACGAACTGCTCTTACACTTGTATTTGTCTTTGCTATTATCAATAAACTTCTATGAATATTTCTTGATATTGTGCTTTGATTTGATTACTATGTTTGTTTTTTATTGAATTGCCTTCTAATATCATCACAGATCTGTACATTTGATCCTATCAAATGGCATCAGAGCTGTTGGTTTAGTGATTGAGCTTGTACAAACTTGCAAACTCAAAAATCACTTGAATCCGTGATTGATAAGCAATTCATTTGAAATATTGTTGATTTCAGTTGTGTTTCATCATCAGAAACATGAATTGAATAACAATTATTGGTTTAATTCGTCCAATTTCAGTGAATTGATCGAATTTGTGTTCGGAAGTGTTCTTCATGTTCGAACTGAAAAATCGACTAAATCACTAATTTGTTGTTTGTAATTGAAGAAATTCAATTGAAAGGATTGTTAATCAACATAAAATCTACTAATTTGCAAGATTTCAAATCAATTCATCAAGGTTTTAAGAATTTCAAAAAATTTGAGTTCGTTATGTGTATAAGACTATGATGAATTAAACGCACTAGGGTCGAACTGCTAAAAATTGCCTAAGTGTTTAGGCGCTTAACAATTGTTCAGGCGCTTAACAATTGTTCAGGCGTTTACAACTGTTTAGGCATTTTTAGGTCAGGCGTTTTACAACTGTTGAGACTTATTTCAACTGTTTGGACACATTGTAATTAACCAGAAACTAAGTAATTCTAGGCACATTTCAACTATTTAGGCGCATAGAACTGTTTTGGCGTTTTTACTCCCAGGCGTGTAACAACTGTTTAGGCGCATCACTGCTGTTTAGGCGCATCTAAAGTTGGGAGTTTTTTGAGAATTATTCTAAGGCAATCCCTAACAAGTTTCTAGGTCAAATCCAGAAGTATCACAAATGTTGAGGCGTTTCAAAACTGTTCAGGCACATCAACCTTAACACTTAAAAACTTTTTCTTAAAATTTTGAAAAAGCCAAAAATATCTTTAATTCATTTCTTTAATTCAAAAACTTAAAGATCAACAAAAATATTTGTTCTTCTATAAAATCAAAATCTAAAAATGGTGATATCAGATGATTCTGAAAATAGAGTACCCTAAGCTTAAAAACAGAGGAGATTTTAAAAATTGGTCATTTAGGTTAAAACATCATGTTGATACATAATGTCCCTAGTTCATTGTACTTTAATGTTTATGTCTTTCAATATTACATATGTGTAATACATTGATATTTTGGCAATATGATACGTGGTTGAATATATATTTGCTATTGAATGTATTTTATTCTTATATCATTTATAATTACATGCTTGAATGAATATTATATATGGGTTTGTAGCAGTCAGTCACAGTTTTGAGTTAATTATGTTTCAGGAATGTGTTTGACTTAGTCTTAAGGTTATTCATGCTAATGAACCATGCTTATGGATTAGTCGCACGACTAAACCAGGTGATTGGGTCAGTCGCACTACTGAATCATAAGACTGGCTCAGTCGCACAATTGGACCAAGTGTATGGTTCAATCGTGCGCATGAACAAATCATATGGCTCAGTAGCATGGGTGAACCATGCTAATGGCTCAGTCGTACGACTGTATACTGAAACCTATAAATACCACATAATTCGTGGAAGAACCAAACACTTCGAATTCTTTCATACCCTAGCTGTCCACAGAGTTCTATCTCATCCATCCAAGTTCATAGTTCGTCCCGGATCATTTTCTAATTATTCTTAACGTTGTTCTATTGTCAGATCGATTCAGGTTTTTCGTTCTCACTGATTGGATCGCCAATCAAATAGGATTCCGCACTATTTGATTAGGTTACATGGTATCTGAGCCTTGGCTCTTGATTCTTCATGGATTCGATCAATCGTACGATTGTTTCAGTCATATCAGGTTGCTGAAGTTTTGATAAAATGGACGATCAGAACACCGCGTTTACTGCTGGAATGGACTCACGAATCCAAAACCTATTACTGGTGGAAAATGAAATTGGAAATCACAACAAGCCTCCAAAACTGTTGACTTTGGATGAATACCCACAATGCAAATAATGGTTTGAGATTTACCTTGATGGAGTTGACCCAAACTTATGGATTGCTATTAAGACTAGTTATTCCACACCGGTTGGGGAAAATGGAGTTAAGTTGACTTTGAATGGAATGAATGATGTGCAAAAGGTTGAACATAAGCCTGAGAAGAAAGCATACGCTTTACTGACACAGTCGATTCCTAAGGACATTTTCCATCAATTTTCAGAACATAAACAGTCCAAGAAGCTGTGGTCTGCTTTGGAAAAGCGTTATGATGGTAATGCCACATTAAAGGCACTGAAGGCCAAAGCCCTCAAAAAGGAATTTGATAACTTCTGATCCATTGGAAATGAATGCTTGGATGACATTATAGACAGATTCTATCATCTGATGAGTGAGTTGCACACACATGGGTAACTACATCAATGGAAGATAAAGTTGCAAGCTTTGCTGACGGATTGTCGGATAAATAGGATCCCTTTTTTCTAATCTAAGACAGAATGATACTTTAGCCACTCTAGACATCAATGATTTTACCTTGAAGCTAAGGTAGGAGATACTGAGGCTAAAATACAAGTCAAAGAAAGGGTCATATACGCAGAATCCGTCAATATATAACATTGCTCCCACACCAACTTCATCAGGACCACCTCTTTAAATAACGTTTGTATCCAACACAGCACCCGTTGCTCTAGCTAATTGTCCACCCTTTCCAAGTGTGATTTCTATGACTGGAAATTCTCAGAGTGGGTCATCTGGAAGTGAAATGTCAGGATCATCGGGTGCTCAGTACAATATCCCAGAAGTAATACAACAAAGCTAGAGACTGAGAATCTGGGAAATGTTACTGTTGAAGTAGACAAGGAACACATGGATCTTCTTGCTGCTGTTGTGCACTCTTATGATGGTTTAGTTGACGGAGAAATTGGAAATTGTCATCTTGCTGATGAAGACTATGAATAGGTTGATGATGCTGAATTGGAAAGAATGGATATAATGTGGGCTCTGGCTAGTGTAGTTAGAAGAGCTAAAAAGTTTGTGAAAAGGACTGGTCAAAACTTGATTGCTACTAAAGACACAACCTATGGTTTTGATAAAACAAAAGTCACATGCTTTAACTGGGGTGAAACGGGACACTTCAAACGAGAGTGCGTAAAACCAAAGAAGACTGGAAACGGAAACCCTTTCACATTTTGGTTTATGGTTGCTATGGTTGCTCAAGGAGATGAAGGACATGATTGTACATTTACTTGATTGTTAGATCACAATGACAGTTTAGTAAATGATTTAAAACTATGCACTAAAGCTAACAGGGTGTTAAAACGAAATGAGAGCAGTTTTAAAGAAATGATTGAACTGTTAGGAAAGCAACTTAGGGAAACTGAGGTTGTTGCATTTAATCAATCAAATGATATCAAGTTCTATCTAACTACAATAGAGGAAAGAAAGAAAGAAAAAGCAATTCTTCAAGTTGAAATTGAGTCTTTAAATCAAAAACTTCACAGTCTTGCTAGTTCCTCTCACATAGTTAAGAATTTGGTTAAAGAAAGAAATAGGGGGGGAAGGGATTGGTTATCAGGTTGTGCCACCACCACATGCAATCCATTTAAACACAAAATGTCTACCCATTAATAATAACCCAAAAGTCACATGCTTTAACTGTGGTGAAAATGGACACTTCAAACGAGAGTGCGTAAAACCAAAGAAGACTGGAAACGGAAACCCTTTCACATTTTGGTTTATGGTTGCTATGGTTGCTCAAGGAGATGAAGGACATGATTGTACATTTACTTGATTGTTAGATCACAATGACAGTTTAGTAAATGATTTAAAACTATGCACTAAAGCTAACAGGGTGTTAAAACGAAATGAGAGCAGTTTTAAAGAAAAGATTGAACTGTTAGGAAAGCAACTTAGGGAAACTGAGGTTGTTGCATTTAATCAATCAAATGATATCAAGTTCTATATAACTACAATAGAGGAAAGAAAGAAAGAAAAAGCAATTCTTCAAGTTGAAATTGAGTCTTTAAATCAAAAACTTCACAGTCTTGCTAGTTCCTCTCACATAGTTAAGAATTTGGTTAAAGAAAGAAATAGGGGGGGAAGGGATTGGTTATCAGGTTGTGCCACCACCACATGCGATCCATTTAAACACAAAATGTCTACCCATTAATAATAACCCAATAAAGGATCATGTGGTGACAACACCTCTAGTACGTGATCCGGATACCACAGTCAAACCTGCACCACCGGTAACTGACCAGAAAGCAACTACATCTGGCACAAAGATAAGATTAAAATTGAAGATTGGGTTGAAGAGGATGACAATGCTATGTTAGGACCGTGTACATACAGAGTACTAACTGATTCTTCGTTATACCGGATCAAATAGTGCGGAATCCTATTTGATTGGCGATCCAATCAGGGAGAACAAAATCAAGATCAATCCTAACGATTAGAAAAGATTAAGAATGGAATAGGAATGATCTGGGACGTTCTATGAACTTGGAATGGACGATCTGGACGTTCTGGGTCGACTAGGGTTCAAGTGTTCGAAGTGTTGCGTTTTTCCACGAATTAAGTGGTATTTATAGGTTACAGCTATCAGTCGTACGACTGAGCCAGGCGACTGGCTCAGTCATGCGACTGAGTCATACGATTGGTTCATTTGGACGACTGAGTCAGTCTTATGACTCAATCGTACGATTGACTCAATCTCCTGGTTCGATCGTGTGACTGGCCCATTCGCATGGTCCAGTCGTGCGACTGAATTAGATAACTTAATTAAACACATTCTTGAATCTTTAATGGTTTAGAACTATGTCTAACAATTGTAAACCTATATAACATTGTCATATATGTGTATAACAATAAACAATATAGATAGATATAACATTAAACAACCAATACACATATATAGAAGAGTTTCTTATTCAATTGATCAAACATTACATAAGTGTTACAAGAAAAGAAAGTCTATTACATTTAAGCTCACTAGACTAGAACTAGGGACATGTGTACCAACAAACTCCCCCTTGGACCTACTTCTATCTAGACTTTGACTTCTTTCTTGAACTCTTCAAATCTCTTTATTCTCTCCTCTTTAGAAACCCCAACATGGATATTCAGTGCGAAGCATAGACGTATGACATGCTGAAACTGTAGTGCTTGCACTATATCCTGTGTGTCAAAAAACAGTGGCCACTTGTACAGCGCATAAACATCGGACGCTGACAAGTTTATTAGCCACATAGGGTCAAACACCCTTATTGTGTTCATCGTCCCGTCCTTCTTCAAAACAATGACTGCCTCTCCTGAGCGCCAGTCATAGTACCACCACTTAAAGTGTGGGGTAAGGTCCTGTGGCATCTCCCTCAGTGGAATTCGGGACATTGTGCGTGGAGGTCGCCACTTCAGGACTATCTTCGGTTGACCAGTAATGGGACTCACTTCAGACCTTCCGATGTAACGTGTGGCCTGCTGTGGTCTGAAGTTGACCCATCTAGTCCTGTACTCCCTTTTCAGGGCAGCCTCAAACCAGCCTGACATTTTCTTCGGATCAGCGTATAATAGCTTCAGGCGCGCCAGCTGGTTGAGCTCAAAACCAGGGAGAGTCTTCAGATCGTGAGGGAATCTGAAGTACTGCGTTCCCCTCTCTCTCTTCACAGCATAAACCCCAAGATCCTCAAAGTGAGCCCATGCTATAATCTTCCCTGACACCTTCATGTTTTTGTTGGCCTTGTAGAGTTTGGTGTAGGTATTCTGTGTCGCTGTAGCACGTTGGGCTCGGACCTCGGCGAAGCAAGCCGCCCATTCAGCCTTTCGAATATCGACTTCGGCGTCCGAGGCTTAGGCTTGACTTGTTGAGGCTTCTGCTCCTTTCTCCTTATCGCTGAGTTTATCCAGAATGTCACTATCAAGGTTGTTTACCAAATCTGGAAACACGTTTCCCTCTTGATCAGTGTATTCTGGATAGTGCTGATCTATGATGTCTTCAATTTCGATTTCTTCAACATCGTTGAGCTCGTCATCATCAGCATCATCAAAAATTGGAGCATCCTTAACAATTTCGTCTGGTTTCAGACGAAATATTTCAGCAAGCTGCTCATCAGTAAGGTCGTGAATAATTTCTCCTTCTTCAGGAGTATAACTCACTGACCTTCTGACGATCCCCTGCAGATCAAGAATCATTGTGAGTTGAGACTTGACCTGTTGGAGGGGAGCAACATCATGCTCATCTTGCTGAAATCCCTTATCTATTTAATATCAACATGTAGAATAGCAAACATTAGTATAAACTCAAGTTAATTAAACATTAATCATTAAATATTTACAAGAGTTTCATATAAGTCAAAAGATGAATCAAGTACAAAAGCTTTAGAAATAAAACATCTAATCAGTACTTTTGTCTTAGATCATTGTTGGATCTCCGGCAGAAGGGGAGGTAGGTGGGGCAGCAGTTGATGCTCCCTGGTCTTGTCTTTTCTTGGATCGTTGCTCATGACCAGAGGCAGAGGTAGATGCATCTTCGTCCCCTTCATCATCATCATCATCTTTATCTTCATCATCACCTTCCTCGTCATCATCATCACTATCATCATCCTCATCATCCCCCTCATCATCATCATCTTCACCTTCTCCTATCTTGAGAGGCTCACTCTGAGTTGCTTTCAGCTTTAGCAAGATGGACTTGTTTTCAGTCTGTAGCTTCTCCAACTTCCTGTCAGTCTTAATCTCGTGCTCTAATAGACCAGTGATCTGATCAGTCTGTGAAGCGATCAGCTGAGCTTGAGATGAAGTCAACTCCCTTAACTGATGAATCTCAGCTGTCTGGGAGGAACACTGCTCTGTTAACTGCTGAATCTGAGCATCTTGACCTTATCAGACGCTAGCAGCTGGAGCACCATGCTGTTCAGTGCTGAAAGCTGCTCTGTCACTGAGACGGGTGGAATGAATGAGCTAGAGGGTGCAGATGAAGGTTGGGTTTGGTAAGTGGTGGTTGTTGTGGTAGTTGTGGTGTAGATGGGAGGAGATGGAAATGAAGTAGTAGGGGGTACAGTGGTGGTGGTGGTGGCTGTGGGAGTGTGAGATGTAGGGATAGTGGTGGTGGTTTGAGGTGCTTGGGATGGAGTGGATATGGTGGCTGTGGTAGTAGGTGGTGTAGAGGTAGTGGTTGTGGTGGTGGTAGTGAGCAGGGTAAGCCTTCGGCGTTTGTGCCTCTTCCCTTGGGCCTGAGCCATTCTCTTTATCCTGGATCCCTTGGATCCTGAAGCTCCCCCTTGGCTGATGGGAGTGTCTGGGGTATAAGATGGGTCTGCCATAGAGCTCCCCGACTCTCATGGGTGTCCACCAACAGCCCGTAATCCCTCCTCAGTGGCCACTACCCGACTGCCCACAGTCCGGGTTAGTGGCACCTCATCAGAATCCTCCTCCTCCTGCATGTGGAAGTCAGGGTGGATTGGAGCTGGTTCAGGTCCTCCTTGACCATCTCCACCCTGATCAGTACCGTGGTCATCATCGTCAGAATCATCGGAGGGTAGAGCCACCTGCTCTATATCAGAATCACTGTCCTCGTGGCGCCATCTCCTTCTTGCCGGCGCCACATAATTTTCCTGGGCCAGATGCCCAAATAACCGCCTGACAGGGGGTTTTACATGCTTTCCCCTGTAAACCTTCATCCTTCCCAAGGTGGTATCATCCATCACCTCGAGCACAACTGCATCTTCCTTCTCATTCGGTAACATAGGAAGCTTCTGGTCAAAGATCATTTGCAGGAAGCGAGGATACATGCAGAACCCCTCTCTGCCCTTCACCTCTATGTTCTCCACTAGGTAAGTGAAGATCATCCGGGAGAAGCTGAACGGATGGTTCAGCACTAACGCAACATAGGCGTTCTGCATCTGCTCAGAGAGTTCATCGAATCCTCCTTTCCTTGAGGCAATACATCTGAGCATGACGTGGACAAGATACTTGAACTGGGGGCAGAGATTGCTCTTATTGAGCATCCCTGAGTTGATGTCCCCAGTGTACTTTGCCCGTAGGAAACACCCTCTAACAGTCATCGGGTGCAAACGAGTAGGACAGTCGCCATCATCTCCAAACTCGAGGACTGTCCTTAAGTCCTCCTCAGTGATCTCTTTAGCATGACCAAGGATGGAGCTCCTGATCTGCTAGGGCTCGACTGATCTATCTACAACAGCATTCTCCCAGAATGCCTGCTGTAATGAGCGGTACGGAGTGCAGGGTGTAGATATCGCCCTGAAGATCCTCGATCTCCGTAAGAATGAAATTATGCCAGTGAACTCCGCTGCATTCCTGGAGGTCAGATCAAGATGGGCACAGATGTTGTGCTTCGTGCTTAAGATCCAATGACTTGCCATCTGTCACATTGTAAGTAAACGTCAGTGCATGCAGAAGATAGCAAATTCAAAGTCAATGGGTTTTACACTTTGGTTAAGTCGGGTGACTGAGCTACCGAATGAACATAGTCGTGCGACTGAGTAGAACGACTGAGCTTTATATGAGTAATTGATTCATACGGGCGACTAAGTCAAGAGAATGAACCTAGTCGTGCGATTGAATCATTCGTCCATCTCAGTCGGGCGACTGAAACTAGTGGTCTTCTTAGTCGAGCGATTGGAGTTCATCAGTGTGTCCAGTCGCCTACTCGACGGTTTGTCAATTCAAATTTGTATTTTGAGCCATACTTGATGTTAAACGTCTAAATTTGGCTCATTAGACTCAGAAATGACCGATTAAGCATACTTAAACTTTTGTTTGAACGTTTAGATCAGTTTTGATTGTCTATTTGGTCATTAAACTCTCGGTTACTGTTAGGTCAGAATTCATGTGATTCACGATGTCATTGAACGGTTTCAACGATGAAACACCATGAAGATTACCTGTTTAAACACAAATGAGTGTTAGAACACACCAATAGGAGGTAAAAATGAATCAAAGGAAATTTTGATAGAGGTTCTTTAGGTCATGCGTATAGAGGGGGCAATTTGGGTGAAGGAGCGACTGATTCTGATTCGGCCTGTATTTATACTAGGTCAAATCCCAGTCGGGCGACTGAGCTTAGTCGCTTAGATCAGTCGTGCGACTGAGCCTAGTCGTCTAGGTCAGTCTTGCGACTGAGTCCCAGTCATTCAATCTACCCAATCGTTCATCCCCAATCGGGCGATGGAGGTTCATCCAAACGACTGTTACAGTCGGTTACCTCCAATCGTACGATTGGATTCATTCGCACTTCCTATTCACACGATTTGACTCATAAGTGTGTTCCAATCGGACGACTGGACCATATTTATGGTCAGTCGTGCGACTGGGTCATCCTGATCATCTTTTGACCATGTTACCATAACGACATTTAGTTCCATTTAATAGTAGATAAAACATTATGAACAAGTTGATCATCTCAGACATGACCATTTTAATAAAACAGTTTGATCACCTCAGACGTGATCCATTTATCCACCTGATCATCTCAGACATGACCCATTTATCCACCTGATCACCTTAGACGTGATCCATTTATCCAACTGATCACCTCAGACGTGATCTATTTATCCACCTGATCACCTCAGACGTGATCCATTTATCCTTTCAGAAACAATTTGTTAAGTAAACGTTAAGCACATTTGGTGACGTTTAGCAGATAACAATACACACAGTCCGACATTGACACATTATACTAAAATAATTGAAAAATCTTAAAACTACAAATACAATGAACATGTTTTTGTTGTTTTTGTCCGGTCAAGTTTGTGTAGCTTATTAGCATTTACATCATATCAAGGACAGACTCATATGGAATCAAACAGGCATAAACAACATTACTTGGAACCTTTGATTAGAATTGAACTTTAAACCCTTGCATATCGCAGCTTTCTCACTTATCTAAGACTTCTGAAATCTAACTGGGAATCATGCTTGATATGATACGTAACGTACTTTGATTATCAACTTCAGTCAGTGCATACACGGCGATTGTCAGTATACTTGTCCACTTAAATCCATACACAGACTTTTGACACGCATTGGTAACGAATTAAGTTATATTATTTCAACCAACATTCGTGGATCCCAAGCTTATATGGTAATCATTATTCCTTAGAGGACTTTCGAGCGGTCTATAGGTATTTTGACAAGAAGAGACTATTCTTAGAGCTTTCAAAGAGAAGCCAATCCTCAGGTCAGTGCCATCGCACAGCAGAGAGGCGGCAAACAACAACGAATTCTAGAATATGTAGGTTATGCTTATCCTCAGGTCAGTGCCATCGCACAGCTGAGAGGCACACAACCTATCTCCTTGTTAGAGCATTTCTTATTTTTCTTTTTCACAAAACGCACCAACAACATTTTGTTATCAGTATGATTGCGATTGTATTCAGTTTTTTCTTTTGCTCTTTTTGCAGTCACACGCTCACCTTTGGTGGCGTTTATTTGCTCGTTATCCCTTATCGGAAATGGCTGATTGTGTTAACCAGTGATAAGATGGGAACCCACAGTTGATTGAACCGTTTAGTTTAGATTAAGTTTACCAATGACATCTACTCGTCTATTGTGTTGAATCTACCGACACATCGTATAGTGAACTAGCACCTCCCTAGATCAGCTTTCTCCGTGTAGTTACAGTACCAACCAAGCGTACTATCATCTTCCCATTTTGTTAGACTTAGACTTCTCAGATTCATAATTTTTCTGTGATATAATTAACTTTGCAGAACCGAAAATCCTTTTGGTGTTCCAAGTAACTCAGTGCCTGTGTACTATCACTTTCCATAATTTATCGAGTCACATTTCCAGTTTAGATGTCTATGCCTTTTCAGCTTTACTTACCTTCCCCTTTTTTATTATTATTTTTTTTATTTTTTAAGTAAGTGAATACTGAAATATTTTGTGTGTGTGAGGGATCTTAAGATGGTGATCAGTGGGGACTTGGTCATAGTACCAGTTTCCATATCAGCTTTAGAAAAAGCTGCCATTTGAGTTGTTAAGTATTTTGTGTGTGTGAGGGATCTTAAGATGGTGAGATCTTATATCAAGAGCCTGGATGCTCTGATACCAAATGCAGGACCGGGTGAAGGGTTAGCACTTACAACACAACAACACAATGAGGAGAGTGTATTAGAACACTTAACAGATCAAATGGGGAACCGGTTATTATGATGCTATGAACACACGAGTAACTTCAGAAAGAAAAAATAACAACACAAGTGGTTGGTTTTCAAGGATGTTGTATATTGCTTCTCAAATTCAAGTTACAAGTATTCAGCATACATACATTACAAGACTTTGAGATACTATATAATACAACCTACAGACGGCCATACTTTAAAGGCCAGCTGGATACACGAATTAGACAACACAATCCATGTAGAGTCAAAAGGCAGATTTGCCTTTTGGCTAGTAACTATGACATGCCATAGCTCACATCCTAATATATTACAAAAAGGATAAAGGTACATAAAGTAGAAAGGTTTGACGCAAGACCTAAATGTACAGTTTTCCTAAAGCATGGACCTTTTCACCAACTCATACAAGTTGGTGACCAACCAGAGTGGGCAGCGGCAAAATGTTTCAGCTTTGCTGAAAAAAAACATCAGATAAAGCATGTATGATAAAAGTCTTCGGAAGAATCTGTCTTGGTTTCATGGCTTCAGCAGACTTTGACTTGAAGCTAAGAAAGACTTCATTTCTGGCTTCTGAAGATATTGGTCTTGGCTATGAAAGATTTTTACACTTGAAATGTTTCTGAATTGGTGTAAAACTTTCGTAAAATACTACTTCATGTTCTGTGCAGCATGCAGGAGGACTTGATCATTTCATAGAACCACTGAAAGAAGAACTGTCACAACTACTAAGAAATACTTCTTCAGTTGTTGTGATAACTACTGAAGAAGGATCATCATAACTACTGAAGAATACTTCTTCAGCTGTTGTGATAACTACTGAAGAATACTTCTTCATCTGTTGTGATGACTACTGAAGGATCATCACAACTACTGAAGAATACTTCTTCAGTTGTTGTGACAACTACCGAAAACTGTCTTCAGACTTTGTCTTCAGTTGTTATCCCCAGCTGATGTCTTCAGCTGTTGTCTTCAGCTGTTACCTTCAGCTGTTGTCTTCAGTAGATGTCTTCAGCTGATGTCTTCAGCTGATGTCTTCAGCTGTTGTCTTCAGCTGTTACCTTTAGCTGTTGTCTTCAGTTGATGTCTTCAGCTGATGTCTTCAGCTGTTACCTTCAGCTGTTGTCTTCAGCTGATGTCTTCAGCTATTAACTTCAGTAGATGTCTTCAGCTGTTAACTTCAGTAGATAGTTACAAGAGTGTTTTGGCTGCATCAGACTTCTAGGAATCCTTACATGTGCCAAAAACGCATGACATTGCTTCTACAGGCATCAACAAATCTTCATGCAATAAATGAGTCTTCAATCCCTTCCAGGTCGTTTTCCTTGAATCTTAAGCACTTCGCCATTTGATAGAAAATTACGTACCAATATGGACTATTTTGGTTTCATGCTTTGATAACCAATTCATACGGTATTAAGTCTATGTCAAGGACATGATCTTCTTGTACTTATTTACAACCCCTAATTATTACCATTGCCATCTCAACCGACTAACTAATTTTAAAGTAACTCGGGTTCATGTCAATTGAATGAGTGAATTTAGGAAAATTAAGGCTATCTTCTATCCCAGTATCCAACACATAGCTATTGATTGATGATAAGATGCGTGCCCGTAACGACATTTAGGTCTTCTTGTATAACTTATCACTTGCATGCTTGTTTGAATCCCTAACTTCTTTCGACTACTCACTAGATTTTCAAATGTCCCTCTTAATTAATCGGATTATCACATAGCCCAGCTCAGGCACATTCTGAGTATACAAGTGACGCTTATATATAGGGTTCCTCGCAGTGTTCCCACCACATCCATGATATACCGAGAAAAATGCTTAAACTGGTCACGTGACATCCGATTACTCCATCAAGGCATAATGCTATAGCGTTCAAACTGCTCATGCTCCAAGTTCTGAGGTCAATCAATTGAAGAAGATAATACATATGAAGGGAGTATCATTACTCCACTATAACTCTTGAAAGACCATGTACATTCCAAACAAACATTCAATTTGCATAATTTATTGAATGTAAAAGGAGTAATGTCTCACTGGGGACAGGACTAGTGTCATAATGTGATTCCCATATAGACTCCAGGTAGATTAGAATTTATATAAGGGTAAAGGTTATAGATGATTCTTATTATTAATAAAGTCTTATAAGGACTGACACTGAGGTGTCCCAAGGAATAGAATAGAAGATTTGTACTATGATTGTTATCTCATGGCAAGATTTGCTAGGCTTCACATGCACTAGAAATTGCAATTACGTGTGCACCTGTAATGGTAATTTGCTTTGCATGGTCACCCCCAGCTCCTCCTATCTGAGTTAACATATCTTATCTAGTACGGAGTAATGTCCATGATTGGTGTATAAAATATATGGTTACTAACCCAAATTTATTTAGCTGAAGTTGTACAAAGGAAACGATTGAGAAAGAATTCACTTGATTAATGAACGATCGGAGGAATCTATGTACAATAATTTCAAATCCGATGAAGTAGTCATATTATCAGAGTATGTCGCGTCTCTTGTCTACTGGTACTAACATGTTTTTCTTCCAAGACTCAACACAACAAATTGGGAATAAGGACACCTATAGCATATATGACATCACCGGACATACGGAATAAAGGTTGGCTTAACAACCTATGTCCTTAGAAGAATTCACATGTATATCATTGCACACATAATCCTATTATGCATACTACATGTGGGTACTTAGGTTATAGTTTAGCTATAACCAAGGCTCTGATACCAATCTATCACACCCCCACTTATAACGGAAACACGAGGATGTAACGGACGGGATCATCATAACACCTGATTAGTTTACAGAGACATAATAAATGAAAAGATTCACGTGTCATGACGTCACCCGACACAATGTGACTTGTGTCGTGGTTAGTCACTTTCACGACTACCATAGTCTATCGATTAATCAATTTCAAATCCAACATGAAATCTAACAAATAGAAATGTTTAACATAGTATTCATAAACAAGTTCAAATGATAGTCAAAAAACTAGTGCAAGTCTATTAAAATCATTAGGGTCTCTGCTAAGACATCGGCTCTAGCTATCCTCTTTGATTATTGTCACCTGAAAAGATATGCTCAAAAGTCAACACATGGTTGGTGAGTTCATAGGTTTAAACATGAATTGAAAACTTATTGTTGTGTATGAGTTTAGGGATCATAAGTGTATACAGTTTATCACAAGTAATATCACATAAGCATCACAACCAACCCTATGACGAACCACACAGCAATTGTCAGAACATATTCACCCAGGAGTCGATCATAACCACAGTCAGTCTCAACTAGTATACTAACATACATGGGTGGGGGTGTCAACCCAATAGTACTATCAATACCTGTCTGTCGGCTCCAACACCGGAGCTAAAGAGTTGTGATTAAAGAACCACACAGTAACTCATGCATAATATATAACTTCTAAACAGTAACACGTTAATCCAAAGTAAATTAAGTTCACAGCCAAAAGAAGTTGTTAGTACTTCTTAATGATTAAAATGTTGTCTTTATTTGTCTTGTATATAAGTTTTTCTCATAGTATAGGGACTAGTCTTGTAAATAGTAGTTCATTGTTTATTGATAGTATAAATAGCTTAGACTTGTGTAGGTTAGAATAAGACCTTTGAACGAACTGCTCTTACACTTGTATTTGTCTTTGCTATTATCAATAAACTTCTATGAATATTTCTTGATATTGTGCTTTGATTTGATTACTATGTTTATTTTTTATTGAATTGCCTTCTAATATCATCACAGATCTATACATTTGATCCTATCAAATGGCATCAGAGCTGTTGGTTTAGTGATTGAGCTTGTACAAACTTGCAAACTCAAAAATCACTTGAATCCGTGATTGATAAGCAATTCATTTGAAATATTGTTGATTTCATTTGTGTTTCATCATCAGAAACATGAATTGAATAACAATTATTTGTTTAATTCGTCCAATTTCAGTGAATTGATCGAATTTGTGTTCGGAAGTGTTCTTCATGTTCGAGCTGAAAAATCGACTAAATCACTAATTTGTTGTTTGTAATTGAAGAAATTCAATTGAAAGGATTGTTAATCGACATAAAATCTACTAATTTGCAAGATTTCAAATCAATTCATCAAGGTTTTAAGAATTTCAGAAAATTTGAGTTCGTTATGTTTATAACACTATGATGAATTAGACGAACTAGGGTCGAAAACTGCTAAAAATTGCCTAAGTGTTTAGGCGCTTACCAATTGTTCAGGCGCTTAACAATTGTTCAGGCGCTTAACAATTGTTCAGGCGTTTACAACTGTTTAGGCATTTTTAGGTCAGGCGTTTTACAACTGTTGAGACTTATTTCAACTGTTTGGACACATTGTAATTAACCAGAAACTAAGTAATTCTAGGCACATTTCAACTATTTAGGCGCATAGAACTGTTTGGGTGTTTTTACTCCCAGGCGTCTAACAACTGTTTAGGCGCATCACTGCTGTTCAGGCGCATCTAAAGTTGGGCGTTTTTTGAGAATTATTCTAAGGCAATCCCTAACACGTTTCTAGGTCAAATCCAGAAGTATCACAAATGTTGAGGCGTTTCAAAACTGTTCAGGCACATCAACCTTAACACTTAAAAACTTTTCCTTAAAATTTTGAAAAATCCAAAAATATCTTTAATTCATTTCTTTAATTCAAAAACTTAAAAATCAACAAAAATATTTGTTCTTCTATAAAATCAAAATCTAACAATGGTGATATCAGATGATTCTGAAAATAGAGTACCCTAAGCTTAAAAACAGAGGAGATTTTAAAATTTGGTCATTTAGGTTAAAACATCATGTTGATACATAATGTCCCTAGTTCATTGTACTTTAATGTTTATGTCTTTCAATATTACATATGTGTAATACATTGATATTTTGGCAATATGATACGTGGTTGAATGTATATTTGCTATTGAATGTATTTTATTCTTATATCATTTATAATTACACGCTTGAATGAATATTATATATGGGTTTGTAGCAGTCAGTCATAGTTTTGAGTTAATTATGTTTCAGGAATGTGTTTGACTTAGTCTTAAGGTTATTCATGCTAATGAACCATGCTTATGGATTAGTCGCACGACTAAACCAGGTGATTGGGTCAGTCGCACTACTGAATCATAAGACTGGCTCAGTCGCACAATTGGACCAAGTGTATGGTTCAATCGTGCGCATGAACAAATCATATGGCTCAGTAGCATGGGTGAACCATGCTAATGGCTCAGTCGTACGACTGTATACTGAAACCTATAAATACCACATAATTCGTGGAAGAACCAAACACTTCAAATTCTTTCCTAGCTGTCCACAGAGTTCAATCTGGTCCATCCAAGTTCATAGTTCGTCCCGGATCATTTTCAAATTATTCTTAACATTGTTCTATTGTCAGATCGATTCAGGTTTTTCGTTCTCACTGATTGGATCGCTAATCAAATAGGATTCCGCACTATTTGATTAGGTTACATGGTATCTGAGTGATGTGCAGAAAGTAATTTAGTAAAAACGACTTAAATTAACCCTATTCTAGACACTAAGTAATACTCTAGACTTACTAAATGACACTAAACTACTAACCGGCAAGTGTACCGGTCGACTCTAGTATAGCTAAAGTAAGTCCGGATATCGAATCCACAAGACTCTAATGTATTGCAATAATTAACTCGATCTAGTCTAAAAAGACACAGACTGTTTGTTTTGTTCTTGAAAAAAGGGGGGTTGTCTAACAATTCCTACAAAAGACAAGTAATTGAAAACTAGAAATAACTAAAGGCACGAATTAAGAACAACTTAACTTGGATGATAGAAAGGCACGACCTAGATTGGAATCCTGATTTTGTTTAGAGATGACTGGTTTGGGAAATTGCAAACTTTGGGGAACCGGGATCTTAAAGTTTTCACCTTTTGGGACGCCTAAAGCCTCCTAATCACTCTCAAGAGTACTAAAGTGACATCCTCAGATTAGTGTAACTACCGGATGCTAGACTCACTCTCACGAGATGTCTAATGGGTCTATGAAAGTACCAATGTGATTCACTCCTTCACGGGATCTAAATCAAGGTAAGTTGAACTCTATTAATTGAACTTGCTAGACATTAGTCAAAAGGCCACTCCCTCACAGAAGCTCCTGCTTTGCAGCTTAATGACTTAGATCTACCAATAAACTCGCACCTTACAGATTATGAGATTAGCAAAACACTTGAATTAGTAAGATTACCGACTAATTGCTTTTAAAGTCTATTGTACATTCAACATTAAAGATCCTAAATTTATTATGTGACATAGACAATCACCAAAACTCAAGACCTAACACAACTCTATTATGTGATAAAGACCGTCACCAAGAGTTATGTAAAGCAAATAAACGACAACCAAACCCATTCAAATACTCATATGCATTCAATTAAAGAGCCAACTATTCTTACAATTCAAAGATTACCAAGGTTTTCATAAGAATCCCATAAAAATCATAACTTTAACAATCAATCATCCAATCTAGGTAGTAACAAAGTGTCTAGCCGCTCATAATTGCGGTTTCAATCAAAAGTAAAGTTGAAACAATGAAACGAAACATCTAAGACGAAAAGAGAATGAAAATAAAGACACCCGAACGTCACGAGGTCGACCCGAATGCTTCCTTGCCTTCAATCTTCGAACCGGATGCTCCGAATACTTCAAAATGACTCAATTTTTGCTCTCCCAATCGTCCAAGAACTGCCTCTTTCGTGATTTGGGTTCTTCCCCTCTTCAATAGGGCTTAAGTAGGTTAAAAACAAGAAAATTACGACCTTTCTGCAGATACGGGCCTCTCGCGGGGCGCGAGAGGCTTTATAATTCCGGTCGCCACCCGCCACCTTGTTAAAGCAAACACCCACTTCTCGCACACTCTCTCGCGGGCCGCGAGAGGATATGTAAAACGGGTCGCTCCCCGCTAGCTGATCCTAGTTTCAGATATTGACTTCCTTTCAGCTTGTGATCTCGCGTATCGCTTCGCGACTCGTTTCTTCTTGTATTTCCGTTTATTTAGGCTCTTTTTAACCCACAAGGCCTGCAAAATAAAATAAAACAAAAGTTTATCTATTCTAAAGGAAAACGACGCTAAACAAATAAAAACTAAACAAAATATGCATGAATAACCGATGTATTTTGCAATACATCAAATATCCCCACACTTATCCTTTTTTCGTCCTCGAAAAATAGTTAATTTGCAATGGAATCATAACCGGAAAGGCAAGTTCTCTATAAAGTCAAACATCAAACAATATAGATAAACAAACACATAAAGGATGTGACTATGATTGCCGGTATTGTAATCCACCTAAACCCAACCACCGACTCATCAAACCCCCCTTCGTGTAAAGTTTTATGTTCAAGTTCGTTGATTTTAAAATCTATGGGTCTCACACTTGGACGCACACGACTCAACCTAGTCCCACTTCAAGCTTATAAGGTACAGGGACTGCCCTACCATTTTCTGTACACACCCCTCTAGGTTTAAATACCAACCTGGAACGAATAATGGATTCTCATGAGCAATTTATTTTATTTGTTTTTCACATCTCGTCCTAGAGGGCTGTTATCCGCTGAGTCACCATCCCAATGAACAACACCATAGACCCGGAAATGCTTTTTATTTTTATTTATTTATTTATTTATTTATTTATTTTTTATATATATATATATTTTTTTCATAAGACTCCACCTAGAGGGCTGTTGCCCACTGAGTCACCATCCCCTTGAGCAACACCATAGGCTTTGTCAATTTTTTTTTTATCGTGTTGCTTTCATGTTTCACCAATTGCACAATCCTAGGGTGGACTTTCAATGGCCCTTTTTCACTATATTAGCAGTTTTCAGCCTTACCGTATACTCCCAAGATGATAACCCACGAGATTTCTAAGCATTTCTTAAGGTGTGATTAATTAAACACTTAAGGGGATTTTTCAAAACCGGTTGGGCCTACCAACTCATCCTAATCACATACCGGTTTTTTTTTTTGTTCAGAAAACAAGATTGTTTTAACTTTTCAGAGATCACGAAATCCGGTAATTATATCATCTTCCATTTAGATGCAAAAAACTTCTTTCAAGAAACAATATATATTAAATTTTTTATTTTTTTATTTTTTTTTTATTATTATTATTATTATTATTATTATTATTATTTTTGTTTTAAAACCACTAAGCTAAAAACCAAAGCAACAACTATGACTCATATTTCCCATCCCCACACTTAAAACTTGCATTGTCCTCAATGCAGAGACAGAAATACACTAAAACAAATAAATAAAAAAACACAAAAGAATAAAAGGAACGTGTTCACCGGATAGCAAAGCAACAATTCTTCCAAACCGTTCCCACTAGCTATATAGCATTCCATTCGCAGCTAGCACCCTCATGCATCGGATCATCCTTCATACTCTAGCCAACAGCTCCAGATTCACCCGAATGGAGATTGAGTACGGGTGGTACGTATCCAAACCTACATAACCAAAACAAAAGCACAACCCGAGCAGCATAACACTGACACAAAAAGACTCAAAATACTGACTCAAACAAATAAAATAAAAGACTTACAGAACAAAATAAAAAAATATAAGACAAAGCAAACAAGCAAATAATATGCAATACTCTACACATGGGATCCTCTTAAAGATCTATAACTCTAGCAAAAATCATGGAGGATCAAATAGATCCCATGTACCAGCCCCACCATCAATCACAGTAGAACCTCTCAAAGGCACTAGCCTATCCCAACACGTCTCTCTAATGAATGCATCCTCCTGATCTAAACTAGACTCAGACTCTAGAGTGGGTTGATCAGACCTAGGTTTACTAACCACAGAAACATCCCCACACTTAGGTTTTTCTATAGGTGTAAGGTTCACTATCTCAGGAGGTATATCAGCCATCAGTGCCTCTAACTCAGCAAGGTCTCTCTCAGCATCAAACTCACCCTCTTTAACATACTCAGGCAGACCTTCTAACTCTCCAGCAAACTCAAGCTCCCAAGACTCAGACTCCTTAGACTTTTCAGTTACCTCACTCTCACTAGAACTAATGGATCTCACAACTTCCTTAACACTACTCGGACTCCTAATGGAGTCAGTCACATGGAATGTGACTTCCTCATCTCCTAAGTAAAGTACAATGGTGCCCTTAAAGACATCAATATTGGCCTTAGCTGTACGAAGGAAAGGACGTCCAAGAATGATAGGCACATTCGCATCAGCCTCCATGTCTAGAACAACGAAATCCACGGGAAAGACAAATCTATCAATCTTAACAAGCAAGTTCTCTATGACTCCCCGAGGATACTTAACAGAACTATCAGCAAGAGAGAGTGTCATACGCGTCGGTGTAAGTTCACCTAGGCCTAGCTTCTCATAAATCGAATAAGGCATCAAATTAATGCTAGCACCTAGATCAGCTAATGCGTGGTTGGGAATATTGCTACCAAAGAGACACGGGATGGTGAAGACTCCCGGATCAGACAGCTTCTCTGGAAGCTTGTTCATCACCACTGCAGAGCACTCACCAGTAAGATCAACATTAGAAAGTTCTCCAAGCTTTGCTTTGTTCTTGAGGATGTCCTTCACGAACTTAGCATACTTGGGCATGCATTGGAGAACCTCTATGAATGGAAGATTTATCTTGATCTGCTTGAACAAATCAAGAAAGTACCCATACTCCCTAGAATATTTCTGATGGCGGACACGATCAGGATATGGGACTCTAGAAAGATCTATCTCAGGGTTGGGTCTAAAAATGGGTGGGCGATCCCTAATAGTGCTCTGGACCCTAGGACCCTCTATCTCTACTTCCTCTTCTCTCTCCCCAACATCTTCTACCTTTCTGTCATGTGACTCTACCTCCCCTAACTGCTTACCCGATCTAGTGGTGATTGCCTTAACATGTGCATGCGGGTTTTGTGTACTAGAACTAGATGAAAAAGTACATGGGGGTTTCTCGTCTATCCTCCTAGCAAGGTCGACTACTGTTCTCTGGAGATCCTGAAAAGCTGACTGTTGGTTTTTCAGAATAAGATCATGTTCAGCAAGAGTTTTCTGAGTGGCGGCATCCTTAGCAACTAACTGTGTCAACAAGTCTTATATTTCACCCAAACCGTTCCCACCATCCCCACTTGAATTAGTTCCTGAATTCCTAAGAGCAAACTGACCCTGCCCGGAATTATATTGTTGATTGGAATGGAATCCGGGGGGGTTTCCTGAAGACCTAAAGTTATTGTTGAACCTAGAACCTGAATTAAAACGAGTACCAAAGGGGTTAGTAGGTCCTTGGTTCTGACCTCCTATGAAATCTACTTGCTCCTGGTTCAGCAAGGGGCACTCTAACGTACCATGACCTCCCCGACACATCTCACACTTATCAACCTTAGCCTTAAGCTCTTTCATTTCTCTTGTCAGGTTTTCTAAAGCAGCAGCCACCTGAGTATCCAAGGTGACTTGGTGAACACCCCGTGAAGACGAGGGTTGGCTCGAGGAAGGAGTGAAATTCCTAGTAATTGACCGCTGCTCATACTCAGACTGGGCAAAACTCTCAAAAAGGTCAAGGCACTCGTCTACAGTTTTCTTTCCCATCAGGTTCCCTCCTATAGAAGTATCAAAACGGGCCTTCATTTCATAAGTGAGACCATTGTAGAATTTCTCTACAAGGGCCCAATCAGATAAACCATGTTGGGAGCATTTGCTAAGTAGGTTTTGGAACCGCTCCCAAGCAAGATAGTAAGGCTCATCTGGCTCCATACGAAATGAGTGGATCTGGTCACGGAGCCTGGATGCTTTTGCAGGTGGGAAATACTTGTTCAAAAACCCTTGGCGAAGGGCTGCCCAAGTAGTGAAAGTCCCAGCAGGCTGCGAGTCAAGCCAAGTGGCTGCTCGTCCCGCTAGTGAGAAAGGAAACAACTGGAGAAAGATTGCATCATCATTGGCACCTTGAAGCTTGAAGGTACCACAGATGCGGGTCAGGCGGGCAATATGAGCAGGTGCATCCTCATCATCACGTCCTTGGAATTGGCATGAATTGGTGATCGCAGTCTTGATGTAGGATGGGATTTGCCAAGAGTTTTCATTGGCAATCTTAGGGCAAGTGATTGGAGAATTAACTCCGGTAAAACCCTAGGTAGATTGCTGGTGGATGGTCCTACGGTCTCCCATTGGTAAAGGATTGGCTTTAGGACTAGTAGGTGCGGAAATGGGTGGTGTAGAGTTTGGTGTGGACTTGGGTGAGGTTTGTCGGGTGCTATCAAAGATGGATGGTTTCGAGGGTGGAATAGAGGAAGGAAAGTTTAAACTTGAAGTAGAAGTACTTACCCCTGATCTGACGGAAGAGAGCGCGGAATCAGCTGTATGTGTCGGTGGTGGTCCTTTCGATCGGGTATGTGGCATGTACTGCAACTCAAGAATAGCAAACAAAGTAATAAAAATTAATAAAAATTGCAAAGAATAAACCAAACAAAAGGAAAAACAAACAAAATAGACAAAGAATAGTAAAACAAAACTAGAACAAGCTAATTAACGCAATTGCTAAGAGTCCCCGGCAACGGCGCCAAAAACTTGATGTGCAGAAAGTAATTTAGTAAAAACGACTTAAATTAACCCTATTCTAGACACTAAGTAATACTCTAGACTTACTAAATGACACTAAACTACTAACCGGCAAGTGTACCGGTCGACTCTAGTATAGCTAAAGTAAGTCCGGATATCGAATCCACAAGACTCTAATGTATTGCAATAATTAACTCGATCTAGTCTAAAAAGACACGGACTGTTTGTTTTGTTCTTGAAAAAAGGGGGGTTGTCTAACAATTCCTACAAAAGACAAGTAATTGAAAACTAGAAATAACTAAAGGCACGAATTAAGAACAACTTAACTTGGATGATAGAAAGGCACTACCTAGATTGGAATCCTGATTTTGTTTAGAGATGATTGGTTTGGGAAATTGCAAACTTTGGGGAACCGGGATCTTAAAGTTTTCACCTTTTGGGACGCCTAAAGCCTCCTAATCACTCTCAAGAGTACTAAAGTGACATCCTCAGATTAGTGTAACTACCGGATGCTAGACTCACTCTCACGAGATGTCTAATGGGTCTATGAAAGTACCTATGTGATTCACTCCTTCACGGGATCTAAATCAAGGTAAGTTGAACTCTATTAATTGAACTTGCTAGACATTAGTCAAAAGGCCACTCCCTCACAGAAGCTCCTGCCTTGCAGCTTAATGACTTAGATCTACCAATAAACTCGCACCTCACACACTATGAGATTAGCAAAACACTTGAATTAGTAAGATTACCGATTAATTGCTTTTAAAGTCTATTGTACATTCAACATTAAAGATCCTAAATTTATTATGTGACATAGACAATCACCAAAACTCAAGACCTAACACAACTCTATTATGTGATAAAGACCGTCACCAAGAGTTATGTAAAGCAAATAAACGACAACCAAACCCATTCAAATACTCATATGCATTCAATTAAAGAGCCAACTATTCTTACAATTCAAAGATTACCAAGGTTTTCATAAGAATCCCATAAAAATCATAACTTTAACAATCAATCATCCAATCTAGGTAGTAACAAAGTGTCTAGCCGCTCATAATTGCGGTTTCAATCAAAAGTAAAGTTGAAACAACGAAATGAAACATCTAAGACGAAAAGAGAATGAAAATAAAGACACCCGAACGTCACGAGGTCGACCCGAATGCTTCCTTGCCTTCAATCTTCGAACCGGATGCTCCGAATACTTCAAAATGACTCAATTTTTGCTCTCCCAATCGTCCAAGAACTGCCTCTTTCGTGATTTGGGTTCTTCCCCTCTTCAATAGGGCTTAAGTAGGTTAAAAACAAGAAAATTACGACCTTTCTGCAGATACGGGCCTCTCGCGGGGCGCGAGAGGCTTTATAATTCCGGTCGCCACCCGCCACCTTGTTAAAGCAAACACCCACTTCTCGCACACTCTCTCGCGGGCCGCGAGAGGATATGTAAAATGGGTCGCTCCCCGCCAGCTGATCCTAGTTTCAGATATTGACTTCCTTTCAGCTTGTGATCTCGCGTAATGCTTCGCGACTCGTTTCTTCTTGTATTTCCGTTTATTTAGGCTCTTTTTAACCCACAAGGCCTGCAAAATAAAATAAAAACAAAAGTGTATCTATTCTAAAGGAAAACGACGCTAAACAAATAAAAACTAAACAAAATATGCATGAATAACCGATGTATTTTGCAATACATCACTGAGCCTTGGCTCTTGATTCTTCATGGATTCGATCAATCGCACGATTGTTTCAGTCACATCAGGTTGATGAAGTTTTGATAAAATGGACGATCAGAACACCGTGTTTACTGCTGGAATGGACTCACGAATCCAAAACCTATTACTGGTGGAAAATGAAATTGGAAATCACAACAAGCCTCCAAAACTGTTGACTTTGGATGAATACCCACAATGCAAATAACGGTTTGAGATTTACCTTGATGGAGTTGACCCAAACTTATGGATTGCTATTAAGACTGGTTATTCCACACCGGTTGGGGAAAATGGAGTTAAGTTTAATTTGAATGGAATCAATGATGTGCAAAAGGTTGAACATAAGGCTGAGAAGAAAGAATACGCTTTACTGACACAGTGGATTCCTAAGGACGTTTTCCATCAATTTTCAGAACATAAACAGTCCAAGAAGCTGTGGTCTGCTTTGGAAAAGCGATATGATGGTAATGCCACATTAAAGGAACTGAAGGCCAAAGCCCTCAAAAAGGAATTTGATAACTTCTCATCCATTGGAAATGAATGCTTGGATGACATTATAGACAGATTCTATCATCTGATGAGTGAGTTGCACACACATGGGTAACTACATCAATGGAAGATAAAGTTGCAAGCTTTGCTGACGGATTGTCGGATAAATAGGATCCCTTTTTTCTAATCTAAGACAGAATGATACTTTAGCCACTCTAGACATCAATGATTTTACCTTGGAGCTAAGGTAGGAGAAACTGAGGCTAAAATACAAGTCAAAGAAAGGGTCATATACGCAGAATCTGTCACTATATAACTTTGTTCCCACACCAACTTCATCAGGACGACCTCTTCAAATAACGTTTGTATCCAACACAGCACCCGCTGCTCTAGCTAATTGTCCACCCTTTCCAAGTGTGATTTCTATGACTGGAAATTCTCAGAGTGGGTCATCTGGAAGTGAAATGTCAGGATCATCGGTTGCTCAGTACAATATCCCAGAAGTAAATACAACAAAGCTAGAGACTGAGAATCTGGGAAATGTTACTGTTGAAGTAGACAAGGAACACATGGATCTTCTTGCTGTTGTTGTGCACTCTTATGATGGTTTAGTTGACGGAGAAATTGGAAATTGTTATCTTGCTGATGAAGTCTATGAACAGTTTGATGATGCTGAATTGGAAAGAACGGATATAATGTGGGCTCTGGCTAGTGTAGTTAGAAGAGCTAAAAAGTTTGTGAAAAGGACTGGTCAAAACTTGATTGCTACTAAAGACACAACCTATGGTTTTGATAAAACAAAAGTCACATGCTTTAACTGTGGTGAAAAGGGACACTTCAAACGAGAGTGCGTAAAACCAAAGAAGACTAAAAACGGAAACCCTTTCACATTTTGGTTTATGGTTGCTATGGTTGCTCAAGGAGATGAAGGACATGATTGTACATTTACTTGATTGTTAGATCACAATGACAGTTTAGTAAATGATTTAAAACTATGCACTAAAGCTAACAGGGTGTTAAAACGAAATGAGAGCAGTTTTAAAGAAAAGATTGAACTGTTAGGAAAGCAACTTAGGGAAACTGAGGTTGTTGCATTTAATCAATCAATTGATATCAAGTTCTATCTAACTACAATAGAGGAAAGAAAGAAAGAAAAAGCAATTCTTCAAGTTGAAATTGAGTCTTTAAATCAAAAACTTCCCAGTCTTGCTAGTTCCTCTCACATAGTTAAGAATTTGGTTAAAGAAAGAAATAGGGGGGGGAAGGGATTGGTTATCAGGTTGTGCCACCACCACATGCGATCCATTTAAACATAAAATGTCTACCCATTAATAATAACCCAATAAAGGATCATGTGGTGACAACACCTCTAGTCAGTGATCCGGATACCACAGTCAAACCTGCACCACCGGTAACTGACCAGAAAGCAACTACATCTGGCACAAAGATAAGATTAAAATTGAAGATTGGGTTGAAGAGGATGACAATGCTATGTTAGGACCGTGTACGTACAGAGTACTAACTGATTCTTCGTTATACCGGGTCAAATAGTACGGAATCCTATTTGATTGGCGATCCAATCAGGGAGAACGAAATCAAGATCAATCCTAACGATTAGAAAACGTTAAGAATGAAATAGGAATGATCTGGGACGTTCTATGAACTTGGAATGGACGATCTGGACGTTCTGGGTCGAATAAGGTTCAAGTATTCGAGGTGTTGCGTTTTTCCATGAATTAAGTGGTATTTATAGGTTACAGCTATCAGTCGTACGACTGAGCCAGGCGACTGGCTCAGTCATGCGATTGAGTCATACTATTGGTTCATTCGGACGACTGAGTCAGTCTTATGACTCAATCGTACGATTGACTCAATCTCCTGGTTCAATCGTGTGACTGGCCCATTCGCATGGTCCAGTCGTGCGACTGAATCAGATAACTTAGTTAAACACATTCTTGAACCTTTAATGGTTTAGAACTATGTCTAACAACTATAAACCTATATAACATTGTCATATATGTGTGTAACAATAAACAATATAGATAGATATAACATTAAACAACCAATACACATATATAGAAGAGTTTCTTATTCAATTGATCAAACATTACATAAGTGTTACAAGAAAAGAAAGTCTATTACATTTAAGCTCACTAGACTAGAACTGGGGACATGTGTACCAACAAACTCCCCCTTGGACCTAGTTCTATCTAGACTTTGACTTCTTTCTTGAACTCCTCAAATCTCTTTATTCTCTCCTCTTTAGAAACCCCAACATGGATATTCAGTGCAAAGCATAGACGTATGATATGCTGAAACTGTAGTGCTTGCACTATATCCTGTGTGTCAAAAAACAGTGGCCACTTGTACAGCGTATAAACATCGGACGCTGACAAGTTTATTAGCCACATAGGGTCAAACACCCTTATTATGTTCATCGACCCGTCCTTCTCCAAAACAATGACTGCCTCTCCTGAGCGCCAGTCATAGTACCACCACTTAAAGTGTGGGGTAAAGTCCTGTGGCATCTCCCTCAGTGGAATTCGGGACATTGTGCGTGGAGGTCGCCACTTCAGGACTATCTTCGGTTGACCAGTAATGGGACTCACTTTAGACCTTCTGATGTAACGTGTGGCCTGCTGTGGTCTAAAGTTGACCCATCTAGTCCTGTACTCCCTTTTCAAGGCAGCCTCAAACCAGCCTGACATTTTCCTCGGATCAGCGTATAATAGCTTCAGGCGCGCCAGCTGGTTGAGCTCAAAACCAGGAGAGTCTTCAGATCGTGAGGGAATCTGAAGTACTCTATTCCCCTCTCTCTCTTCACAGCATAAGCCCCAAGATCCTCAAAGTGAGCCCATGCTATAATCTTCACTGACACCTTCATGTTTTTCTTGACTTTGTAGAGTTTGGTGTAGGTATACTGTGTCGCTGTAGCACGTTGGGCTCGGACCTCGGCGAAGCAAGCCGCCCATTCAGCCTTTCGAATATCGACTTCAGCGTCCGAGGCTTGGGCTTGACTTGTTGAGGCTTCTGCTCCTTTCTCCTTATCGCTGAGTTTATCCAGAATGTCACTGTCAAGGTTGTTTACCAAATCTGGAAACACGTTTCCCTCTTGATCAGTATATTCTAGATAGTGCTGATCTGTGATGTCTTCAATTTCGATTTCTTCAACATCGTTGAGCTCGTCATTATCAGCATCATCAAAAATTGGAGCATCCTTAACAATTTCGTCTGGATTCAGATGAAATATTTCAGCAAGCTGCTCATCAGTAAGGTCGTGAATAATTTCTCCTTCTTCAGGAGTATAACTCACTAACCTTCTGACGATCCCCTGCAGATCAAGAATCATTATGAGTTGAGACTTGACCTGTTAGAGGGGAGCAACATCATGCTCATCTTGCTGAAATCCCTTATCTGTTTAATATCAACATGTAGAGTAGCAAACATTAGTATAAACTCAAGTTAATTAAACATTAATCATTAAATATTTACAAGAGTTTCATATAATTCAAAAGATGAATCAAGTACAAATGCTTTAGAAATAAAACATCTAATCAGTACTTTTATCTTAGATCATTGCTGGATCTCCGGCAGAAGGGGAGGGAGGTGGGGCAGCAGTTGATGCTCCCTGGTCTTGTCTTTTCTTGGATCGTTGCTCATGACCAGAGGCAGAGGTAGATGCATCTTCGTCCCCTTCATCATCATCATCATCTTTATCTTCAACATCACCTTCCTCTTCATCATCATCACTATCATCATCCTCATCATCCTCCTCATCATCATCATCTTCACCTTCTCCTATCTTGAGAGGCTCACTCTGAGTTGCTTTCAGCTTTAGCAAGATGGACTTGTTTTCAGTCTGTAGCTTCTCCAACTTCCTGTCATTCTCAATCTCGTGCTCTAATAGACCAGTGATCTAATCAGTCTGTGAAGCGATCAGCTGAGCTTGAGATGAAGTCAACTCCCTTAACTGATGAATCTCAGCTGTCTGGGAGGAACACTGCTCTGTTAACTGCTGAATCTGAGCAGTCTTGGCCTTATCAGAAGCTAGCAGCTGGAGCACCATGCTGTTCAGTGCTGAAAGCTGCTCTGTCACTGAGACAGGTGGAATGAATGAGCTAGAGGGTGCAGATGAAGGTTGGGTTTGGTGAGTGGTGGTTGTTGTGGTAGTTGTGGTGTAGATGGGAGGCGATGGAAATGAAGTAGTAGCGGGTACAGTGGTGGTGGTGGTGGCTGTGGGAGTGTGAGATGTAGGGATAGTGGTGGTGGTTTGAGGTGCTTGGGATGGAGTGGATGTGGTGGCTGTGGTAGTAGGTGGTGTAGAGGTAGTGGCTGTGGTGGTGGTAATGAGCAGGGTAAGCCTTCGGCGTTTGTGCCTCTTCCCTTGGGCCTGAGCCATTCTCTTTATCCTCGATCCCTTGGATCCTGAAGCTCCCCCTTGGCTGATGGGAGTGTTTGGGGTATAAGATGGGTCTGCCATAGAGCTCACCGACTCTCCTGGGTGTCCACCAACAGCCCATAATCCCTCCTCAGTGGCCACTACCCGACTGCCCACAGTTCGGGTTAGTGGCACCTCATCAGAATCCTCCTCCTCCTGCATGTGGAAGTCAGGGTGGATTGGAGCTGGTTCAGGTCCTCCTTGACCATCTCCACCCTGATCAGTACCGTGGTCATCATCGTCAAAATCATCGGAGGGTAGAGCCACTTGCTCTACATCAGAATCACTGTCCTCGTGGCGCCATCTCCTTCTTGCCGGCGCCACATAATTTTCCTAGGCCAGATGCCCAAATAACCGCCTGACAGGGGGTTTTACCTTCTTTCCCCTGTAAACCTTCATCCTTCCCAAGGTGGTATCATCCATCTCCTCGAGCACAACTGCATCCTCCTTCTCCTTCGGTAACATAGGAAGCTTCTGGTCAAAGATCATTTGCAGGAAGCGAGGATACATGCAGAACCCCTCTCTGCCCTTCACCTCTATGTTCTCCACTAGGTAAGTGAAGATCATCCGGGAGAAGCTGAACGGATGGTTCAGCACTAACGTAACATAGGCGTTCTGCATCTGCTCAGAGAGTTCATCGAATCCTCCTTTCCTTGAGGCAATACATCTGAGCATGACGTGGGCAAGATACTTGAACTGGGGGCAGAGATTGCTCTTATTGAGCATCCCTGAGTTGATGTCCCCAGTGTACTTTGCCCGTAGGAAACACCCTCTAACAGTCATCGGGGGCAAACGAGTAGGACAGTCGCCATTATCTCCAAACTCGAGGACTGTCCCAATGCCTGCTGTAATGAGCGGTACGGAGTGCAGGGTGTAGATATCGCCCTGAAGATCCTCGATCTCCGTAAGAATGAAATTATGCCAGTGAACTCCGCTGCATTCCTGGAGGTCAGATCAAGATGGGCACAGATGTTGTGCTTCGTGCTTATGATCCAACGACTTGCCATCTGTCACATTGTAAGTAAACGTCAGTGCATGCAGAAGATAGCAAATTCAAAGTCAATGGGTTTTACACTTTGGTTATGTCGGGCGACTGAGCTACCGAATGAACATAGTCGTGCGACTGAGTAGAATGACTGAGCTTTATATGAGTAATTGATTCATACGGGCGACTAAGTCAAGCGAATGAACCTAGTCGTGCGATTGAATCATTCGTCAATCTCAGTCGGGCGACTGAAACTAGTCGTCTTCTTAGACGGGCGATTGGAGTTCATCAGTGTGTCCAGTCGCCTACTCGACGGTTTGTCAATTCAAATTTGTATTTTGAGCCATACTTGATGTTAAACGTCGAAATTTGGCTCATTAGACTCAGAAATGACCGATTAAGCATACTTTAACTTTTGTTTGAACGTTTAGATCAGTTTTGATTGTCTATTTGGTCATTAAACTCTCAGTTACTGTTAGGTCAGAATTCACGTGATTCACGATGTCATTGAACGGTTTCAACGATGAAACACCATGAAGATTACCTGTTTAAACACAAATGAGTGTTAGAACACACCAATAGGAGGTAAAAATGAATCATAGGAAATCTTGACAGAGGTTCTTTAGGTCGTGCGTATAGAGGGGGCAATTTGGGTGAAGGAGCGACTGATTCTGATTCGGCCTGTATTTATACTAGGTCAAATCCCAGTCGGGCGACTGAGCTTAGTCGCTTAGATCAGTCGTGCGACTGAGCCTAGTCGTCTAGGTCAGTCTTGCGACTGAGTCTCAGTGGTTCAATCTACCCAATCGTTCATCCCCAATCGGGCGATGGAGGTTCATCCAAACGACTGTTACAGTCGGTTACCTCCAATCGTATAATTGGATTCATTCACACTTCCCATTCACACGATTTGACTCATAAGTGTGTTCCAATCGGACGACTGGACCATATTTATGGTCAGTCGTGCGACTGGGTCATCCTGATCATCTTTTGACCATGTTACCATAACGACATTTAGTTCCATTTAATAGTAGATAAAACGTTATGAACAAGTTGATCATCTCAGACATGACCATTTTAATAAAATAGTTTGATCACCTCAGACGTGATCCATTTATCCACCTGATCATCTCAGACATGACCCATTTATCCACCTGATCACCTCAGACGTGATCCATTTATCCAACTGATCACCTCAGACGTGATCTATTTATCCACCTGATCACCTCAGACGTGATCCATTTATCCTTTCAGAAACAATTTGTTAAGTAAACGTTAAGCACATTTGGTGACGTTTAGCAGATAACAATACACACAGTCCGACATTGACACATTATACTAAAATAATTGAAAAATCTTAAAACTACGAATGGAATGAACATGTTTTTGTTGTTTTTGTTCGGTCAAGTTTGCGTAGCTTATTAGCATTTACATCATATCAAGGACAGACTCATATGGAATCAGACAGGCATAAACAGCATTACTTGGAACCTTTGATTAGAATTGAACTTTAAACCCTTGCATATCACAGCTTTCTCACTTATCTAAGACTTCTGAAATCTAACTGGGAATCATGCTTGATATGATACGTAACGTACTTTGATTATCAACTTCAGTCAGTGCATACACGACGATTGTCAGTATACTTGTCCACTTAAATCCATACACAGACTTTTGACACGCATTGGTAACGAATTAAGTTATATTATTTCAACCAACATTCGTGGATCCCAAGCTTATATGGTAATCATTATTCCTTAGAGGACTTTCGAGCGGTCTATAGGTATTTTGACAAGAAGAGACTATTCTTAGAGCTTTCAAAGAGAAGCCAATCCTCAGGTCAGTGCCATTGCACAGCAGAGAGGCGGCAAACAACAACGAATTCTAGAATATGTAGGTTATGCTTATCCTCAGGTCAGTGCCATCGCACAGCAGAGAGGCACACAACCTATCTCCTTGTTAGAGCATTTCTTATTTTTCTTTTTCACATAACGCACCAACAACATTTTGTTATCAGTATGATTGCGCTTGTATTCATTTTTTTCTTTTGCTCTTTTTGCAGTCACACGCTCACCTTTGGTGGCGTTTATTTGCTCGTTATCCCTTATCGGAAATGGCTGATTGTGTTAACCAGTGATAAGATGGGAACCCACAGTTGATTGAACCGTTTAGTTTAGATTAAGTTTACCAATGACGTCTACTCGTCTATTGTGTTGAATCTACCGACACATCGTATAGTGAACTAGCACCTCCCTAGATCAGCTTTCTCCGTGTAGTTACAGTACCAACCAAGCGTACTATCATCTTCCCATTTTGTTAGACTTAGACTTCTCAGATTTATAATTTTTCTATGATATAATTAACTTTGCAGAACCGAAAATCCTTTTGGTGTTCCAAGTAAGTCAGTGCCTGGGTACTATCACTTTCCATAATTTATCGAGTCACATTTCCAGTTTAGATGTCTATGCCTTTTTAGCTTTACTTACCTTCCCCCTTTTTTTTATTAAGTAAGTGAATGCTGAAATCAATCTCCCCCTAAAATACTAAAACAGAAAATCTTTTTGTGTTTTTGGATTTTATATAACAAGAAAAATAAAAAAATAAAAAAAATAAAATAAAATTAATAGAAAATAAACACATAAATACGAGTCGGACTATGTATCTGCTTCTTCCACAATCACATCACTTTTCTTGTTAACGCCGTTGACCTCTAGCAGATAGAAAAATCTAGGTTTACCAAATGGTTTGGTGTAGAGGTCATCGCGCTGAAAATCCGTGTTAATTTTAATCACATCAACCAATTGTTTTTCATAGCAATCGCGTATGAAATGATATTTAATGCCGATGTGTTTTGTTTTGGGATGTTGAACAGGATTTTTAGTAACAGCTATGGCCGCAGAATTATCAACATAAATAGGGGTGTTAGAAAATTGCAAACCGTAGTCGCGCATTTGCTGTTGGATCCAGATGATCTGAGAGCAGCAACTTGCAGCAGCAACATATTCAGCTTCACAGGTTGATAAAGCAAGCGAGGTCTGCTTCTTGCATTGCCACGTGACTAATCGCCTTCCAAAGAACTGACACCCTGCTGATGTAGACTTGAAGTTCATCTTGTAACCACCATAGTCTGAATCGTTGTACGCAGTAAGCTCAAAGTCATCATCATGAGGATACCACAACCCCAGTGTTGGAGTACCCTTCAGATAACGAAAAATCCTTTTCACCCCAATCAGGTGATTCACTTTTGGCTTCGCTTGATATCTAGAACATAGACATGTGGCATACATAATATCTAGACGCGAGGCAGTGAGGTACATAAGGAGCCGATCATCCTACGATACATAGTGGCATCCACCAAATCCCCATTCTCATCAGGAGCCACATCATGATTTGTGGCGAGAGGGGTACCTGCAGTAGAAACATTCTCCATATCAAACCGACTCAGAATATCGCTGACATACTTGGTCTGATGTAGGAAAATACCGGTGGGTGTTTGATCCACCTGTATTCCTAGGAAGAACTTCATTTCTCCCATGGCACTCATTTCGAACTCTGCCTTCATCACAGATTCGAATTCTTTGCACAATGCTTCATTCCTAGACCCAAAGATGATGTCATCCACGTAGATCTGCACCATAAGTAAATCACCATCCTTTTCCTTGATGAATAATGTAAAGTCTATGACACCCCTGCGAAAACCGTGTTTCAACAGATGGGTGGAGAGCTTCTCATACCAAGCTCGAGGAGCTTGATGTAGCCCATACAGAGCCTTATCCAGCTTGTAGCCTCTGTCCTGATGATACGGATCCTCAAATCCTTTGGGTTGACTGACATAGACCTCTTCACGGATTTCCCCATGAAGGAATGCACTCTTCACATCCAATTGATAGACTTTTATCTTCATAAACGATGCATAGGCAAGGAAGATCTGAATTGCTTCCATTCTTTCCACTGGTGCAAACACTTCATTGTAGTCGATCCCCTCGACTTGTCTAAATCCCTGAACAACCAAGCGTGCTTTGTTTCTGATAACAACACCTTGGTCATCCTTTTTGCACTTTAGTACCCATTTCGTACCAATCACTTTAACTCCTTTTGGTATGTCAACGAGGGTCCAGACTCCAAGTTTCTTGAACTGGAGTAGCTCTTCTTGCATAGCATTGACCCAGGCCTCATCTTTCAGGGCGTCACTGACGTATTTAGGCTCGATTTGTGAAACAAAACATGAGTAAGCCCCGTCATTGACATAACCCTTCTCCATGACTGCAGCATAATCAGCAGAGTACAGCTGATTTCGCGACTGCACTCCGGATTGAATATCCCCAATGATAGCCGTGGGGGGTGATTCACACTCATCCTAGTCAATGGTGTGGAAGGAACCACAACCTCAGAGTCAAGATTGGTGACTACAGGTTCAGTATCCGGATTTCCCAATGCTGGTTCAGTAGCTGATGACCCACTTTGTTGATTAACATTGTGATCAAGGTCTGGTTCAGCTGCTTCTTCATCACCTGATGAGTCATCACTCTCGTCTTGAGCAGGAGTCGAAGAACTTGAGGCACCGCTTGCAGGTGTGATGTTTCTTGAATCCAGAGTCGGTGTGTTGAGAACATCATACATCATCTGGGTAGCAACTTCATCATCTGACTCAAACTGAGGAAGATTAAAGGATTTGAAAAAGCCATCATAATCGATGAATGATGATGGACCTTTTCTAGTAGGGGGGTGGTGTATCTCTGAACATCTACGTTGCACCACACTTCTACCTAACCTGTCGAATTATTGTAAACTCGTTTGTCTGGTATGCTGTATCCTAAGAATATTCCTTGATCAGCTTTCTCGCTGAACTTGCAATCCTGAGCCTTCTTCAACAGTGTACAAGGAGCTCCAAAAGGTTTCAGATACTCCAAGTTAGGCTTGCGCTTCTGAAGCAACTCATAGCAAGTCTTGCCATGCCTTTTGACTACTAACACACGGTTAAGTGTGTAGCAAGCATTGGCAACCGCCTCATTCCAGAACTAGACCGGAAGCTTAGAATCAGGTAACATGGTTCGCGCAGTCTCGATCAAGCTTTGATTCTTTCGTTCTGCAACTCCATTCATCTGTGGCGTGTATGCTGAAGTGAACTGATGAACAATCCCCTTTTCCTTGCAGAAAGCATCCATCCACTGATTCTTGAACTCTGTGCCATTGTCAGAACGAATCCTCCTTACCTTCAGGTTGTAGAGTGACTCCAGTGTCGTGACGAGTACCTTGAATGATTCAAATGTTTCTGATTTAGCTTTCAGAAACATCACCCAGGTGAATCTTGAGTAGTCAACTATGACTACAAAGCAGTACCAGTCTCCTGCGATACTTTTTGTGCTAACTGGACCAAAGAGATCCATGTGTAGCAACTCCAGGGGCATCTCTATAGGATTAACTTGCTTGGTCTTGTGAGATTTCCTGGTCTGCTTTCCTTTCTTGCATGAGACACAGAAATCAGGAAGCTGGAAGTTCTTGACAGGAACTCCATCAACTAAGTTGTTATGAATTAGATGATTCATCTTCCTATGATTAATGTGTCCCGTTCTTCTGTTCCATGAAATGGAGTCCTTCTCTGTAGCTTTAGATAAGAAACATTGAACAGTAGAAGAACTAGTAGAGGCATTTGACATATCTAGAACATATAAGTCCATTATATCTAGATGTTGACATAAATACTTGTTCCTCTGGAATATCCATTTCTTTTTTCAGAATGTAACATTTGCGATTTTCAAACATGACTTTGAATCCCTTGTCACAAATCTGAGACACAGAAAGCAGATTGTTTTCTAACTGCTGAACAAAGTTGACTTTGTCGAACTTTACCTTTTCATTACCTACTTCTCCTTGAGCAGTAATGTATCCTCCTTTGTTACCAGCAAAGGAAACGTGTCCCCCTTTAATTTGTTTGACATTGAAAAGGAGGGACCTATTTGCCGTCATGTGCCTGGAAGCTTCGCTATCTACGATCCATGTATTTAAAGACGCACTATAGCGGACAACCTGCACATAAGAGAAAATAATCAGTTAAGGAGGGGGACCCAAGCCTTGACTGGCTTGGGCTTCCCAGAGGAATCAACCATCATGAATTCGACCCACTGGCCTTTATCAGTGGATGGAATCTTAACGTTCAACTTGTCCTTACTTTCAGACTCATCAGTTGTTTTGGCTTTCCACAAACCATCCCTGTGAAAGGATTGTTTGTGGTAAACCTTAGACTGATTCACAGTTTGAGCATATGGTTTAGATTCATAAACAGGTCTCGCCGCTGGCATCACAGACTTGTCAGTGACTTGTTTGTGTTGCCTTTGGCGTGGAGGAGACAAAAACGACCGAGAAGGTGTTTTAGACCTAGTAGGTGTTTTCGATCTAATAGGAGTCTTAGATTGCTGTTTTGAATCTAAATTAACTTTGTTGTTCAGCTCCACCTAAATTCTTGGAGTCTGATAGCGAGGACAATGTGTTGAGATATGACCGCGCTGTCCACAAGTATAGCAGGATCTCCATTCATCGGGGCTAGAAGATCTCTTCTGGGGTGGTGAGTAAACTTCTCGTTCTTTCCTTTTATTTTCACTTTTAAGATTTTCACCTCCTTTGACAAACTTAACTTGTTTAACATTTTGGTTTATTTGTCTATGTGGCTGAATATTATCTCTTTTAACTGATTTAACTTTGATTTAACTTGAGTGGTTGTAGACATCTTGGATTGTGTGTTATTAGACTTTGAATCCAACCCAAGAGATGTTTGGACATTCTCTTCCACCCGTTTCTCAGCAGTGACATTTCTCGATGCTGAGGTTTTCTGATCATCATCCGGAGAAGCAGATTTAACTACTGTGTCCGGATCACTAACCAAAGGAGTTGTCACCACATGATCTTTAATTGGATTATTATTTATTGGACGTTGTTTAGTGTTCAACAGGATCTTATGTGGTGGTGGAACAACCTTGTAACCCAAGCCCTCCCCATTGTTGCGTTCTTTAACCAAGTTTTTCAAAATATGCGAGGAACTCGCTAAACTATGTAGTTTTTGTTTCAAAGACTCATTTTCTACCTGTAAAACCGCTTTGTCTTTTTTAGTCTCTTCAATGGTCTTTAAATAGAATTTAATGTCATTTTCTTGGTTAAACACAACAACTTCAGTTTCCTTTAATTGCTTCTTTAAAGCATCTATCTTTTCCTTATAATTGCTCTCATTCTGTTTTAACACTCGATTTGCCTCTGAGCACAGTTTTAAGTCATTTACTAAGTTATCATTGTGTTCTAATAACCTAGCAAATTTTAAGTGAATACTTTCTCTAAATTTATCACAATCAACACACGCATGTTTAGCGAATAATTCATCCTTAGATTGTACCTGTGCAGCTGTGGACGTTTCAGCCATGAAAGCATTCTGAGATGCAGGTTGAGCTTCAGATTCTGAATTCAGCTCATTCTTGATAATTTCATCCACTGCATCAAACGTCTCTTCCAAGTCTGCAGTATCAACATCAGCTGAGCTCTCCCCCTCACTCGCTGAGTCTTTGTTCAAGTCTTCCACAGAAGCTATGTTCGCTTCACCATCAGATAAGAAACGAAAGGACCAGTCCTGTCCTTCATCTACTTGTGCTACCATAGCTTTAGAATCATTTCCTGTGGATGCTGGCTTCTTGTCTTTATCTTGCCTATTGAACGAGGAGAATGGATTCCCGTTCCCAGTCTTTTTAGGCTTCACGCATTCTCTTTTGAAATGACCCTTTTTTCCACAGTTGAAGCACGTGACTTTAGACTTGTCAAAACCAAAGGTCGTATATTTAGTAGCCACGAGATTCTGCCCTGTTTTCTTCATAAACTTCTTTGCTCTCCGGACAGCACTTGCAAGAGCCCACATGATATCCATCCTTTCAAGCTCTTTTTCATCTACTTGCTCGTAGTCTTCATCGGCAAGGTGGCAATTTCCAATCTTACCCGCCACCAGACCATCATAAGAGTGCACAACTGCAGCGAGTAGATCCATGTGCTCTTTAGCAACCTCCACTGTTACCTTTCCCAAATTTTCAGTCGTCAACTAGCAGATTGATTAACAATTGGACTTTGTAGAATCCCAGATGCACCATGAGACTCATTTGCAGATGATGAGCCTTGATCAGTAGATGACGATGCATTGGAGACAAAGGCTGTTTGCAGAGGAGCTCCAGAAGACTTTGCAGCAGGAGTGGAAGTAGGAGTTACATTGTAGAGTGATGGGTCTTGAGTATACGCTGCTCTTTTCATCCTGTACTGGTGACACACTTCTTCCTCTCTCAGTTTTAGAATAAAGTCATTAATATCCAAGGTCTCTAAAATTGAGTTGTGTCACATATTGGAAATGAATGAATGCCACTTTTCAGGTAGACCATCTGCCAAGCTTGAAACTTTGTCTTCCATTGACGTCTTTACTCCATGATGTGAAGTTCACTCATCAAGTGATAGAAGCGATCGATAATTTCATCCAAGCTCTCATTCCCAATTGCAGAGAAGTTGTCAAACTCCTTCTTCAACGCTTTACGCTTTAGGGACTTTAGAGTAGAATTCCCATCATACCTCTTCTCAAGAGCTTTCATCAACTTTTTACTTTGCTTGTGCTCTGAGTATTGGTGAAAAATGGCCTTGGGAATGGACTGGGTCAAAAGAGCATATGCCTTCTTTTCGGCATTGTAGGCAACCTTCTGTGTATCAGTGTGTCCACTTAAAGTCAAAGGAACACCATCAGCTCCCACGGGCATGTTATAACCAATCTCAATAGAGTTCCATAAGTTCGGGTCCACTCCATTTAGATGAATCTCAAAACGTTGTCTCCATTGTGGAAATTCATCTATAGTCAATAGCTTAGGTGGCTTGTTATGGTTCCCTATCTCATTTTCCAGTAAAAGCAGGTTCTGTATCCTTGAGTCCTTTCCAGCTGACATTGCAAAGTTTTCTGAGTCCATTATGTTATAACTTTAACTTGTGAATGAAACTGCTAATGCGATTGGGGAGTGCGTCTGGAATGCGACCGATACTAGCTGTATGCGATTGGACTCAAACGTACGATTGAACAGACGACTGAGAGACTTAGGCGACTGAACAGACCGAACGACTCAACTGGGCGACAGAACTGGGCGATTGACTCAATCGGGCTATTGGACGAAGCGAATGATTTTATTGATAAAACATAACGATTTTAAGCTCGTTACAACTTAAGAATCAAGACTTTTGGCAAGGGGAGATCGAGCATGATCTCCCCTCTCATCCCGCAACGACTGGGCACCGGGCACACTTTCAACACCCTTAGGTTTCTACACATTGAAACTGGTATATATAGGCCTCGGCCCATATTAGATGCGACTGGGCCCATTCGTGCGATTGGACCATGCGTATGGTTCAATCGTACGACTGGACCATGCGTATGGTTCAGTCTGACAAATGTCCCAATCGTATCTCTCAGTCGCATGACTGGTCCATTAGCATGGCTCAGTCGTACGACTGAGTCTCATTCGCATATGCTCCTGCGAATGACCCAGTTTCATGTGTTTACAAGGTGTATAACATTAAGCCTAGACTATTCATCAAGCGACGGACACACTATATATGACTATATATGCTCCAACAAATTCCCCCTTGGACGTTGCTTGTGAATAGTAGATAACACCTCTTACAATCTTCAGTCAATCTTTGCTCTGGTTTCCAATAGAATCAAACGAACAACCATATTAGCCAACATTGCCGATCCGTCAGGTTGCTACAGAATCCCTGAAAATGAATTTCGGCACAATAGCTTTCGTTTACTTTGTTGAACACCATCATAGCAGCAAGATTCCCCATATGACTGATTTTTCCAGATAATGACATGAACAGTTTTCCAGCTTCAATCTTCACACAGTCTAACCTGATTAACATTAACAACTGTAGGGATTCCCCCTCACATTCAGCATTTTGAGCAAAACAAGATGAACACGAAGAACATGAAGTGTGTTTAACGTCAAAGAACCTGAAATTGATCCAGAGATCAAGGGCTCGGGTTGCTAGAATGATTGTTAGATCATTCCAGCAGTAACCTGGCTCTGATACCACTTGTTAGGACCGTGTACGTACGGAGTACTAACTGATTCTTTATTATACCGGATCAAATAGTGCGGAATCCTATTTGATTGGCGATCCAATCAGGGAGAACGAAATCAAGATCAATCCTAACGATTAGAAAACGTTAAGAATGGAATAGGACTGATCTGGGACGTTCTATGAACTTGGAATGGACGATCTGGACGTTCTGGGTCGACTAGGATTTCAAGTATTCGAAGTGTTGCGTTTTTCCACGAATTAAGTTGTATTTATAGGTTACAGCTATCAGTCGTATAACTGAGCCAGGCGACTGGCTCAGTCATGCGACTGAGTCATACAATTGGTTCATTAGGACGACTGAGTCAGTCTTATGACTCAATCGTACGATTGACTCAATCTCCTGGTTCAATCGTGTGACTGGCCCATTCGCATGGTCCAGTCATGCGACTGAATCAGATAACTTAGTTAAACACATTCTTGAACCTTTAATGGTTTAGAACTATGTCTAACAACTGTAAACCTATATAACATTGTCATATATGTGTGTAACAATAAACAATATAGATAGATATAACATTAAACAACCAATACACATATATAGAAGAGTTTCTTATTCAATTGATCAAACATTACATAAGTGTTACAAGAAAAGAAAGTCTATTACATTTAAGCTCACTAGACTAGAACTGGGGACATGTGTACCAACATGCTACTCCTGGGTTGGGTTCAAAGTTTCTGTTTTAAAACTTAAATTTTCAGAATCAATACAGTCTAAAACTGTTCATCATCTGAATCTTAACAAAAAGAAAAGAAATTGTAATAAAAATGTCAAACAAATTAAATTTTTCAAAGAAGGTGAGAAACCTAAAGTTGAGAAAAATGAGACCAATCCAAGACCATACTCCCTACCACACAATAGATCACCCAGTCCTGTAGAATGAAGATCCTGTTTTAGATGTGAAGAACAAGGACATATATCTCCAAATTGTCCCTACTATCAGACACCAAGATGAAAGGTTGAACTTTTTCTAGATAATCAACCAAGGTTTACTAAATCAAGATCTAATACCCCTCCAAAACACCACAGTAACCACAGACAAGCCACTGGCAAAGCTATGATGACTGAGATAGAGTAGTTGATGAAAGCAAACCACGGGTTCAAACAATTAACCAATCGCCTGTTTATCACAAACAGTCTTTACACAACACTGGTCCGTGGAAAGCCAAATCGTCAGGTGTGTCTGAAAGTGAGGATAAGATGAAGAATGTTGTCTCTCCAACTTCACAAGGATAGTGGCTAGATTTTGTTATTGGTGATGCCTCTCGGAAACCCAAGCCAGTAAAAGCTTGGGTCCCACTCTTAAACAAATTATTCTGCTTTTGTGCGGGTTGTCCGCTACAGCGCTATCACTAACACCTAGATTATTGATAGTGGGGCATCCAGGCACATGACCGGGAATTTATTTCTCCTTTCCAATGTCAAGCAAATCAAAGGGGGACATGTATATTTTGCTGGAAATAATGGAGGCTACATAACAACTCATGGTGAAGTAGGAAATGGGAAGGTGAACTTTGATAAAGTAAATTACGTTCAACAATTGTAGAACAATTTACTTTTAGTTTCTCAAATCTGCGATAATAGTTTTAAAGTGATGTTCGATGATAAGAAATGCTACGTTATGAAGAAGTAATTTGTTATCCCTGAGAAGTAAATCTTAATGTCAGTTTCAAGATATAATGATCTTTATGTCTTGGATATGTCAAGAGCTTCTACCATGGAGTCAGCTGCAAGGTGTTTCTTGTCAAAAGCCACAGAGAAGGAGTCCATATCTTGGCACAGGAGAATGGACATATCAATCCAAGGAAGATGAATCACTTCGTTCACAACAATCTAGTTGAAGGAATTACAGTTAAAAATTTTCAGTTTCCAGATTTCTGCATATCATGCAAGAAAGGGAAACAGACCAAGAAATCTCACAAATCAAAGAAAGTTCATTCAATTGAGATGCCTCTGGAGCACCTGCACATGGACTTATTTGGTACGGTCAGTACTAAAAGTATAGCTGGAGACTGGTACTGTTTTGTGGTCACAAATGATTATTCAAGATTCTCATGGGTAATGTTTCTTAAGTCTAAATCAAAAACATTTGAGTCATTCAAGGTATTGGTCACTACACTGGAGTCTCTGTAAAAGTTGAAAGTGAGGAAGATTCGTTCAGATAATGGCACAGAATTCAAGAATCAGTGGATGGATGCCTTTTGCAAAGTGAAGGGGATTGTTCATCAGTTCTCTTCTGCTATACTCAACAGATGAACAGAGTTCCTGAACGCAAGAATCAAAGCTTGATTGAAACTGCAAGGATGATGTTGGCAAATTTGAAACTGCCTATTCAATCCTGGAATGAAGCTATTGCTAAGGCATGCTACACTCTCAATCGAGTTTTGGTGGTCAAGCATCATGGAAAAACATGGTATGAGTTACTTCAACAACGTAAACTGAATTTGGAGTATTTCAAACCGTTTGGAGCTCCTTGTATGTTGCTAAAGAAAACTCAACGGGTCAAACGAGTTTACAACAACTCGACGGGTCAAGTTGAAGCAGATGAAGGCATTTTTCTTGGATACAATATCCGTGACAAACGAGTTTACAACAACTCGACGGGTCAAGTTGAAGTGTGGTGCAATGTAGACGTTCAACGATACACCACCCCTTGCTGGTAAAGGTCCATCATCATTCTTTGATTATGATGGATTTTTCAAATTATTCAATCTTCCACCAGAATATTCTGATGATGAGATCGCTGCTCAAATGATGTATGACGTTCTGAACACTCCAAATCTAAACTCCAGCACTACAACTCCAGTTAATTGTACTTCTGGGTCCTCAGGGACAGATCTAGAAGTAAGTGATCACTCCTCAGATGATGAGGAAGCAACAAATGTGGAGCACGACAGCCCAAGTGATAGTACAACCATAGTTGAAAATGATTCGGCTAAATCCTCTGATGCAAGACAACAAACAGTCAAAGATGATGAACCAGTGATCATAAACTTGGAAAATAAAGTGGTTGTTCCCACAACACCTGTGACCAGGATTAGTATAAATCATCCCCAGGAAAACATCATTGGGGATCTTCTCTCCGGGGTACAGACAGGAAATCAACTGTACACTGCTGACTACGCAGCTATGATGGAAAAGGGATATGTGCATGATGGGGCATACAAATGTTTTGTTCCTTAAGTTGAGCCCAAGTATGTCAGTGATGCCTTGAAAGATGAGGCATGGGTTAATGCGATGCAAGAAGAACTGCTATAGTTTAAGAAGCTAGGCAGTTGGACACTAGTGGACAGGCCGAAGGGTGCCAAAGTTATTGGGATGAAATGGGTTCTTCACTGCAAGAATGATGACCAAGGAGTTATAATCAGAAACAAAGCACGATTAGTGGTTCAAGGATTCAGACAAGTTGAAGGTGTGGAGTACAATGAATTTTTTGCACCAGTGGCTAGGATGGAAGCAATCAAAATGTTCCTAGCTTATGCATCCTACGTGAAGATAAAAGACTACCAGTTGGATGTGAAAAGTGCTTTTCTTCATGGTGACTTCCGTGAAACACTACATGTGAGTAAGCCCGAGGGATTTAAAGATCCTTATCATCGAGACAGGGTATATAAATTAGACGAAGCTTTGTATGGCTTATATCAAGCCCCATGAGTTTTGTATGAAAAACTCTCCACACATCTATTGAAACACGGTTTTCGAAGGGAGTAATTGACTGCAAGTTGTTCATAAAAGAAAAGGATGGGGATTTACTGATGGTTTAGATATATGCGGACAACATAATCTTCTGTTCAAGAAATAAAGATCTATGCATAGAATTTGAATTAGTGATGAAAGCCGAATTTGAAATGAGTGCAATGGGTGAAATAAAGTTCTTTCTGGGATTACAGGTGGATCAAACACCTACAGGCAACTTTCTGCATCAGTCTAAGTATGTTGGAGACATTCTAAGTCGGTTTGACATGGAAAATGTCACTGTTGCCGGTACCCCTCTTGCCACGAACCACGATGTGGCACATGATAAAAATAGGGATTTGGTGGACGCCACCTTGTATCGTAGGATGATCGGATCTATCATGTATCTCATGACTTCTCATCCTGATATCTTGTACGCCATGTGTCTCTGCTCAAGATATCACTCAAAACCGAAAGTAAATCACCTCATTAGGGTGAAATAGATTTTTCATTATCTGAAGGGTACACCAACACTAGGCTTGTGGCATCCTCATGATGATGACTTTGAACTTACTGCATATAGTGACTCGGATTATGGAGGCTGTAAGATGAACTATAAATCAACTTCTACGGGGTGTCAGTTCTTTGGAAGGCGCTTAGTCACATGGCAATGCAAGAAGCAGACTTCGGTTGCTCTGTCAACATGCGAGGCTAAATATGTTGCTGCTGCCAGCTGCTGCTCTCAAATCATTTGGATTCAACAACAATTGCGGGACTACGGTTTTCAATTTTCTAACACTCATATTTTTGTTGATAACTCTGCTTCCATAGCTATCACTAAAAATCCGGTGCAACAACCTAAAACTAAACACATCAGAATAAAATATCACATCATACGTGACTGTTTTGAAAAACATTTAATCGATGTGATTAAAATTAACACAGATTTTCAGTGCGCTGACCTCTATACAAACCATTTGACAAACCAAGATTTTATTATCTATTAGACGTTAACGGCATCAAAAAGAAAGCAGATGTGATTCCTGAGGAATCAAGTTACTAATCTGACATAGTGTCTTCAGTATTTTTCAAATTTTTTTAATTTATTTTATTTTCTTTTATTTTCTTTTCTCACATCTAAAAATATTAAAATCATAAAAGATTTTCTGTTTTAATATTTTAGGGGGAGAATTTCCGAAAAGAAAGGGCGGGGGGAGAAAAGGGTAGGTAAGCTGATCGGTAAAGACAACAAATCTGAGAAACCAATTCAACGCTATGGAAACTGATTGTACATAGGCATCGAATTATTTCGGACACCACAAAAAAAAAATTTGAAATTTTCTCATAATGTAAAAATCACAGAATATTATAAATCTGAGATGTCAAAGCCTAACATGCTGAAAGATGATAGTAAGCTAGACGGTTATCATGGTAACATGGACAAAGTAGTTCTAGGGGGTGCAAGTCCATCATACGTTCTGTCTGTATATTCAACACAAATAGATCAGTCGACATCACTGGTGATTCACTTTAACTAAAACGATCAACAAATTATGGGTATCCATCTTATACCTTCTGCACAACCAACTAACTTCCAATAAGGGGTGAGGGGCAAATGAAAGCCACAAATGTGAGCAAATGACCTAAAATTAGAGCAATGAATATGACAAATGTCATAAGTCTTCAAAATAAATATCAGAAAAATATTGCTATAAAAAGAACATAGGTCTTGCGCCTCTCTGTTGTGCGATGGCATTGACTTGAGGATAAGCATAACCTATTTATTCTAAGAATTCACTACTATTTGCGCCTCTCTGTTGTGCGATGGCACTGACCTCAGGCTTTGCGTATCTTTGAAAGCTCTTAGAACAGTTTCTTCTTTGAAAAACACTCTTCCTTGAGGTGCATAGCACTGATCTGAAGCTCTATGTTTATTTACCACAAGACCGCTCAAAAATCTCTTGAGGAATGTTGATTACCATATAAGCATGGGATCCACAAATACACTTAAAATATCACCGATGGTTGTCAAAATATGTGTATGGATTTAAATGGACAAATATACTGACAATCGTCATGGCTGCATTTCCCGATGTTCAAAATCAAAGTGTACAGCGTAGTCGTTCTAGCATGATTTCTGTTAGTGCACTTGATTCTTGGATGGTAAAAGTCTGTGAATTGTGTATACAAGATCTTCCTGTTACTGATATATTTACAGAATGTCCCAAATAACTGTGTTTTGTCTGTATGATTTCATATGAATTGTTCTCTAAAGGTAGTCAATGCTTGAAGCTGTTCTGTTCAGGGGGAGATAATACTCTAAATGATTAGAATGTGTTTTCAACCATCCCCAAATGAAAATTACAAAAAGATGTCTTATTTCATTTTAAAATTTCAATTCTCTCCAATTTTATTTATGTATGCTATGTGTCAATGTCAGACTAAGTAACAAGATATAACTCTATGATAGTCACAAAACTGAACCGAATTTAACTTTGTAAAGCTTGTTGCTGAAAGATAAAAAGATCACGTCTGAGGTGATCAACGGTTTTTGATAAAAGGATCACGTCTGAGGTGATCGATAGATAAAAATGTAGGATTCTATATGCCCAAGACACGTAGAATATTGATGCGGTTGGTACGTTATGATCCAAGTCGGGTTATACCCAATAACAAGCTTAGCAAACACCAATTAATATTTAATTGATGATATGATCATGCAATTAAATATTTACACCAATTTAGAAAATGGGTTTTCTAAATAAGTTGCATGTGAAGGGGAACAACTTATTAGGATATTTTGTTTCAATAATATTATTTGAAGTGTTATTTAAATAAGTTAGATAACACCAAATAATAATGAGAATTTATAACTTATAAGTTAAATGGTTAATTATATAAGTTATATAACTTAAATATACAATTAAATTGTTAATTGTATAACTAGTTACTACAAGACTAGTTTAATTGATGTGTGGTTTTAATTTAAAGAGGGAAACTCTTTCAAACCCCTTGGAATAAAAATTTGGCCGCCCCCTTTGTTTTAATTGGCCATCTTTTTGCATTGTAAGACACACATACATTAATTAGTCCTGGAGACTTCACTTTCTCATCCACACACATTGCATGCAAAACTTCAAAACACTCTCTCTTCTCTCATAAAACTTATGGACCAGCAGCATCAAAGAGGAGTTTTTTTTGAAGTTCTTGGTGGTTTTGGTGGTGTCTCTCCCTAGCAAGAGTGGTGGTTGCATCAAGGCTTGGGGTATACAAGCTTGAGGGATCCTCTCTTTGGAGCCTTGGCCGAAATTTTGAGCATTCATCATCCTTCTTCTCTTGGTCGATTTAGCTGCTGGAAGGAGGTAGTTTGGCAGCTTGTTTGGTTGTCACATTATGAATGTTTTATGTGTTTATATAGCTTGCTTATTCACATATTAAAGATCCTTTTGATTTGGGTTTGTTTTTCATCTTAAAACATCATTTAGAACATGAAATTTTCGGCTTATAAACATGTTATAAAGCTATACTTCCGCTGCGTTTTTCAGAAAGTTTAAGAGGTCAAACTAGTTTTTGTGTTCTTGCAAACCCATCAATGGCATCTAGATTCGGTTATGTGGATAGCTAGCTTGTATGGTCTTTTAAAAATTTGTTTTATGGACTTTAAAACCCTTTTAGGGGCAGCTATGTTTTCTATGATTGAATCCCCAAACTTTCAAGGTCATATCACACATGTTAGTGATTAAACCTTGAAAGATATATATTATGATATGTATATTGTTTGGACAATGTTTAAAACCCGAAATTTCTGTTTATGTTGGCTGAAATTTCGTGGTTTTAAGTGGGGTTTGATTATATGTTTGGATGATATGATCATTGGATGTTAGTGTGCGTAACCTAGCCTTTGGCCTTATGATTTGGATGATTGGAATGGTTGTTTTATTCATTCAATTGGGTTGTAATGTTTATGTTTATTATTTGGGTTGTAATTATTTATTCATTTGGTTATGTAATAAATAGATTAGGTGCATTTCTTTTATTAGAAAAATGTATTAGGAAATAATTTTGTAAAAGGAAGATGCACAAGATGAAGACCCAAAGATGGACATCAAAGACATGGACCTTGAAGTAATTGGATATGGATTCAAGTGGGAGTCCATGGACACATATAATGTGTCATTACAAACCCTTAGGAAAGCCCTTATGACAACACTTGTGATGGCAAACAAGTGTTGTCAACTTAGTGGCTAAGGTTATGCACTCATGTTTATTTGTTTATGCTTGTTTGAATGTTTGTTGTTTGATTGTTTGGTTGATATTTGGACATACATTACAAACTCATTAACAAACTTAACAAGCTGAAAATTGATGGTTCTTAAAAGTTAATAAAAGGTTATTAAAATGATTTAATGATTTTAAAGAATTAAATAGGTTTTAATCAAAGGACCATAGGGTATCTTGTATTTGAAGGCATGCAAATACAAGTACATAGAGTTTTCTAAACTAGAATTATGAAACCTCTAAATATTCAAACACAAGATCAACACCGTCCTTTTACACAACACTTTAGTCACTTGGGAACTCTTAGTGGGATAAAGGTCACCTAACCATTTTCAGGGAACTTATGACTTAAGTTGAGAATGCCATATTCGTGGGATAAAGGTCACCTAACCACTCATTTTGACAAACTCACACATGTGTGTAAGTAGGATGTCTTGATTTGCAAAGCATGTTAAATGGATCATCTACAATATGGTTTCCAAATGGTGTTGATGGGATTAACATGCCGACTTTACATATGATGTTTAAAGTCGATCCCATACCTCTAGAATTTGCAAATGGTTGCAACCGTCAATCGTTATATTAATTTAAATCGTGGGATAAAGGTCACCTAACCACAATCTAAATGTAATGTGGGTTCTAGATTTTAATATAAAAATCACCTTAAAAGGCATTAATTATTAAAAATAGCAATATCGAAAATACTAAAATAGATCTTTATTAAATTTTGTAGATGGCCACCAATAATGAAAATCACGATAACTCATCCGCGTCCAACCAATCATTACGAACGATCCTCCAAAAGGAACGTCTAAATCATAACAACTTTATTGATTGGTATCGAAACTTGAGAATCATTCTCAAGAAAGAGAGAAGATCATATGTTTTAGACGACCCTATCCTTGATCAACCTACTGAGGATGATGAGGAGGCCTATAACGGTTGGCTGAAAAACACTGAGGACTCCGTCCAAGTGTCCTGTCTCATGCCAGCGAGCATGACTCCGGATCTCCAAAAGGAGTATGAACATCACGGAGCTTACGACATGATAACCCAGCTGAAGGAAACGTTCCAACAGCAAGCAAGGGTTGAGCGCTTCGAAACGATTCGAGCACACCATGCATGTCGTATGGACGACAACCAATCTGTTTCATCTAATGTACTTAAGATGAAAAGTCATATTGACCGCCTCGAGAGGCTTAATTGTCCCGTCTCGAAGGAATTGGCCACGGATTTGATCCTAAATGGCCTTACTAAGAAGTTCGAGACAATCGTGTTGAACTACAACATGAATGCTTGGGACAAAAGCATTGGTCAGCTCCACTCAATGCTCAAGACGGCTGAGGCGGCCATGGGTAAAAGTGTATTAACCGTTCTCACCATCAATGAAGGTGGGAACAATAAAAGGCCTCATCCCGCACCCAAGGCAAAACTTGCCAAGGGTAAGGGACCCGTTTGGGGAAAGGGGAAAGGGGTGGCAAGGGTGCCACCCAAACCATAAGAGAACAAGCAAAAGGTTGCTACTAATGACCCATGCTTCAAGTGTGGGGAGATTGGACATTGGTCAAGGAATTGTCTTGTCCATATCAAAGAGTTGAAGGCAAAGAGGGATGTCGGGCAGACGTCAGGTACAATATAAATGATTCATATTGATCTTAATGTTACATCTTCTAACACATGGGTATTGGATACCGGATGTGGAACACATATTTGCAATTTGTTGCAGGGGGTCACAAGAAGTAGGGACTTCAATCAAGGGGATGTTAGCCACTTCATGGGCAATGGAACTAAAGTCTTAGTTGAAGCTCGTGGGGACTACATCATAAAACTTCCAAGTGGCTTGGATGTTATTTTGAAGAATGTTTTGTATGCTCCTAGTTTGACTAGGAACATTATTTCTGTATCCCAATTAAGACATTATGATTATGTATTATCCTTTATTGAAAATGATATTCATGTTTCTTTAAATGATATGTTCTATTTTAAAGCTATTCCCATTAATGGTATTTATGAATTGGTTCATAAAAATACTTTAAATAGTTCATTGTACCAAACTAACACCAAGAAACTCAAGTTTGATTTGAGTGACACCTATCTTTGGCATTGTCGTCTTGGTCATATAAACAAGAAACGTATACAAACACTTCAAAAGAATGGTCGTTTAAAAATAAATGAATGTGATTCATTTGATGTTTGTGAATCTTGTTTACAAGGTAAAATGACTAAGGCGCCCTTTAGTGGAACTAACGAAAGGGCAAAAGATTTATTAAGAATCATACATTCGGATGTATGTGGTCCTTTTAAGCCAATGACTAGGAATGGTGAAAGATACTTCATTACCTTTACCAACGATTATAGTCGCTATGGGTATGTGTACTTATTAAGGCACAAAGATGAAGATTTTGAAATGTTCAAAATCTTCAAGAATGAAGTAGAAAATCAACTCAACAAGTCGATTAAAGTTCTCCTCACCGATAGAGGAGGTAAATACCTAAGTGATGTTTTCCAAGATCATCTTAGGAGTTGTGGGATTGTCTCACAACTCACTCCACCTGGAACACCACAACATAATGGTGTATCTGAGAGGAGGAATCGTACCTTATTGGATATGGTTCGATCTATGATGGCTAGAAGCACATTGCCTCTATCATTTTGGGGTTTCGCTTTGCTCTCTACGGCCCGTATTCTAAATATGGCCCCAACCAAAAAGGTGGAAAGGACACCTTTTGAGATATGGCATGGAAGAGTTCCATCCCTATCATACTTAAGGGTCTGGGGTTGTGAGGCCTATGTTAAGACTCCCACCCCAAACAAGCTGGAAGTCCGATCTACCAAGTCTATCTTTATTGGATATCCTAGAGATTCTATGGGATATTATTTCTATGATCCACTGGAACAAAAAGTGTTTGTTGCCAGAAAGGGTGAGTTCTTAGAAGCAAAGTTCCTTATGGAAGGAGCTAGCAGCAGAACAGTGGATCTTGAAGAGGATCAAGAACCACAACCCGATGCACGTTTGGTTGAAACTAGCACTCAACATGAGGATGTTGAGGATGATCAAGGGGTTGATCAATACACACAAGACGTTCACAGAAGTGGTAGAACTAGTAATCCACCTGAAAGAAACGGATTTTTCTTTTATGGATGGATGCAATGTGGTAGATTCAGATGAACCAACCACATACCATAATGCAGTGTCCAATTCGGATTGTGACAAATGGCTTGAAGCCATGAACGTTGAGATGCAATCCATGTATGACAATCAAGTTTGGGAACTTGTTGAACCACCTCTTAACTCCAAGATAGTTGGAAGTAAGTGGGTTTTCAAGAAGTAAACCGATATGCATGGAAACTTGGATACTTATAAAGCTAGACTTAAAGCAAAGGGTTTCACTCAAACTCAAGGGGTTGACTATGATGAAACTTTCTCACTTGTTGCGATGCTAAAGTCTATAAGGATATTGTTTGCCATAGCTGCTCATTATGGTTATGAGATTTGGCAAATGGATGTCAAAACCGCTTTCCTAAGTGGATATCTTGAGGAAGATGTCTATATGGTTCAGCCTGAAGGTTTTGTCGATCCAAAGCATCCTAATAAAGTATGCATGTTAAAGAAATCAATCTATGGATTGAAAAAAGAATCTTGAAGCTGGAATCACCGTTTTGATGAGGAGGTAAAGAAATTTGGCTTCATCAAAAACGCTGATGAGGCTTGTGGGTATAAGAAGGCTAGTGGGAGCACAATGACTTTCCTAGTATTGTATGTTGATGACATACTACTATTTGGAAATGACATTCCAACCTTGGAAGGTGTAAAAACCTGGCTTGGAAGTTGTTTTTCCATTAACGAGCTTGGTGAAGCCGCCTATATTCTGGGAATAAAGATCTATAGGGATAGATCAAGGCGGTTGACTGGTTTAAATCAAAGTGCATACGTTGATAAAATCTTGAAAAGGTTCAAGATGGAGAACTCTAAGAAAGGTACGGTACCTATTCAAAGAGGAACGATATTGAGTACGACTCAATGTCCAAGCTCAAAAGATGAGCAAGATAAAATGAAGGCAATCCCATACGCATCTGCTATTGGATCCGTCATGTATGCGATGATATGCACTCTACCGGACGTGTCATGTGCCTTAAGCATGACAAGCCGATACCAGCAAAATCCTGGAAACAATCATTTGATGGCTGTTAAGAACATACTTATGTACCTAAGGAGGACAAGAGATATGTTCCTAATCTATGGATCTGGTGATGAGGAACTCGTTGTAAAAGGTTACACGGATGCGAGTTTCCAAACCGATCGTGATGATTCACGGTCACAGTCGGGATACATTTTCATTCTGAATGGAGGAGCGGTCTCTTAGAAGAGCTCCAAGCAAGATGTGGTGGCTCTATCAACTACAGAATCAGAATACGTCGCCGCCTCATTGGCAGCTTAAGAAGCTGCATGGTTGAAGAAATTCATTGCCGATCTAGGGGTTGTCCCTTCCATTCAGGAACCCCTAGAGATCTTTTGTGATAACGAGGGTGCAATTGCTCAAGTCAAGGAACCCCGTGCTCATCAAAAGACTAGGCACATTGAGCGGAGATTCAACTACATACGAGATGAAGTTGAAAAGGGAAAGATATGTATTCGCAAAGTTCACACGGATCAAAACATTGCGGATCCTCTCACGAAGCTCCTTGAAATGGCAAAGCATGAAAGTCATACTTGTGCCATGGGACTTCGATATTCTAGTGATTGGATTTGATCTGTAAATTTTGTATTTGGATATCTGGAACTCTTTATTATTTGAATAAAATTATTTGGTTATAATGTTTCAATTAATGTTCCAATTTAGCATGTTTAATCCATGAGTAAATTGTTTACTCTAAATGTCCGTAGTCGTTCATACTTGTGGGAACAAGTGTGAGGGTAAGAATATTATGAACTTGGATTGGTTGATATTCATAGGGATGAATATAGAGCAATGGGTTGCTACCAAGGTTCATAGATATTTGTGGGATACAAATATTGGACTAACCCGCATCTCAAATTTTACTACATGGAATCTTATTGATCGATCATAAGTAAATTTGAGTAAAGGCGAATATCATTTAGTATCCTCCGACCTGAGATACATATTAGGTTTTAATATTCACCAAGTATTATACCTTGAGCTAATTCTTCACTATCCTGAAATAGTGGACAGTACATAAGGGTATGTTCTGGTATGACACGAGGTGTTTGTGAGAAACGTATGTAGTCAAGATGGAATTTGTTCCTCTTATTTGTTGAGAGTTAGATGTCTAAGGCCTGATAAGCTAAATCAACAAGAAATGATCATTCTGTGTTCATGGATTTAACATGACATCTGTAACAAAAGGTAGATGATTGATTCACCTAAATCATTTCAAGTAGGATACTTGAATGGGATGATGTTATTGAATGGCTATAAGTCATGCGTATTAAGGGTAGTAAACCGTTGTTAGGTGGTATTAACTGCTTGCATCAATCTTCTATGAATCTTGGGCAAGTGGGAGATTGTAGGATTCTATATGCCTAAGACACGTAGAATATTGATACGGTTGGTACGTTATGATCCAAGTCGGGTTATACTCAATAACAAGCTTAGCAAACACCAATTAATATTTAATTGATGATATGATCATGCAATTAAATATTTACACCAATTTAGAAAATGGGTTTTCTAAATAAGTTGCATGTGAAGGGGAACAAGTTATTAGGATATTTTGTTTCAATAATATTATTTGAAGTGTTATTTAAATAAGTTAGGTAACACCAAATAATAATGAGATTTTATAAGTTATAAGTCAAATGGTTAATAATATAAGTTATATACTTATATATACAATTAAATTGTTAATTGTATAACTAGTTACTACAAGACTAGTTTAATTGATGTGTGGTTTTAATTTAAAGAGGGAAACTCTTTCAAACCCCTTGGAATAAAAATTTGGCCGCCCCCTTTGTTTTAATTTTCCATCTTTTTGCATTGTAAGATACACATACATTAATTAGTCTTGGAGACTTCACTTTCTCATCCACACACATTGCATGCAAAACTTCAAAACACTCTCTTTTCTCTCATAAAACTTACGGACCAGCAGCATCAAAGAGGAGTTTTTTTGAAGTTCTTGGTGGTTTTGGTGGTGTCTCTCCCTAGCAAGAGTGGTGGTTGCATCAAGGCTTGGGGTATACAAGCTTGAGGGATCCTCTCTTTGGAGCCTTGGCCGAAATTTTGAGCATTCATCATCCTTCTTCTCTTGGTCGATTTAGCTGCTGGAAGGAGGTAGTTTGGCAGCTTGTTTGGTTGTCACATTATGAATGTTTTATGTGTTTATATAGCTTGCTTATTCACATATTAAAGATCCTTTTGATTTGGGTTTGTTTTTCATCTTAAAACATCATCTAGAACAGGAAATTTTCAGCTTATAAGCATGTTATAAAGCTATACTTCCGCTGCGTTTTTCAGAATGTTTAAAAGGTTAAACTAGTTTTTGTGTTCTTGCAAACCCATCAACAAAGATCGCGTCTGAGGTGATCGATAGATAAAAAGATCATCTCTGAGATGATCGATAAGCAAGAAAGTTACATTTATAGTAACTACTTGCATAACTGAGCCTGACTTAGTCAAACCCATGAGTATGGCCCAGTCGCACGACTGAACCATGAGTATGGCACAGTCGTATAATTGAACCATGCGTATGGGCCATTCACACGATTGGAACAGGAGTATGGGCAAATCTCACGACTGGATCAAGAGCATGACCTAATCACACGATTGGAAGCATAAGTATGAACCAATCGCATGTCTGGACTTCAGTCGCACATATGGAACATACGATTAGGTTCAGTCGCATGACTAAAATTCCTGAGGGTATAAATAGAGGCTCAGTCGGTCTTGACCCATTCACCTGTTTTAAATCTCTGAAAAATACAAGAAAATGAGTGGAACCTTTTCAAATTTCTATGTGATCTAGGACTATTGCACGTTCACTAACTGTTCACCTCTTGATTACAGGTAGTTGGAGGATAAAATCACCATACATTGAGTACACAATCGGCACTTACTTTGACTTGTGTAATCTCTATAAAAACCGAGAATGGATCCATCAAAATAACCACAAAATGATAATCTGAGTCAAATTAAACCATACCCAGTGCTTTGTCAGGATGAGACGCATCTAAGGACACCTAAAACACACAGATTTGATGACTAATTGACCAAAATCATTAATTTAGGAACACGAACCGTCTGTACACGACTGGATATTCGGGTGAACTTCAATCGCACGATTGAACCATTCGCATGACTCAATCGCACACTTGAACCAATCGGTACTTCAGTCGCATGAATTGATCAATCGGATGTCAAAATATGCAATTAAGCACAGTCGTTTGCTTAATCGTATGACTGAGTTCATTCGTATGATCCAATCGTAAGATTGAACCAGCTACTTATGATCAGTTTCAAAGTCAAGTAATCTTATGTGCTAAATTGATCTAACGTGTTGAATTGGTGTTTGTCCTTTGTGTTACAATGACATGGCAGAGCGTTGGACGATAAGCACCAAGCACAACATTTGTGCTTATCTGAACACAACGTCCAGGAACGCCGCCGAGTTTGTAGGAATTATTGAATTCCTAAAGCAATCCAGGATTCACTTAGCGATCTCTATGACTTGCACACCATATCGATCACTACAGCAAGCATTTTGGGAGAATGCTATGGTTGACCGCTCCATTTAGCCTTATCACGGAGCTCGATTTTCGGCGAGGCCATTGATACAAGTGAAGATCATATACGTAGGGTATTGGGCTTGGTTGACGATGGGGATCATCTGACCAAACTACATCCCCTAGTTGTACGTGGGTGCTTTCTGAGGATTATGTACGCTGGTGACATCAGTGCCGGAGTACTTAACAAGAGCAACACGTGCCCGCCCTTCAAGTACTTAGTCCATGTGATTCTCAAGTGCATTGCTTCACATCGAGGTGGATTCGATGAGCTCAGTGATCAGGTCTAGAACGCTTTTATGGCACTAGTTCTGAACCACCCATTCAGCTTCTCCAAGATGTTCTTTAACTACTTGAGGGAGAACATCGAGATGAAAGGGAAGGAAAGCTTCTGCACGTATCCACGTTTCCTTCAGATGATCATCGATGAGAAGCTTCCCAACTTTCCAAAGCACAAAGATGACGAGATCATTCTCGAAGTGATGGATGACACCACTCTAGGGATGATGAAAGTATACAGGGGAAAGCCACAAAAGCCCCCAGTTCGATGATTATTTGGGCATTTGGCTAGGGCAGACTACGTTGCCCTAAAGGGAAAGAGATGGCGTCGCAAGGATAGTGATTCTAACATTGAGGACGTAGTGATCCCTGATGACGATCAGGATGATGATGATGATGATGACCATGATGAAGGTCAAGGAGGTGGTGGTGAAGGATCACACCAATCATGATCTGCTAAGACATTCACTACAAAACCACCTCCTCAGCAGGGTGGTTCTTCGGCTGCTAGAGGGTCCGAGCAAACAACCATAAATCAAGACATCCCTATCATTGACAACATAGGGAACTTTGATTTAGATGAGGAGGAAGGAGACTCAGAGGAGGAGCCTTTTGTAAGGCAGGTCGGAGGTAAATAGGTCGCCACTGCCAGAGGAAAAGATGCAGTAGGTGTGCGACAGAGGAAAGTTGCTAGGCTGGAGATAGAGGAGGCTGATCCATCCTACACACCTGATCAGCCTACCTCAAAGGGAAAGGAACCTGCGACTCCCTCGGGCTCCAGATTAAAGAGAATGGCCAGGCCTGCCCATAAGAAGGGTAAGCACCCAAGGCTAGTGCTGATGAGCTTATCCTTGCCCTTACAAACCTCTCCAGCTACATCCAGTGCAACCACCACAACTCTACCTACTACCACCATCCCACTCACCACTACACAAACCATACCAGCCTCACAAAAAAGAACCTCGCCAAACATTCCTCACACGGTACCATTCCCACACCTGTTTACACAACCTCTATCACCACTCCAATCACCTCATAAGCCGGCACCTCAACCCATCAAGTAACCCCATTTCACTGTACCCGATTACCAACAGTTGGTCTGGTGGAACAGTTGGCAACCTTAACAGGTTAGTACCCAAGCTTCTCGCTGCTGATGATCACAAGTCCAACCAGATCAGCCAACTGATGTTAGTTAACACAGCTCAAGGACAACACATTGCAAAACTGACTGAGAAAAATGATGCTCATGAGCGTGCGTTGGTTTGAGCACATAATTCTCTTGAAGAAAAAAATCAGCTTGTGCTCGCATCCACCAAGAAGATTGAGGAGTTAGAAAAGGAAAACAAAAGGAGTATGCTGAGACTGATAGGAAGGAAGGAGGATCCTTTGAGGATCAAAGGAGATGGAGATGATGATGACGACGACTCATGTGATGATGAGTCAGATGATGATGATGATGAAGGTGATGTTAATGAGACAAATGAGGAGAAAGATAAGGATGATAATGAAGATGATGACCAACCTGACGGTGAAGGCAAAGCTCCAACTTCATAGCAATCTGATAAAGAGAGAAGAACAAAGAAGTAACAAGATCAGGGAGCCTCATCCTCAGCTCCTCAAGACAAAGATCGTCAAGATAAGGATTCAAGCAATGATTAGCTTGTTTGTATAAATTGAAATCATACATATTGAAATGTATTTAAATTAATAAAAATGAATGTCAAGTTATTTGCAATGCAATGATGGTTTATGTTTATTTAACTTTGCTGTGTTGATACCTTTATCTAGCAGATACATCTCACCAGATCGATGTACACGATGACACACACTTCCAACAAATCAAGACACAGTTTACTATGATTCTTGATTTGCAAGGGATTGTCAGGAGATCGGTGAGTTATGCACCAGAAGAGGGGGAGATCATTCATGACCTATCAGAAGAACAAATGCCAAAATGTTCTGGCTAAACCCCGATGAGATAGTCAAAGACGCACCAGAAGTAGATATTATTAGCGATGAGGAATTGCATGGTGTAGATGAGGTGGAGATTGAAGATGTTACATCTGACTACTACCCTCAGTATACAAATAAAGACAAAGATGCCGTACCTGATTTAGGTGCAATGTTTGACAGTGAAACCTTCGATACAGTAAACACGAAGGTCACTGAGAAAGAGTCGACAGAGAAGACAGCTCAAGCTGAGGATGCCGATGTTGAGCAAAGAAAAGTCAAGTGGGCTGCTTGTCTACCTGAAATGAGGAGCCAGCGTGAACCACCGAAACAAAATGCCTACACTAAGTTGTATAAAGTCAAAACGCATTAGAAGGTCTCCGGGAAAATAATCAGCTAGGCTTAGTTTAAGGATCTAAATGTGTATGCTGTGAAAACAGAAAAGGGGATAGAGTACTTCAGACATCCTCATGATCTGAAGACTTTATCGGGTTTTGAGCTAAATAGACTGGCAAGTTTAGATCCACTGTATGCTGACCCGAGAAAGATGTCAGGATGGTTTGAAAGGGCTTTAAGGAAAGAATATCATGCTAAGTGGGTGAACTTCAAACCTCAACCACTAAAGAGGTTCGTGAGCAAAACTGCAATTGATCCCATTTCAGGAAGACCAAAAGTTGTTCTGAAATGGAGACCTCCTCAAACTATGACAAGGATTCCATTAAAAAGAATGCCACAAGACTTCACGCCTCATTTCAAATGGTGGTATTATGACTGGAGGACAGGTGAAGTAGTGATTGTATTGGATCCGCACGGAAAGATTGAGACTATTAGGGCGTTTGACCCTATGTGGCTTACTAACTTGTCCGCGGACGATGTCTACACATTATACAAGTGGCTACTATTCTATGATACACTGGACATCATGCAACGTCTTCAATTACAGCATGCCATCAGACTGTGTTTTGCTTTCGAAATCCATGCTGGAGTCACAAAAGAATAAAAGCTGCAGAAGTTTGCTGAGTGTGTGAAGAATGTTAGACAATAGAGTGAACTAGGTCCAAGGGAGAGTTTGTTGATACATAATGTCCCTAGTTCATTGTACTTTAATGTTTATGTCTTTCAATCTTATATATGTGTAATACATTAATATTTTGGCAATATGATATGTGGTTGAATATAAATTTCTATTAAATGTATTTTATTCTTATATCATTTACAATTAGTCTTATGTAATTAGGATTCAGGAATGTGTTTGACTTAGTCTTATGTTATTCATGCTAATAAACCACGTTTATGGATCAGTCGCACGACTGAACCAGGTGATTGGGTCAGTCACACTACTGAGTCATGAGACTGGCTCAGTCGCACAATTGGACCAAGTGTATGGTTCAGTTGTGCGCATAAACAAATCGTATGGCTTAGTCGCAAGACTGAACCATGCTAATGGCTCAGTCGTAGGACTGTATACTGAAACCTATAAATACCACATAATTCGAGGAAAAAAACACTTCAAATTCTATCATACCCTAGCCATCCAGAGAGTTCTATCTCCTCCATCCAAGTTCATAGTTCATCCCATATCGTTTTCTAATCGTTCTTAACGTTGTTCTATTTTTAGATCGATTCAGGTTTTTCATTCTCACTGATTGGATCGCCAATCAAATAGGATTCCGCACTATTTGATTAGGTTACATGTTGAATCTGTTAGTACTCCGTCCGTACACAGTCCAAACACATCACCTGAATTCCATTGATACTGATCTTTGGAAATCTATTGAAAAAGGACCATACATTCCTATAACAACTGATGGGCCAGACAGGGGTTTTGTTTATACCAAGGATTCACCAGAACCCTACCCTAAAGATGGTCTGTAAGGTGATGATTTGAGAAATGTAAAGAATGATATCAAAGCTTACTCACTAATGCGTAATGGACTACCTCTTGATGTCCTAGCCAGGCTTGATGGTTATTAAACTGGTTACATAATGTACAAATTTTTAAATTCCATTTGTGAAGGAGGTAAAGAGATACAAAACCTCAAAAAGCAAAAACTAAAGAAGCAGTTGGAGCTTTTTCAACATCTATCTGGTGAGAACATCAACCAGATGATGAACAGATATATGCAGCTTAGAATAGAGATGTCAACAGCTAGCATTACACATGATCTCGAAGATCTCAACATTAGACTTCTCAATGCTTTACCATCATCATGGAAACAAACGGTGACATTGTTTGTAAGGCCCCGCTCACCGGGCACCTTACTGTTGGTTCTTCATCGCACATATAACGTACATAATGTATAATTTAATAAAAACCATGCAGCGGAAACTTGAAAATTTACTATAAATGCTTTTGCAAAGTAATACAACAACTGTTACAAAATATCATTTGTTTGCATTACAATACAAAAACATTAACAAAAGAATGCCATCCCAAAAGAGCTGAGTAGCCGCCTCGTGCCATCCCCAGCAATGCTACCTGCCAACTGGAAACACATAAAAAGTCAGCGTTGCTGAGTGAGTTCTAGTTTTATAATAAACATACTTTGTTTATATTAAAACCATTCGTTCTTTACACGTGATCATACATCGTACATACGTATAGATAATATCTTTATTATCTCTTTCATTCATTCATTACATTCTTATCATTCGTTCTCATATGGATCCTGTCAGGCTTTACCCACTTCATGGCCCGTAGCGATGATTACTGTGGTCGAATGACAAGGATCCCGTTACATCTTTACTTGCACACTGGATATCTTTTGTACCACTACCATCTGCTATACCCCGAACGTTATTAGCTACCGGGCCGAAGTCATTAAATGAACAGCAAAACGTATGCCCGGTACTAGAGGTAAGCGGTAGGGGTTCCATACATATGGATACTTACTTGCACGCATTGAAAGGTTAATTGTACCAATACCATATGCTACACCTCGAACAGTCTTAGCTACCGGGCCGAAGTCAACATATGAACAACAAAACGTATGCCCGGTACTAGAGGTAAGCGGTAGAGGTACCATGACCATGGTCAATCACATAGAAGGACCAATCGCGTTATTCAATGCTTGCAAGACATAATTCGTTCGTTCGTTAATGCATGTATTCATCATCTTTCGTTCATTCATTCATTCATTAATACATGCATTCATCCTCGTGTTCCTCTTTCATTATCTTTCACTTTACGTTACATAATACTTCGTTCGTTCGTTAATACGTAAAGTCATGGAAAGATATTCATTCATCATCATTATAGGAACACAGCATACCATACATACATCATTATACATAACATCATACATACATTCATCATCATACATACATTCATCATTCATACGTACATTCATCATTCATACGTTGTCATAACTCATCATACGTTACCTCGTACATTCATCGTCTACATCCTCAATCATTACTAGTCACTTACCCCCGTATCCTTCCCAAATCCGGGACTTACTAAGCGTCATCTTGTGTGGAAAAGCACTAACTGTCCCTCCAAGACATCAGGGACTCATACTAGGACCTTATATAACATATCCAGTCCTCAATCGTACCTTAGACGAATAACACAGACATCATACCCAAATGGGTCGTACATACATACATCATTAAACAAGTTTATATGTGTTCCAGCCCCAAAACCATTTAAAACAAGTAAATGAGGGGTCCTAGAAACTCACCTGTGCTTGACAAGCAGCCTCTCAATCAAGCCTTTAAGACGCGGGTAACACTACACTGCCTGCAGATAAGTTAACACTCAAAAGAGTTAATTTCTGCCTGATTTCGCCACTAATTTCGCAGGTAGTTTCGCCCGTAATTTCGCCGGGCGAATTAGCAGTTTCGCTGCTAATTTCGCTGGGCAGCAATCCGCCAGTTTCGCTGGACAGATTCGCTACCTCAAGCGCCCAACTTTCGTTGGAATTCCCTAGTTTCGCAATATCTAAGGTCAACTTGGACATTGGCATAGTCGTCAGCGAAACCATAGTTTCGCTCAGGCGAATATATAGTTTCGCTGAAGCGAAACTGTAACTTCGCTGTAGGTTCCTCCAGTTTCGCTGGACGAACTTACAGTTTCGCTGGACGAGACCTTAATTTCGCAGAACGAGCTGAAATTTACGAATCAGCTCGTTTTAGCCCAAAAATCCAATCCTTTCCACCCAAACCCTTGCATTATCATCCAGGAAGCTATATCTAAGCTTCTTACACGTTTTATTACCCTAAAACGTGTGTTTTGGGCGATTTTTGCCACTAGAAACCCCAAAAACCCCAAACTCGGGTTTTTCACCAAATGTGGTAATTTAGATGCGTTTCTTACCTTGATTCTTGTAGTTTTGGAGTCCACAAACACTAGCCTTCGATTCTTGACCACCCGAGCTTCGATCCGGCACTTTCTCTCTCTACACTTTCTCTCTCTAGAATGGCGTTTGAGTGAAAATGAGAATTGCTCAGCTGATCCATCTATTTATATGCCAGGCGTCCCCGGGACCCCAAACTCGTTAAACTCGTGACCCGGAGGGTTAACTCGGTGTAATACCCGCAACCACTCTATATTCATTAAATGGTTTTCATCCGAGCCCATCACTATCATCTGACTCGATCAGAAAATTTTCCGGGCGTTACAAGTCCACCCCCCTTATTTAGGTTTCGTCCCCGAAACCTGTCACTCTTCGAACAAATGTGGGTAATGCTGTCTCATCTCTTCTTCAGTCTCCCACGTAGACTCCGATCCCTTCCTGTGCTTCCACTGTACGCGCACAAGAGGAACCACTTTGTTTCTTAGCCGTTTCTCTTTTCTATCAATGATCGCCACTGGTTGCTCCACATAGTTGAGCCGTTCGTCTACTTCGATATCCTCCAGCGGAACGACCATATCTTCATCGGCTAAACATTTCCTCAGATGAGATACGTGGAAGGTCGGGTGAATTCCACTCAGCTCATCTGGTAGCTCCAACCTATAGGCCACTTCTCCTACACGGGCGATAATTCGGAAAGGGCCTATATACCGCGGGCTCAGTTTTCCCCGCTTTCGGAACCTAATGATTCCCTTCCAAGGCGAAACCTTTAACATGACTCGATCACCGACCTTGAATTCTATCGGTCTTCGCCTCTTGTCAGCATACGACTTTTGTCGGTCTTTCGCCGCCTTCATGAAGGCTTTGATCTTTTCTAACTTTTCAGTCGTTGCTTCCACTACCTCGACGCCTCCCAGTTCCTTCTGTCCAATGTCTCCCCAACATACGGGCGTCCTACATTTCCTACCGTATAACATCTCGTAGGGTGGCATGCCAATACTGGCATGGTAACTGTTATTGTACGAGAATTCTGCTAACGGCAGGTGATCGTCCCAACTTCCTCCAAAATAGATCACGCACGCCCGAAGCATGTCTTCGAGTGTTTGGATCGTCCTCTCAGACTGACCGTCTGTCTGAGGATGATATGCCGTGCTAATATGTAGCCTCGTTCCCATCGCATCATGGAATCTCTTCCAAAACTTGGAGGTAAACCGGGTGTCACGGTCAGACACAATAGACACCGGTACGCCATGACGAGCTACAATCTCTTTGATGAATAGATCCGCCAATCTTTCAGATGAATACGTCTCGCGGATCGGTAGAAAGTGGGCACTCTTCGTCAATCGGTCAACTATCACCCATATAGCATCATACCCTTTTGGGGTACGTGGTAGCTTCGTAATAAAGTCCATGGTGATGTGCTCCCACTTCCACTCGGGTATATCCAATGGTTGGATCTTCCCGTACGGTTTCTGGTGCTCGGCCTTTACCTGTGAACAAGTCAGGCACTTACTCACATATTCCACCACATCACGCTTCATGCCTGGCCACCAATAGTCTTTCTTCATGTCTTGGTACATCTTGGTAGCACCGGGGTGAATGGAATATCGAGTCTTATGAGCCTCATCCATAATCTTTCCACGTAGATCCCCGTACCGAGGAATCCACACTCGCCCAAATCGGGTCTTAACACCTAGAGTGTTCTCACCCAGTTCTGTAACTAGACCTCTCATCCTTTCGGAGTTTAGACGATCTTCCTTCAAAGCCTCGTCTTGGAATTCCTTAACCTGCGTCATCACGTCTGAGGTCATAATCAGCTGGCAAGCCTTCACCCGAATCGGTTCGGGCCTTTCCTTCCGGCTAAGGGCATCAGCCACCACGTTGGCCTTGCCCGGGTGGTAATGGATTTCACAATCATAATCTTTTATCAGCTCCAACCACCGCCTCTGCCTCATGTTTAGATCTTTCTGCTCGAAGAAGTACTTCAAGCTCTTGTGGTCCGTGAAGATGGTGCACTTTGTCCCGTATAGATAGTGTCGCCAAATCTTCAACGCGAAAACCACCGCAGCTAGTTCTAGATCGTGTGTGGGATAATTGACTTCGTGGGTCTTCAGTTGTCGAGACGCATAGGCTATGACCTTTCCGCGTTGCATCAATACGCAACCTAGCCCAGAATAGGATGCATCCGAATAGACCACTAAGTCTTCATTTCCTTCGGGCAATGTCAAGACAGGAGCTTGGGTCAGTCTCATCTTCAATTCCTCAAACGCATTCTCCTGTTCCCGGCCCCACACGAACTTTACGTCCTTGCGAGTCAATTTTGTCAAAGGTGAGGCTATCTTGGAGAAGTCTTGAATAAATCTCCTATAGTAGCCCGCCAGCCCCAAGAAGCTGCGAATCTCGGTTGGCGTCTTCGGTGACTTCCATTGCATCACGGCCTCAACCTTTGCTGGGTCCACCATTATTCCTTCTGCATTCACTACGTGACCCAGAAATTGCACCTCGCGTAGCCAAAAGGCGCACTTGGAGAACTTGGCATACAATTTCTCCCTTCTTAATGTTTCCAATACTTCCCGAATGTGGTCGGCATGCTCTGTCTCGCTTTTCGAATAAATCAGGATATCATCGATGAACACAATCACTGATTTATCTAACATTGGCCGGCACACTCGGTTCATCAAATCCATAAAAGCAGCCGGCGCATTGGTCAACCCAAAAGACATGACCAGAAACTCGTAGTGGCCATAGCGCTTACGAAAGGCTGTTTTAGGGATATCTTGTTCCTTCACCTTTAGTTGATGGTAACCCGATCGAAGATCTATCCTTGAAAACCAACTGGCACCCTGAAGTTGATCAAACAAGTCATCGATCCTTGGTAAGGGGTATCTGTTCTTCACCGTCAGCTTATTCAGCTCGCGGTAGTCAATGCACATTCTCATACTACCATCCTTCTTTTTCACGAACAGTACCGGAGCACCCCAAGGCGAGATACTCGGTCGGATAAACCCCTTATTTAGTAGCTCCTGCAACTGCTCCATCAACTCTTTCATTTCCGTCGGAGCCAAGCGATACGGTGCTTTTGCGACAGGTTGGGCACCCGGTATCAGGTCGATCTGGAATTCGATCTCTCGGTCAGGTGGCAATCCCGATAAGTCTTCGGGGAACACGTCCGGAAAGTCACACACCACTGGCACATCGCATAGCTGTGGTGTTGGCGTCTCTACATTCTTTACATAACATAAGTAGGCGCTACATCCGCGCCTCAGACACTTTCCCGCCACCGCCATTGAGATCACCTTCGGAATTGTCGTAACTCGATCGCCATAAATCGTCACCGGACTTCCGTCGGTCGCCGTCAGTCTAATCATCTTCTTTCGGCACACGATATTCGCTTCGTAGGTTGCTAACCAGTCCATTCCTAACACTACATCGAATCCTCCTAGAGGCATCACATGTAACATGGCTGCAAACCTATGACCCTCTAATTCTATGGTACAGTCCTCTATCACATCCGTAACCCTAGTGGATTTACCAATAGCGGTTTCTACGTCAAAGGACTTATCAAGGCATTTACTCCTAACAGGCAGTTTAGCACAGAAGGTAGTAGAAATAAAGCTCCTACTGGCACCCGAATCAAATAATACAGAGGCTAAAATTTGGTTTATTAGGAACGTACCGGACACAACGTCGGGGTCCGTTCTAGCCTCCTCCTGCGTCATCGTGAACGCCCTAGCCTTTGCCCTCGGGGCTTCTCCTCCCGTCTTCTTCTCTCCCGAGCCCTCAGCCTTCGGCTTCTTGCAGTCTCGGCTCATATGACCACTTTCCCCACAGTTAAAACACTTGCCCATCCGGCAATCCTTGGCCATATGTCCAGTCCTCCCACACTTAAAGCAGATGTTGTATCCCCACTTGCACTCCCCTGAGTGCTCCTTTCCACACTTACCACACTTCCTCACCCCAGCTCCAGACACGACCACTCGGCGGTCATCTACCCTCGCCTTCTTATTACTTGTCAAGGTATCACCTCGGCCAAACCTCTTTCCCTGCCAGCCCTTCTCTCCACCTGCCTTCTTTCCACCCTCAGTCTTCACCAATGCCGCTCGCTCATCGTACAACCTCCCCGCCAAGTCCACCGCCGACCTGAAAGTACTCGGTCGAGCGGAAATCAGATGCCACCGAATTTCGGCTGGCAACCCTTGAATATACCGGTTGATCTTTCGGGACACCGGCGTCACCTGCTCTGGCACCAACAGCGCCAACTCGTTAAACTTGGTGGTATATTGTTGGTGGGTCATCGTCCCCGCTTCCAACTGCAGGAACTCTCTCTCTATTCTATCCATTTCCCGACGAGGACTGAATTCCTCGATCACCAACCTTTTCAACTCAGCCCACTTCATCTTCCTTATAGCCCTGCTACCCTCGGCTTGGACTATATTTTTCCACCAGCATAAAGCCGACCCTGTAAAAGAGTGGGTGGCAAACTTCACCTTCTTGTCCTCCTGGCAATCACTAATATCGAGGACAGCTTCCATTTCCATCACCCATTGGTGAGCATCAGTAGCAGTACCAGACCCATCGAAAGTTGGGGGCTTGCACCTCATGAATTTCCCGTAATCACAGCCCCGGGCTGTCTCCCGTACCTGTTCTTCCTCCTCATCATCGGACAATACCGTTTCTGCCCCTGCCTGTTGTTGTCCACCGGAGGACTGATTTCTCCCCCGTCTCTCATCCTCACGTACTGCCTTTAACACTTCTGTCATTACAGACGGTAAGATCGTCTGCATAACCTGGTGCACCTCCTCGACAACTGCCTCTTTCACCGAGGCCCTAAAATCATCACTCTCATTCATTCCCCCCGAGGGAGTGGTATTAGGTTCTTCAGGAACCTTCTGCTCTTGTCTAGGTCTTCCTCTTGTGGCTCGTGGTTCCACACCACTTCCGCCACCGCCTCCACCAAGTGGGGCTTTAGATGATCTACCACCGACCATCTTCTATCACACACTGAAAGGTTCAAATACCAACACGGTCATTCAAGGAAATAGCTCAGTTTATGTTAAGTACAGTAAGTTACTAATTACAGTGGCCAGTTGTGATTAGTCACTTACTCCACTTTTCGTACCCCAAGCATTACCCTTCCTGACTACACCGGTATCTAAATCTAACAGCACACATAACCACATTTCACACGCACATACTTTAATTAACTTTAAGAAAATACCTGATGGCACGCAGCTACTCAGATGGCATTCTCATTCTCCCTGTCCCATTCTCAGTTTAAGTTTAGGTTTATTATGAAAATTTTACCCATTTTACTTAAACTTTGGCTCTGATACCAACTTGTAAGGCCCCGCTCACCGGGCACCTTACTGTTGGTTCTTCATCGCACATATAACGTACATAATGTATAATTTAATAAAAACCATGCAGCGGAAACTTGAAAATTTACTATAAATGCTTTTGCAAAGTAATACAACAACTGTTACAAAATATCATTTGTTTGCATTACAATACAAAAACATTAACAAAAGAATGCCATCCCAAAAGAGCTGAGTAGCCGCCTCGTGCCATCCCCAGCAATGCTACCTGCCAACTGGAAACACATAAAAAGTCAGCGTTGCTGAGTGAGTTCTAGTTTTATAATAAACATACTTTGTTTATATTAAAAACCATTCGTTCTTTACACGTGATCATACATCGTACATACGTATAGATAATATCTTTATTATCTCTTTCATTCATTCATTACATTCTTATCATTCGTTCTCATATGGATCCTGTCAGGCTTTACCCACTTCATGGCCCGTAGCGATGATTACTGTGGTCGAATGACAAGGATCCCGTTACATCTTTACTTGCACACTGGATATCTTTTGTACCACTACCATCTGCTATACCCCGAACGTTATTAGCTACCGGGCCGAAGTCATTAAATGAACAGCAAAACGTATGCCCGGTACTAGAGGTAAGCGGTAGGGGTTCCATACATATGGATACTTACTTGCACGCATTGAAAGGTTAATTGTACCAATACCATATGCTACACCTCGAACAGTCTTAGCTACCGGGCCGAAGTCAACATATGAACAACAAAACGTATGCCCGGTACTAGAGGTAAGCGGTAGAGGTACCATGACCATGGTCAATCACATAGAAGGACCAATCGCGTTATTCAATGCTTGCAAGACATAATTCGTTCGTTCGTTAATGCATGTATTCATCATCTTTCGTTCATTCATTCATTCATTAATACATGCATTCATCCTCGTGTTCCTCTTTCATTATCTTTCACTTTACGTTACATAATACTTCGTTCGTTCGTTAATACGTAAAGTCATGGAAAGATATTCATTCATCATCATTATAGGAACACAAGCATACCATACATACATCATTATACATAACATCATACATACATTCATCATCATACATACATTCATCATTCATACGTACATTCATCATTCATACGTTGTCATAACTCATCATACGTTACCTCGTACATTCATCGTCTACATCCTCAATCATTACTAGTCACTTACCCCCGTATCCTTCCCAAATCCGGGACTTACTAAGCGTCATCTTGTGTGGAAAAGCACTAACTGTCCCTCCAAGACATCAGGGACTCATACTAGGACCTTATATAACATATCCAGTCCTCAATCGTACCTTAGACGAATAACACAGACATCATACCCAAATGGGCCGTACATACATACATCATTAAACAAGTTTATATGTGTTCCAGCCCCAAAACCATTTAAAACAAGTAAATGAGGGGTCCTAGAAACTCACCTGTGCTTGACAAGCAGCCTCTCAATCAAGCCTTTAAGACGCGGGTAACACTACACTGCCTGCAGATAAGTTAACACTCAAAAGAGTTAATTTCTGCCTGATTTCGCCACTAATTTCGCAGGTAGTTTCGCCCGTAATTTCGCCGGGCGAATTAGCAGTTTCGCTGCTAATTTCGCTGGGCAGCAATCCGCCAGTTTCGCTGGACAGATTCGCTACCTCAAGCGCCCAACTTTCGTTGGAATTCCCTAGTTTCGCAATATCTAAGGTCAACTTGGACATTGGCATAGTCGTCAGCGAAACCATAGTTTCGCTCAGGCGAATATATAGTTTCGCTGAAGCGAAACTGTAACTTCGCTGTAGGTTCCTCCAGTTTCGCTGGACGAACTTACAGTTTCGCTGGACCAGACCTTAATTTCGCAGAACGAGCTGAAATTTACGAATCAGCTCGTTTTAGCCCAAAAATCCAATCCTTTCCACCCAAACCCTTGCATTATCATCCAGGAAGCTATATCTAAGCTTCTTACACGTTTTATTACCCTAAAACGTGTGTTTTGGGCGATTTTTGCCACTAGAAACCCCAAAAACCCCAAACTCGGGTTTTTCACCAAATGTGGTAATTTAGATGCGTTTCTTACCTTGATTCTTGTAGTTTTGGAGTCCACAAACACTAGCCTTCGATTCTTGACCACCCGAGCTTCGATCCGGCACTTTCTCTCTCTACACTTTCTCTCTCTAGAATGGCTTTTGAGTGAAAATGAGAATTGCTCAGCTGATCCATCTATTTATATGCCAGGCGTCCCCGGGACCCCAAACTCGTTAAACTCGTGACCCGGAGGGTTAACTCGGTGTAATACCCGCAACCACTCTATATTCATTAAATGGTTTTCATCCGAGCCCATCACTATCATCTGACTCGATCAGAAAATTTTCCGGGCGTTACATTGTTATAGCACACAAAGAAATTTCCAATGGATATAGATCTGTTAATTGCCAAGATTGAATCTGTGGAGATTGATGAGAGTTCAAGGAATAATGATAGAACATCATCAATATCACAGTATCATTTTGTTGCATCTCCAGCAAACACTGCTGAGAATGCTTTCATGGCTAAAAATGAAAGTGTACCTGAAGAAGAAGGAGATTTATTTGTAGGAGTAGGATTCTTCACTGATTCATCATTCACTAGTGCACCTACTTATGCAACCAAACCTTAACCTCAACCTCAGTCTCCTCCTATTTCTCAGAGTTCTAAGACTCAAATAGAGACTCCATCTGTTAGATCTGCTAAATCTGGCAAAGTTAAAGATGTGATAAACATCCTATTAGAGATAAAGAGTCTAAAACTGCCTTCATGGCAAGCTTTTAAGCATATCAAGGTAGTCATCTAACACAATTAGATCTTGTTTTGCAGGATTTGTTTGAAATGGATCCTGAAGATGTTGAAGAGATGGATTTAAATTGGCAGATGGTGATGATTGTCTACAGAACACAAAAACACTCTTATGTCAACAGGAAATATAAAGCTAGTGCTAATAAGACTATTGGTTTTGACAAGCCAAAGTCGAGGTGTTTCAACTGCAACAGTTATGGGCAATTTTCTAGAGAATGCAAAGCTCCAAGGAATAATGGAGGAAATGCTCAATCAAATTCTGGCAATGAGAGGTTCCAATCAACTCAGAAGACATTCCAAAAGCCATATTTAAGTCTTCCTATGCCTGAGCTTAAAGATGAATCAAAATCATCTGATGAACCTAAGAAAGCTCTTGTAGTCAGTGTGAAAGATGGATATGATTAGGGTGCCTATGCTTAACAATTTACCAATGATCTAACTTCATGTTTATCTCTTGTTGTAGAAATCCAGGGGGAAGATTGGTCAGAGGACTGTGCTCGAAAAGTGGAAGGTGAGAATGAAGAAGATGAGTATGACTGGAGTGAAAAGTCTGATCCTAAAGAGGATTCAGATGACATTGCTTTGATGGCTCAGTCTGATCAACCCAAGGTTGAAACTTAATCCTCTAACTCTGTAACCTCATCCCTAAAATATCCTGAAATACCATCTGAAATAAGGGAGAAACTATGCACCAAATCATGCTTCGAACATGTCGAATACTCTCAAAGCTACTCATATAAAATCTGCGAGAAACATAAACAAGAAGAGTCAATGCATAACAAACTAAAATCTGACCATAAATTAGCAGATTAAAAGATCATTTCTCTTCAAACATCATGGAACAAAATGTTAAAAGAGCTAGAAATTGTTTCTAAACAGTTGGAAGAAATGACCAAAAATCTAAAATAGGAGAAGATAGCACATGCTACTACTGAAGTAGATCTTGCGAAGGTTAAAATTCAAAAATGATTGTTGAAAAACTGGCGAGTGAAAGAAAAGATAAACAAAAAGCAGGATTAGGCTTCACCCATGAACCAATACCTGAATCAATAACCAACACTCTAACAAAAAACTTTAACACGTATGATCATTCCCCTGAAAACAAAGCTAAACTCAAGGCTTATTAGAACAAAAACATAAATTCTGACAATGAAGAAGAAAAGGATAATGTAAAAATCTTTGTTGAAAAGGACGATGAAAAGATAAAAATGGCCATCCCATAAAGATTAAATCATATATACCAAAACAGAAAAGTAAGAAAACTTCTGATCCAACTGGGTCTGTGTTGGAAGAAGTGATAATTAAAGCAAAGAAAAAGCAAAACTTGAAGAAGAAACATCAGAAGATTCAAATTCAATTGATCTGAAACTGTTAAATAATGAAAAAGAATCTTCACCTGAAGATGTTCAATCTAAAATTAAACCAAGTTCTTCTAAATCAAAGAATCAACGAAGAAGAAGAAAAGTGAATAAAGCAAAAACTGAACAAAACAAAAGTTCAAAAAATCCAACAAAATCAACAAATCAAACAACTAAACTTAAACTAATTAAGTTTGTGTCTGTTGGTTTGTTGAACATGAACTCTTTCCAAGAAATTACATTAAGTGCTAAGAACAAATCTCACTCTGATCTGAAAAACGGGTTCAGATTCAAGACTTCTGCTGTTACTAAAAGTTTTGTTCCTAAGGAATCAAAAAAGAAAGTTCATGAACGAAAGATGAAAAGTAATTTGTCAAAAAAACAAAATGTCAACTCAAAAGCAAAAACTGACAAATCGAAAACAACAATTTAACTTTTTGACGCCAAAATATAAGCAAGAATCAAATACCGCGTCAACATCAAAAGTTAACAAACAATTGTTTAAGTCCCCACAAAGGTACTGTGAAATTTATGATATGTACAATCACAATACCGCTAAGTGCTTTTTCAATAAGTACTGTTACATCTGTGACATGAGAAATCATTCTACAGCAGAATGTTATTTCAATAAATATTGTACCTATTGTGATGAGAGAACTCACAACACTGAAAGTTGCTGCTTTAGGAAGAGTTCACCTAATAGAGGATTTGCCAATTCAAACTTGAGCAAAGGTTATGTTAATCCTTAGTATCTGAGAAATCAAACGGATGGATTTCAAAGATTAACTAACCAGTCTTCTTTAGGTTTGAGGTCTTTCCAAAGGAACAATGATGTGAGACGAGGACAAGTTCTGAAAGAACAATTCATACCAAGAGCTGTATGAATGACTAATAAAAATGTTGGTAATCAATATTTTTAAAAAGTTGGTCAATCAACTGGTATGAATACTTACAAAAATGATCAACGACAAATGCATAACAAAATTGCTAAATTCATTAAGCAATTTACTGTTGTTCATAAATGTGGAAAACCCAAGACCATCTCGGCTTGGGTAGATACCTCAACTTAAATTTCTTTGTTGTGCAAGTACACCCGAGAAGACCACTCAATATTTGGTACGTGGATAGCGGGTGTAGCCGGCACATGACGGGCAATCATGCCTTACTGCAAGATTTTAAGTTAAAGGATAGAATGCATGTCACCTTTGGTGGTGATGCTGGTGGAAAGATAATAGGAGAAGGAACAATATCCAATGGGATAATAACCTTTGATAAAGTCAACTTTTGTTCTCAGTTGAACTTTAATCTGTTTAGCGTATCCCAAATACGTGATAAATCATATTCTGTTCTATTTGATGATTCTTTCTGTTATGTCTGGAAGCCAGGTTTTTAGATTAGCAAGGATTTGGTGATTGTTAAAGCTGAAAGGGATTGAGATGTGTACAAACTGGATATGTCTCAAGTTGATCCATCAACAGAAACAACATGCCTAATTGCTAAATCATCAAATGATGAAAGTCAGCTTTGGTATAGACATCTCGTGCATTCCAATTTCAAGAACATGAACAAGCCTATAGCAGGAAATCATGTCATTAGACTTCCAATGACTGATCACTGCTCAGTATGTTTGAAGGGAAAGCAACATAGAGCGTCTTATAAGATCAAGCCGATAAACTCAAATTCCAAACCACTAGAGATGTTGCACATGGACCTCTTTGGACCAACCAATGTCAAGAGTATTGGAAGAAAGTCATATTGTTTAGTTATCATTGATGACTATACAAGATTTTTATGGGTTTTCTTTTTGCATGCTAAATCTGAAATGGCTGAATTATTAAAAGAATTTATCATTAAAGTTGAAAATCAACTAGATCATAAAGTGAAGATAATAAGAAGTGATAATGGTATAGAATTAAAAAATGCTTATATCGACATGTTTTGTGCAGAGAAGGATATGGCTCATCAGTTCAGTGCTCCCAGAACTCCTCAACAAAATGGAGTTTTTGAATGGAAGAACAGAACACTGATTGAGGTTGCACGATCTATGCTAGCAGATGCTAAAATGCCAATCACTTTCTATTATGAAGCTTTCAACTGCGTGTTTCGTCCAGAATCGAACATTGATCATGAATGATAAATTGAAAACTTCATACGAGTTGATGTTTGGCAGGAAACCAAACATAGATTTCCTTAAATTTTTTAGTTGTCTATTCATTATTCTAAATTCAAGTGATCGTTTAGGAAAATTTGAAGCAAAATCTGATAATGGATTTTTCATTGGATATTCATCTGTTTCAAAAGCCTATAGAATTATAACTCTAGGACTAATGTTATACTTGAAACATTCAACGTTAAATTCTTGGAAAATTCTTTTCCATCAGTTTCAAATGGTCCTGCATGGTTATTTGAGTTAGATTCATTGTCAAAGTTTTTTCATTCTAACTTGTTTCATCAATCTAACTTGCTTGATTCTACAGGTATGAAGAAAGCTCAAGGAGATCTTGGTTCTTTCAGTGATGACTCAGATTCAGACGACCCAGATGATCAATGCCAAGATTACCTATTCTTCTCTTTTGTCAAGGATTCAATGATTAGATTCAATGAAAATGATCAATCAAATCAAGATTCAGATCATTCAGTGTCAGAAGGTCAAGATGTTTCTCAACCACTTCCTAATGATGGTACTGAATTTGTGCAACCTGAGTCTGGAACATCATCCATCTGTGGTGATGCAGTTGATACTGGTAATCTTGATTACTTTATCAACTTACCGACACAAGTTCCAAATTTCAATCCACATTCTTCTAGCCTAGTGCATCAGCTCTCCAACTTGAATCAAACAAATCTGGATATTAATGTTCAAGGAAATGAGATTCCGACATCTCATATTCATAAGAACCATCCAACATCTCAGATTATTGGTCCATTGAATGAGAGAACAGTGAGAAGCAAATCAGAACAAGCAAACCTTTGAATATACTCATGTTTTCTTTCTCAAGTTGTTCCTAAAAACGTTACCAAATCGTTAAAGGACAATGGTTGGATTGAGGCTATGTAAGAAGAATTACTACAATTCCGCAAACAAGAAGTATGGAATCTGGTGGATTTACCTGAAGGAGAAACTACTATAGGCACAAAATGGTTGTTTAGAAATAAAACCGATGATAGAGGAATCGTCATTTGAAATAAAGCGGGACTTGTTGCACAAGGATACACTCAAGAAGAGGGCATTGATTATGATGAAGTATTTGCTCTAGTTGCAAGACTTGAATCAATTCGTGTACAGTCCAATCACCAATGATGTGTACGTGAAGCAACCTCCAGGTTTTGAGGATGCAGAATTTCCACATAGTGTGTACAAGCTTAGCAAATCGCTATACGGACTCCATCAAGCACCTAGAATCTGGTATGAGACATTTTCACAACACTTAATCCAACACGGATATACGAGAGGGAAAATCGATCCAAAACTTTATTCATAAAGAAGGATGCTGATGATCTCTTATGTGTTCAAGTGTACGTTGATGATATCATATTAGGTTCTAGAAGTTCAAAGCTGTGTAATGAATTTGAAGAAATCATGAAGTATCAATTTCAAATGAGTTCTATAGGAGAAATCAATTTTTTTCTTGGACTTCAAGTTCAACAATCTGCAGATGGTATATTCATCAATCAAGAGAAGTTTGTTGATAAACTCTTGAAGAAATTCAAACTGCAAGATTGGTAGTCCATTAGAACTCCAGGTGACGTAAACTCCAAGATTGAGCCTGATCTAAAAGGAAAATCAATTGACCAAACCTTATACAGATCTATGATTGGTTCTTTGATGTATCTTACTGTATCTAGACCAGACATAATGTATGTTGTTTGTGTCTGTGTCAGGTATCAATCAGACACAAAGGAATCTCATTTAATTCCTATCAAAAGGATATTCAGGTATTTCAAAGGCAATCCAGCTTTATGGCTATGGTATCCTTACGAGGGAAACTTTGAGTTACATCGATATGCAAATAGTGATTATGTAGGATGTTGTGAAGATAGAAAATCTACAATGGGTGGATGTCAGTTTTTAGGTCACCGATTAGTCTCGTGGCAATGCAAGAAACAAGCAAATGTCTCTGTTTCAACCGCAGAAGCTGAGTACATAGCTGCTTCAGTAGGATGTTCTCAAATCCTTTTGTTACAAAACCAACTGCTGGATTATGGGTTCAATTTTCTTAAAACACCAATTTACATTGATAACACTGCTGCTATGTTCATTACATCTAATCCGATCCAATATTCAAAAACAAAACATATAGAGATTCGATATCATTTTCTCAGAGATAACTCTGAAAAATGTTTAATCATTTTGATCGATTGCAACTGAAAAATAGTTGGCAAACGTATTTACTAAAGCCTTCTTACCAGGACGGTTTGAGTGTTTACTGGAGTCAATTGGACTTATTATCCATTTGTAAAACTTGTTTTTAAGCTTTTTAGTTCTTTGAGTCTTAACATGATCAGAACCCTTCCTTATCGAAAAGGTCATAGCAAGAAAACCTGTCAAAGTTAATTTCCTGATTGTTGTCTGTGTGTGTTTGTTTTCTTATTAAAGAAAAAACAAATACAAAAATAGAAAATCAAAAATCAAATATAAAAATATAAAACAAAAACTACAAAAATAGAGTCTTTCTTGTTAATTCATCTTTTAGGAATGAATCTGTTTTTAAAACATGTGAGAAATGATAGTACATTAGTGAGATCAGTTGCATATTTCACTCAACAATAAAGTCTGACATGATCAGATATGATGTGTTGACAATCTCATGCTACTATACTGAAAAAACTAAATTATTGTGATTAAACTAAATCATCTATGCATGTATGTGTGTTCATCTTAGTACTAATGAGTAGTATTAGCTTATCAGATTGATTTCTTGTAAAGTTCCAACACTCACACCTGGTGGTGATATGACTAACCATGAGATCTGTTACAAGCATCATCTCACTTCTTTGTTATGAGTCATCACAGACCTAAAGTGATGAGATATCCTTTGTTATAAGTGATTACAGACCTGGATATTCTCCTTTGATGCAAAAGATGCCAATGTGCACAACCCATTCAAATGGATGGTTAGAGTTTATCATATGGTTTATCCATGATAATTCTTTACTAAATTATCAACATGAACTCTGGTTATGAATATATGTCAGGTAATAAGTTGAGAAATTGTGCTTTCTTGCATGTCTTGATGATAGTTGATCTCTCTAAATCTTTTTATGAGTCACATCATGTCATATCTCATTCTACCCTAATCAATTCAAGAATTGAAAAAGTAAGTGAGCTGATTCTTTTGTCAGAAACACATATTGTATGTCCTTGGATCTAGTGTCTCCTTTGCTATGAAATCACTGACCCGGAACACACTTGATCAGGATTTATTCATTGTCTATGACTATTCACACTTTATTTTCTTTTAATATGCTGATCTTAACTGATATGATCTCACTACAGACATTGATTCTATTGTAAATATTAGATTTTTATTCTGATTTAATTTTGTTTTTATGCATGTTTTATGTGTGCGGTCATTTTAACAATGATAAGTGTGATCTTCTTATGACAACTTAGGAAACTTCTAAGTTTATAAAATTTAAAAGTTTAGGGGGAGTAATAAATAAAAGTAGGAGTTTCTAAGAAAATCAAAATTAAAATGTGTGAATGGAAAGGATGAGGCAAAATGTTCAAGGCATGGTTAATAAAGGTAAGAGTTTTTAAGAAAATCAAAATTAAAATTTTTGAATAGAAAGGGTGAAGCAAAAAGTTCAAAGCATGTGTTAATAAAAGAAAAGGAGTTTCTAAGAAAATCAAAATTAAAATTTTTGAATGGAAAGGATGAAGCAAAATGTTCAAAGTATGTGTGTGTTTGATAATGTAAAAATTTGATAATGTAAAAATGAGCCTATAAAAAGTTTCAAGTGGAAAAGCTTCTTGCAAATTTATTAAATGAGATTGTTTTGTTTAAATTTGAGACTAAAATGAAAGGAAATTGTATTTTAAAAAATTAAATAAAAATAAAAGGATTTAAATGTCAAAAGTTCATAATTGAGGGTCAAAAATGTAAATTTTGGGAATGTCAAAATTATGAAAATTGTTTGAATATTAGTATGTGAACATTACTAATATGTCTAAACAGTGTTCAGGTGAAGGATGTAAAAAATATACAAGTGTATGGAAACTCATGCGCCTAAACAGTGGCCATAAGTCCAAATAGGAGCATGATGAGTTTTCAGAAATTTTACGAGTGTTTGGGCTTTTTTCATATCCTCATGCGCCAGGACAGTTCTCATACGTCTAAAAAAATTGGTTAAGTGTTGGGCGTTTCAACATGCTCATGCGCCCACACAGTACCAGATGTTTTAAGTGAAAAATTCACCAAGTGTTAGGCGTTTCATAAAGTCTCATGCGCATGAATAGTGCAAAAGCGCCTAAACAGTGCCTATACGACTAAACAGTGCTCATGTGCCTAACCCTATGCGCACAAACAGTGCTCATGCAGTTGAAAATTTAGTGAAAAATACAACCTCATGCGCACAAACAGTGCTCGTGCGCCTACAATTTTCACTTAGTATATAAACAACACTTCTCATTTTTCACTCATTCACACTCCCAAAAACCCCTGAACACAGTCGACTCTCGATCCACTTCATTACACTTAATTTGATTATCTGTTCTGAAATACTATGATCGATAGTGTGTATACTTGATTGTAAAAGTAAGTTCATAATCAAAATCATTCCATTTCAAGTAGATGATTCACAATAAGTTGGGTGTTTCAAAACTATTTGGGCATTTCGAACCCTAAAATCTGAAAAATCAAAATTTGTGAATTAAACATGAACTATGAACTAAAATTCATCATTGATTGTTATTGTACACTTGATTTCCAGCATTTTGATATATAGAATACTCATTTCAATGAATATTGATCGAATGTTGTTCTTCATCAGCCGATTGATGAAGATGAACAAACATGAATTTGAATTGTTTTAATAAAAAAAATAAAAAATTCATAGAAATTAAATTGTTCATAACTTTGATAAAATTTTAATTGAAGTAGTGTGTTTTAAAACAAACATACAACAACTTGTATTTACTATGATTTGGACAGAATTTTTTAAATTCTAGAAAAGTATAAGTACAAGTTGATGTAAAACAAAATTAAATGTTTAAAACATAATAATTCATTAAAATTTAAATAAAAATTTGTCAAAATCAAATTGTTTAAAAATCATAGTATCTAAAGTTCTTGATTTTATTTGTGCAGATGGCTGATTTAAAATTTGAGCCGAAGCATAATGTTGCCGCTTTGCTCAATGAGGATGTCCAAGATGCTGTATCTTATGAGGAGATGATTAGATTTTTGCTGAGGACTAAGTATGTTTGTGCAATGTGTTACCAGCATGTGATTTATTCAAGATTGATAAACAAATTCTGGAACACAGCTTCAGTAGAAATTAATGATAATGGAAGAAAGGTTGTGAGGGGTTTTGTTACTAATGATAGAATGATTGAAGTATCGGAAGAGTCTGTCAGATTTGCTTTTAGATTGGGACATAATGATCTAGATGATTTGTCCGAGCTATCCTTTAATGAATGCAGACAAACATTCATGGAAATGGGTCATCCTGATCATTTTCCAAAGAGGCAATTCTTCAGAGCAAGAGTTTATAACCATTGGAAGCTTTTATGCTACATCTTTCAGCATTGCATGTCCAAAAAGAAGTGCTGGATGGAACTCATTTCCAGTGGACATTGAATCCCCGATAGTTGCCATTGCTACTAATAGAAGATTTAATATGGCCAAGTGGATCCTAAATGGATTTATCTTCAACCTTGAAAAAGGTATCAGGAACAAGTATCTGATGTATCAAAGGTTCCTGCAAATGATAATAAAAGAAGAATATCCAGATATCCAAGTATATGGTGTTGGTGGTGATATCTTAGAACTGGAACATATGACTGAGATATCATATAAGAGACTGGCAATGATCACAGGTGCTTCAAATGTACCTATGTTTCAATATATGAGGGATGTTGCCAATGATGATGTGGATATCAACTTAGATCACTTCAACTTAATAGAAGGTGGACCAGTGGATCCTGCTGATCTAGTTGATGAAGTCCCTCAGGTCATATATGATGATTATGATGAAGAAAATGATGATGATTATGATGAAGGTGATGATAATGATGAAGATCAAGATGATGATAGTAAAATTTCCACAAGTATTGACAGTGATGATGATGATGCTGGTGTTGGTCCATTGGTGATCGATTTCAGTGCTATTGAAATGATAATCACAGTGATATCCCATAAATATAGAATCAAACAAAGCAAAACAAAGAAATGAGTTTCAATATAAATCCATATGATCCAAACTCAATCAATATCAATAAAAAAGGCTCAAAGATATGAAACAAACATGAATTCAGCTTAAACAAGCTATGAAACTGTAATGCAAGAGTATATCTCAATTAGGTTTTGGCAAAACTTGCTGCCAAAGATACAAGAACTGCAAATATATAAACAGAGACAAATTCGCTGGTAGATTCGCTGTAGTGAATCTACCTTGACCAACAAGTATGTTCACCCGACAGCGAACAACAGTTTCGCCGGGTGACCTTCATTGGCTGACTACGAGCGAATCAGTAGATTCGCTCGTAGTTTCACTGGGTCAGTGTGAAACTAATACATTACTTACATAAATGAAAGTTATCTAAGATTAGTCCTATTACATAGAAGATAAAGAAGCTAAACTAAACTAGGTGAGTCCAACCTATCTAGATCATCAATACTACCCCTAGGTTGGACCTCACCTATAGGGGTCTTCTCAATCAGCTCCAGCTACATCATCAACTTCGGATTCAAAGTTCTCCATGAAAGCTCCTGCCCTCAACTCGATCCCGGCGAATGGATTAGTAACATCTTCAGATCCTGTCTCAGATTCAATATCAACAATAAAGTTCTTAGCAAACCCAGCTTCATTGACTTCTGGAACTGGTGAGTCTTCAACCACAACCTCCTCCTGATCTTTCATAATTTGATCCTCAGTATTAGCTCCAGACCCACTTGCCTCATCTATCACCTGCTTTTCAAACCTTCTTGAAATTGATTGATCCAGTTTTTTACTCAAATCATCCACATCCATCCTTGTTTCGTCCGCTTGAATTATTTTTCTTGACAGCTCCCGGACTTCAGCTCTGAGTCCCCTAGCCTTGTTAGCTACTCTCATGAAGAGGCTCGCTTCTTCCAACGTTTCTGCTCCAGCCCTAACTTTTATGTGATTCTCGCACAGAATCACTAAGTCCTCATCACAGAAAGAAAATACCTCCATCGGATCAAACAATGTGATTTCAGGGGCCCCTTTTACTCTAATCACTGCTTCCCCGGTGTTGTTATCATAGAACCATTTTTGAAATGCTTGCAGTCTCGGGGGAAGAGGATCAGGTATCCTAATACGATCCACAGTCTTTGCCGGTTTTAGTTTAAGCACAATCTTTCCTTTTCCGGTCAACCAATCAACATCCTTTTTCGACCTCTTTCTTTCCATTTTCATGAAACCAAAAGCTTTGAAGTTATCAGATAAACCCCTTTTAATTTCTATCTCTAGCAGCTTGGCCCGTTCACTCTGTTCTGCTCCAATCAAAGGAATCTCAGCCAATCTTCTTAAATCCCATCTTGGGAGGGTTTTAAAAGCTTTTCTTTTGTGAACATAAGATATTCCCCCTCCCCTTCTTTTGATCATAAACAATTTTAGCTCAGAGTTGTATTTCCAACTGAAAATCTTCTTATCGTTCTCTTTTCTAGTGGGGTCTTTGATGTTCTGGAACAGTGGAGTTATCTCTTCAGCCTCCTTTTCTTTAACAAACCACTCAGATTGATCTAACTCCACCGTTCCAGTTTCAGCTGACCCAGTATCAGTCACATAGGTCACTGGACGTTCATCCACCTCATAGAATTCTGGTTCGGAGCTGTAATCCACCAACTGCTCCTCAACTTCCTCCTCTTCATCTACTAACTTCATATTAGCTTGTTTTTCTTTCTCCAACCATTGTTTCTCCCCCACAACTCCTCACCTGTTAAGTCCTTCTCAATATCAAGTCCCAAATCATCAAAATCTTCATTCACAACCTCCACATCATCATCCTCACCTTGTGTTCCTTCATCATCAACAGGTTCATCATTTTTGTTCTTCCCTCGACTTGATCCTGCAGCGTTACTATTACCAGCTGCTGAGCTTGGGCCCTCTCCTGCCGTAGAAAATCTCCCCACCTTCAGAAATGAGAATTTGGAGGTATCCGTGAGGTCATTGATTTCCTCTTCAGATCTAACATCTGGCAAGCCAGCCGCTTCCTTTAAAGAGTTTACCTCCTTGAACAGTGTCTTGATCAGTTCTTGTTGATCAAGCACCATCTTTGTCAAACCTTCTATCATCTCATCCTTCTTTTTCTCTCTCAACTCTTGGTTTATCAGTTTTGTTTTCATCATGCTTAGCTCATTGGCCACAGACGCACTGACGTTTCTAATCACGTCTTGGTCAAGTTCGGATCTTGCGTCTTTTCTTTGAGGATTTTCTGTGAAGGTCTGATATTTGTGTTTCGTTCTCCTCTCTGATGCTTTAGTGTGACTACTTTCTTCAGGCCTCTTCTTAGTTCTTCTCTCCTTCTCAACTCGCATTTCATGCATTGCCTGGTCAATTTCATCCTCAAAGTCATACTCTTTCTCTTTGGCATATCTTTTTTCTCTTTTTAACTATTTCTTCTTGTTTCTCCCTGTTCTCTACAGATCTCTTTTTCTCTGCTTCTATCACCTTCTTTATGTATTCCCATCTCTCAGCAAAATACATATTTCCCACAAGTGGGTGATCTTCCCACTGAAGTCATGTCTTGCAGAAGAACAGTCTGCAAATATCCTTGAGCTCATCTGGGCTAGTCTCTTGATTTCTCCATGCTTATGAATGTTTGGAATCAAGTCGTCAATTATCATCTGAACAAATCTCGAATACGGAAGCCACTTCTCCTTCTTCACTGCCATTATGTTATCACACATGCATTCAAAAATTAGTCCTGCTATATTTGCCTTTTGGCCTCTGCAAAATATCACCATGGCTTTGGCCCATCTCAAGTTGAGACCATCGGATCCTCCTTTCCTGTCGTCTAAGCACATGATGAATATATGAGCAATGTATCTCCACTCTTTAGACAGCATAGACTTCTTTATCTCTTTCTTTGAGCCAAATGATGGTCCCTCATACCCCATGCTTCTGAATCCCTCCATAACTTGATCTTCAGAAAGTTCTACCTCATCTCCCTGATCTCCTTCCAGACGAAGCACTCTTGCTATGATTTCTTCAGTGATAGCAATATCATTTCCATCTATCCTCGCTCGAATACAGTGTGGATTAGCTTTAACATCCAACTTAGCTGATCTCCAGAAATCTTGGATGTGCAAGATGTAGATGGATGGTGAGTGAGTGATAGCATGATAAATTTGAGACTGCTTCAGCCACTTTATGCAATCTCTAAATCCTGCAGCTTTGGGACTGTCTTCATCTAATAGAGCTACAGTGTTGTTCTTCTCATCAAACATTAGGTTAGCCATGATTGCTGAAAACAAATTAGAAAAGTCTAAGTATACAACATAATAAATGTATGAGAATATGTAAAAGCAAAAACAAAAGACATAAATTAAATTCGCTCAATTGAATCTATAAATTTGCTAAGGTGAATCTATAAATTCGCTAAGGTGAATCTATAGATTCGCTCGGATCATGTGAACTTTCGTTCAAATTTGCTCGACCTTAGTCAATTTACAGAGGCGATTACATAGATTCGCTTAAACTTAAGTGACTTTTAGTTTAATTTGGTTGGAAAACATTAAGTTCGCTGTGGTGAATTTATAGTTTTGCTCGGTTCAAGTGAACAGGCGAAGTTGTTGGGTGAATTTACAAATTCGCTCGAGTTCGCTGGACGAGGGTTCTCGAATCCTAACCCAGGCGAACATGCCAAATCTCACAATGCGAAGTAAAGTACACCGATTAAATCCTTCACCGAGGTTCGCGACACCCACCTAAATCTTTTATAGCACACGAATCCAACGGAAATCAACACTAAAGGAACACTCTGAAATTTCGCATGATGAACGAGGAGTTATGGTTTAAGGTTACTGTGAACAATTTCACGTTCACTGTACCTCTTATAAGACATAAGTTCGCTGAAGCGAATCTATAGATTCGCCCGGTAAACTCAACATGTTGGTTTGACATGCAACTGGTCGAGCTTACTGGCGAAACTATAGGTTCGCTAAGGCGAATCTTAATTTCGTCCGACTTAAAAAAAATTTTAAAATAAGATAAAATTAAAAATTAAAAATTAAAATAAAATAAAGTAAAATAATATAAAATTGAAATAAAATAAGAAAGAAAAAAAATAATTATAAAATGAATAAAATTTTCCTATGAGTACCTTATTGCCCCATGATAAAATTAAATAAGACAAAAATTATAAAATAGAAATAAAATCAGAATAAAATCAAAATTAAAAGGTAGAAGGATATAATATCATTTTTCAGAGGGGCATGACTTAGCGAGATTGCTGATATGTTTGTCCGCTAAACCCATTCCCTGTTCTTTTCAACTTATGATCTACAACTGTTTATCATGTTTTGAATTGTCTTAGAAACTCAGCTACTTGGTCCCCACTGATATTTGATAAAGAATTAGTTTCGTCATCAAGGTTTGCTGAGCATAATCATTGATTTTGCCTGCTCACCATACTGAATCTACTTAATGCAAACACAATGACTGGCATATATACATATGGGACACTATAATGTACAGATGCAGACACACAAATATGCAAGATATACACATGAGATGTAGACTCAACCTTTAACTAATTGATGAGAGCTTCAGGTCAATGCTTTCGCATAGCAAAGAAGATCATCTAGGCATGTTGATGAGAACTTCAGGTCAATGCTTTCGCATAGCAGAGAAGATCATCACTCCAGGTCAATGCTTTCGCATAGCAGAGGAGATAAACACACATCTTTTCTTATGTAAAGTATGAAAGTATATACAGTAAAGGGCTATTTGAGATTATTTAATGTTTGACTTAGAGGGCGTTATCACCGAGTCACCATCCCAGTGGGAAACACCATAAGCTTCACATCAATAATCTAATCCTAAAAGTATGAAAGTATATACAGTAATGGGCTATTTTAGATTATTTAATGTTTGTCTTAGAGGGCGTTATCACCGAGTCACCATCCCAGTGGGAAACACCATAGGTTTCACATTAATAATCTAATCCTAAAAGTAAACACAGTACAAGAGCAAGACATCAATTTGCAACTCTCAACCAAGTTTTAGACAAGACTTGTATCTTTGTGCAAACCAAAATATCATGAGGATAATCCTTATTACTGAGTTATGATCTTTAATTTGGCTGCATGATCACTTGCTTACTTCGTTTTTGGGATGAGTCTATCATGCATATCCCAGCGTAAGATGTTCCCATCTTTCTTACTTAATTTTCTTAAATTCCTTAGAGAATAAAAGTTAAAACTTACTATTAGCATTAATCTCCCCCGAAATTTTCATTTGATAGCTTACTTAATAGAAAATTTCTTAACGATGAAAGTAAAAGAAAATTCAGAATAAAAAGGAAAGATATATGGGACACAAGGATTCTCTAAGCAGACAACAACCAAGACCATAAGGAAAATATGTACATATATACATCTTAAACTGTAGTTTTGCTCAGAAAAGGTTTTCAGAAGGATATTAATCCTAGCATAGAGATCAGTTCGTAAAAACATGGTTTATCAAATGTTTTAGTGAAAAGATCTGCTTTCTGCTTCCTTGTTTCAATAGGAATAATATCAATGAACCCCTTTTCCTGAGCATCACGGATGGCATGAATTCTTGTTTCGATGTGCTTAGTTCGAGTATGATGAATTGGATTCTTGGCAATTCCAATAGCGGCTTCATTGTCACAGGAAATCAGAGTGTGAAGGAAATTGATGCCATAATCCATCATTTGGTGTTGAATCCAGAGCACTTGGCAACAGAAGCTTGATGCAACAATATATTCAGCTTCTCCCGTGGATAAGGACACTATTGTTTGCTTTTTGCTTTGCCACGAAACAAGACAATCACCCAGATATTGGCATCCACCGGTGACTGACTTTCTGTTAATCCTACAACCACCATGATCACTATCAGAAAAAGCATGTAGATCAAAGTTCCCACCTTTTGGGTACCAGAGTCCCAAACGAGATGAACCCTTAAGGTAACGAAAAATGCATTTAACAGCTAGCTCATGTAATTCTTTGGGATTGGTTTGATAACGAGCATAGTAGCACACGGCAAATGTTATATCTGGACGGCTTGCAGTCAGATACATGAGAGATCCGATCATCGAGCGATATCGATGAGCATCCACGGACTTCCCATTATCATCAGGAGACAAGCATGTCTGAGCAGTGAAGGGAGTAAGTTCTGGCTTTGAATCGTCCATGCCAAACTTTGTGATGATTTCCTTGATGTACTTCTCTTAGTGAATAGGAATACCTTCAGGTTTCTGTTCCACTTGCAGACCTAAGAAGAAGCACATCTCCCCCATCATGCTCATTTCAAAGCGATCCTTCATCGCTTCTTCAAATTCTTTATACAGCTTTTCATTTGTTGATCCAAAGATAATATCATCGACATACACTTAAACAATCAGCATCTCACCATCCACCTCCTTCTTGAATAGTGTCATATATATAGTCCCACGAGAAAATCCCTTGCTGAGGAGATACTGTGTCAAGGTCTCATGCCAGATTCGAGGAGCTTGATGCAACTCATACAATGATTTGTCTAGCTTGTATACTTTGTCTGGAAAATCTGGATCCTCGAAACATGGTGGCTGACAAACATAGATTTCCTCATCAATGTTTCCATATAGAAATGCACACTTCACATCCATCTGAAAAACTTTAAAGTTCTTGTTGGCTGCGTGTGCAAGAAAAATTCTGATGGCTTCGATCCGAGCAACTGGAGCAAACACTTCAGTGTAGTCTATTCCCTCCTCCTGAGCAAATCCTTGAACAACCAATCTGGCTTTGTTTCTGATAACAACACCACGATCATCTGGCTTATTCTGGAATACCCACTTGGTACCAATGGGGTATTTGTTTGGAGGAAGATCAACTAACTCCCAAACTTTTAACTTTCTGAATTGCTGCAACTCAGACTGCATAGAGTCCACCCAGCTTGGGTCTTCAAGTGCCTGTTTGTAATTCTTTGGAACAATCGGAGATAGAAAAGCTGCATAAAGACACTCATTTATCAATCTACTCTGACTCCGAGTCCTTATTCCGTCTGTGATAGATCCAATGATGTAGTCATGAGGGTGATCTTTCAAGGTTTTAAAATTAGTGTTAAGCAATGAAGGGTTATGTTGAGATGTGTATGCGGAAGTGGATGGTTGTGCAGTAGGAGATGAATTTATGGGGATTGGATCGATAGGAGGATTTGAAATTGATGAAGATGTGGGTGGAATGGTAGATGAGATTGTAGGATTAGATGAACATGGTTGAGATGGTGGAGGTGGTGGAGATGGGATATCAAATGAAGTGGGTTGTAATGAGGTGGCAGACGGTTGTGGTGGTGGTGGAAAAAGATTCACAGGCGGGTGAGAAATAACATCATCGTCATCGGGAATTGGCAAATTGAATGAGTTGAAGACAGTGGTAGAATCATAAAACCATGCAGGCTCACTTCCAATGCTTGTAGAGTTAGATTCTTGCCAGTCGACATAGTAGGACTCTTGCACAATCCGCGACCATTTATTGTACACACGATACGCCTTTTGTGTTTCTGAGTACCCAACGAAGAAACACTCATCAGAGACTGCACCAAACTTCGTATTCTGATCTTGCGGGGGACGGTATCGACCATGTGAGGCATCAATAAACTCAACTCATGATGCCTAGTTGAGTAGGCCAAATGATCACCATCGTTTTACTTCAAATTCCAGAATTCCTCTTCTAACTTTTGTAACTCGCTTCTCGGGCAGAACTTCGCAATGGCGATGTTCTTGAACTCTTCCCAAGTAAGTGCCAAAATAGCATCAGCTCCTCGATTTCTCTTCTCGCTATTCCACCAGGTGAGAGCCCTTTGTTGGAGCATGCTAGTGGCATAACGAACTTTGAGTGCCTCGGGACACTCCCAGTTGACAAAAGTGTTCTCCAAGCTCTCGAACCACTCAAGAAGACCAGTGGCTCCTTCCTTGCCACTAAAACTAGTGGGCTTGCAAGAGCTAAAGTGCTTGAAAGTGCAAGTTTGGTTGTTGCGCCCTTGGTTAGCACTATTCTCTCCTTGACCAATTCCATTGTTGCTAGAGTTGGTCATCAAAGTGCTATTGAGTTCAGCAACCATGGTCGGGATGACAGCAGCCATTTGTCGAGCAATCATGGCGGCTAGCTTACGTTCGGAACTTCCACGCTTTCCATGATGACGAGACATGCTGGAATATGCAAAATGAGTTAGACACGAGAAAAGAGAATAACAAGGGTTATAATTTAAACAAGGATAAGTCAAGAGTTATAAGGTATATGGAATGACTCCATTTGGTAACGCATTACCATTTGGAAATGTTGACACGTCAAGTTAAATTGACCCGTTCGCCTTAGAAACTTGTGTATGTTGACCATAGTTTATCACTCATCCCAGAAATCCCCAGGTAAGCGTAACTAGTCCCGTAGGATTTATGCGAAGCGCTTACCTTAGCCAGAAGGCTTTTTGCCAGGAAAACTAGAATACAGGTGTCTATGCGTCACACAATATTTCTTAGGTTCATGAACTCAAAACCTTGATGAAATTTATATAGATTAGACATATCGTCTAAAGATCCAAGTCATAAGCATAAGCATAAGATTCCACGCGTCGTCGAGAATAAGATTAAGATGTTACATGTTCGGGGAGAGTCAAAGAGTCAAAGTTAAGTTTAGGGAGATAAGTAACAATGTTTACGCAATCCTATGCTAAGGCATCAAATTGCACATAAGAAGGCATGACATTATGTAGCATGCAAAGCATATAATTTTACAAGATAGAAATATAATTCTAAAAGGTTCATGCATATGCTATAGTCTAGGTCACCAATTCTAATAACCTAAATCCCTATAGTTATGGGCTCTGATACCAATCTGTCACACCCTAACCTTGGGGCGGAAACGTAGAGATGTGAGGGTTAAGATTGTTCACAGCCACATAACGCTATATTTAAATGTAAATACTAATATTATAAGTTTCAACAGGAAATACAAACATAAGTCTCAAACATGAAATAAGTTCAAACATAAATCAAAACATAACATAACATTTTATTTATTTAACTAGGTCCACGTCCTAGTTTTATTGCAAGCTTCAAAAGACCACTTTAAACTTGGGGTTACCTCAAACATGATAAAAATAAAAGGTCAACTAAAAATAGTTGGTGAGTTTCCAAGATTTTCATACATAATATGATAAATTTACAAGTAGCAATTCATGTCATAGGTTATAAGCTAGTAAGGTTATAGAACACATATCGTTACAACCAAACCTTGACTTGATTACAAGTATATAAGATTGGCTAAGTGTATTTGGTTCCCTAGTGCACAAGCATACGGCTCCTAGGAGTCGGCAATACATCGACTTTAGCACCAAATAGGCTTGTCAGGCCCAAAGATCTAAGACGTCGCCAGGCTAGCAATAGTTAATGATTGTAAACAAACTATGTATCTCATATAATCATTTACAACACACAAATAACCATGACAAAAATATGAATTGCAAGTGGTTTACAACCAAACCATGTCAAAAAAAGATTGGCTAAGTCTCGAACGTTTATAAGTGTATGATGTATAAGTATCGTGTTTCACCCCAAAATAATGTGAAATAAAGTAAAAAAAGGGGTCAAGGAAAACTCACATGTCGAATAAGTATATGATGAAGATTTAATAAGATCAATAATAAGCGTCGTTCCAAGATATAACGTCACAAGGCACCTAAATATACATACATACATATATATATATATATATATATATATATTACAAGATTTAGGTTAATAATAGGATTAACGTTTAACGTGAGCTAAGGTTTCAATAAGAATTTGGGGTTTTTATAAATAAGATCGCAATCATTTTTAATACAATGAAAGAAAATTTTATTAATTCTTTTATAATAATTTGTGAAATTATAAAAAAAAATTAAATCCTTTATAATGATTAAATTATAAAATATAAATAACATTTTATAATTAACATAATTAATCTATAATTAAAGATAACGTAATGACGAATAATAATTTAGTGATTTCAACTATTTAAAGATTATTATTATTATTATATTTTTTTATATAAATAAACTAACTATAACATTTGTTAATAATATTTATATAATAAATGTTAAGATGTTTAAAGAAATAATTTACAGAAAATAATTAGTTAACTTTTAAAATAAAATCAGTTTATAAAACTGATTTTTATAATTTTTGGAAATTTTATATAATTTTTTTAAAACTCAAAAAGGCCCAAAAAAGTAGTTGAGGTGGCCCGAGTTCGAACCCGGGACCTCAAGGTGGGAGGCGCATGTGTCTAACCAGTGAACCAGGGCCTTGGCCGCGGTTAATGTTGGTTTGAAATTATTATAACCCCATTTAAAGAAAACCCCCAAATTCTTAAGAACCCTAGAATCGATTAGGATCAAATTGAAGTTTAATTCGAGTTGGTTATCATCAATAACCATAGGGATTTTGTTCCCCATGTTTAAACGAGTACAAAGCATGTTTTGATTACCCGAATAATAAGGGATTGGAGATGAACAAGACGATGAATAGCCGCGACTTCGTCAGAACTCAACAGGTATGAAAGCGATGATGGAGATCAAATTAAACTCGTGGGTAGTTTCGTATGGTGATATGGATTATAAGACCTATAAAAAATTCACGTATTGAAGTCCCGAAAGTGGTGTTCGAGTGTATAGCAAATCGCGATGAAAAGAGTAATCGAAGGAGATGTTTGTGTGGGTTTCAGGTGGAATTTAGAGTGTAGATAGATCAGGGATTGTTAAACAGTTCACTATGATTAATTAATTGAGTTATTATTGATTCTGTAACACCCGTATTTTTAGCAAGAAATAAAAGAAAAAGGAAGAAAAGAAAAGAAAATAAAAGAAACTAAAAAGGAGGGACCAAAAGTGCCAAATGGGCAAAGTTATTATTTATTTTGTACAAAAGGAAGGCATGGTCGCCCATTACCTCCTGCACATTTCTTTGCATCGGTTTTTAGAGAGAGAAAGCAGCAGGAGCAGAAAACCATCGGGATTTTTGAAGAAGAACCTGAGAAATTCGAAGTTTTTGGGTGTATAAACGATTGAGACGTTCAAGGAAAGGACATCTAAAACCCGAAGGCAAATTAAGGTAAGTTCTAGACCCCTTTTACTGATTTTTAAACGTTTTGGGGCTGGGAATGCATATATATATGTTTTTGTAAAGTTTGGGATGATACCCGTATGAAATGAATGTATGCATGTTTATGTTTATGCTAGATTAATGCCTAGAATCATGTGTATATGTTTAGAATTAGGCATTATGATGTTTGGGACTTGGATTATGGATTAGACACATGAACAGGTTGCAAATATGTCTGAAATTGGACTTAGAATAAATAATTACAGGTTGATGAGTCCACCAGTGCTCATACGACCAACAGTGTGGTCGTATGACCAGGAGATATATTTTTCTAAGTGCTGATGAGCCTAACAGGACTCATACGACCAACAGTGTGGTCGTATGACCAAGTTATATTTCTAAGTGTTGAGTCCAATAGGACTCATACGACCAACAGTGTGGTCGTATGACCAAAGTGATTTTTCTAAGTATGATGATGAGACCACTAGTGCTCATACGACCAACAGTGTGGTCGTATGATCAGGACACATTTCTAAGTCTAGGGATGGTACGACCAATAGTGCTCATACGACCAACAGTGTGGTCGTATGACCATATGATAATTCTAAGTATAAGATGAAAAGTCCAGCAGTGCTCATACGGCTAACAGGGCTCATACGGCCAGAGGGCTTATACGCCCAACAGGGCTAAAACGCCCAGAATACTTAGAATTTTTCAGAAATTTCCTGCAATACCGAAGTTCGAGGTTTTGACCAGGGTTGACTAGGGTTAACAAATGATGATTATGGTTAACCCTTATTGTTACTGATATTATTATCAGTGTATTATTGTTAACAATATTATTAAAATATTGTTAAGTATGTTATGATGCTATGTATGATGATGAATGTATGATGACGAACGTATGATGAGTATGTATGATTAGTGTGTATGTTCCTTGTAATTGTGTATGCTTATCTTTCTGAAACTTTACGAATAACGAGAATGAACTAATGAAGTATTATGTATCGTAAAGTGAAAGATAATGAAAGAGGAACATGATGACGAATGCATGTATTAACGAACGAACGAAAAGAAGAATGATGATGAATACATGCATTAATGAACGAACGAATTATGTCTTGCAGGCATTGAATAACGCGATTGGTCCTTCTTTGTGATTGACCATGGTCATGGTACCTCTACCGCTTACCTCTAGTACCGTGGCATACGATTTTCCGTCATATGTTGACTACGGCCCGGTAGCTAATAACGATCGGGGTGTAGCATATGGTATTGGTACAATTCACCTTTCAATGCGTGCAAGTAAGTATGAACGGGATTCTTGTCATTCGACCACAGTAATCATGGCCAAGTGCTATGAAGTGGGTAAAGCCTGACAGAATCCATACGAGAAGTTAAAGATAACGATGAATAACGAATGATGAAGATAATAACGAATATTATCTCTGTGTACGTATGATGTATGAACACACGCACAAAAGGATACTTTTAAATAAGTAAAAGTATGTTTTATTACAAAACTAGAACTCACTCAGCAACGCTGACTTTTATGTATTTTCCAGTTGGCAGGTAGTGTTGCTGAGGATGGCACGAGGTGGCTACTCAGCTCTTTTGGGATGGCATTCTTTTGTTAATGTTTTTGTATTGTAATGCAAACAAACGATATTTTGTAACGGGTGTTGTATTACTTTGCAAAAGCATTTATCGTAAATTTAAAGTTTCCGCTGCATGGTTTTTATTAAGTTGTATTAAATGTATGTTTTATGGGTAATGACGACCAACTGTGAGGTGCCCGGGAACGGGGCCTTACAAGTTGGTATCAGAGCCAAAGTTTAAGTGAAATGGGTAAAATTTTTAAAATAAACCTAAACTTAAACTGAAATTGGGACAGAAAGGAAGAGAATGCCATCTGAGTAGCCGCGTGCCATCAGGTATTTTCTTGAAAGTTAACCAGTGTTACGTGCGCATGTTATGTGTTTATGTGTACTGTTAGACTTAGATACTAATGTAGTCAGGACAGGTAATGCTCGGGGTGTGAAGAGTAGAGTAAGTGGCTAATCACAACTGGCCACTGTAATTAGGGACTTACTATACTTGACATAAACTGAGCTATTTCCTTGAATGACCGTGTTGCTGTTTGAATCTTCCAGTGTGATAGAAGATGGTCGGTGGTAGATCATCTAAAGCCCCACTTGGTGGAGGCAGTGGCGGAAGTGGTGCGGAACCACGAGCCACAAGAGGAAGGCCTAGACAAGAGAAGAAGGTTCCCGAAGAACCTAATACTACTCCCTCGGGGAGAGTGGATGAGAGTGATGATGTGAGAGCCTCGGTGAAAGAGACAGTGATCGAGGAGGTGCATCAAGTCATGCAGACGATTTTACCATCTGTAGTGACCGAAGTGATAAAGGCAGTACGTGAAGATGATAGACGGGGGAGGAATCGGTCCTCAGGAAGACAGCAACAGGCGGAAGCAGAAACAGTACTATCCGATGATGAAGAGGAAGGGGAAGAAGAGCAGTTACGGGAGACAGCCCGGGGTTGTAACTACGGGGCATTCATGAGGTGCAAGCCCCCAAATTTTGATGGTTCTGGTACTGCTACTGATGCTCACCAATGGGTGATGGAAATGGAAGCTGTCCTCGATATTAGTGATTGCCAGGAGGAAAAGAAGGTGAAGTTTGCCACCCACTCTTTTACAGGGTCGGCTTTATGCTGGTGGAAAAATATAGTCCAAGCTGAGGGTAGCAGGGCTATAGGGAAGATGAAGTGGGCTGAGTTAAAAAGGCTGGTGATCGAGGAATTCAGTCCTCGTCGGGAAATGGATAGAATAGAGAGAGAGTTCCTGCAGTTGGAGGCGGGGACGATGACCCACCAACAATATACCACCAAGTTTAACGAGTTGGCGCTGTTGTTGCCGGAGCAGGTGACGCCGGTGTCTCGAAAGATCAACCGGTATATTCAGGGGCTGCCAGCTGAAATTCGTTGGCACTTGATTTCCGCCCGACCAAGCACTTTCAGGTCGGCAGTGGATTTGGCGGGAAGGTTATTCGATGAACGGGCTGCTTTGGTAAAGGCTGAGGGAAGCCAGAAAGGAAGTGGAGAGAAGAACTGGCAAGGGAAGAGATTTGGTCGGGGTGATACTTCGACGAACAACAAGAAGGCAAGGGTGGATGACCGCCGAGTGGTCATGCCTAGAGCTGGGGTGAGGAAGTGTGGCAAGTGTGGAAGGGAGCACTCAGGGGAGTGCAAATGGGGATCCAACCTCTGCTTTAAGTGCGGGAGGACAGGGCACATATCAAAAGATTGCCGGATGGGCAAGTGCTTTAACTGTGGAGAAAGTGGCCATATGAGCAGGGACTGTAAGAAGCCGAGGGCTGAGGCTTCAGGGGTTAAGAAGACGGGAAGTGAAGGTCCGAGAGCAAGTGCCAGGGCTTTCACTATGACGCAAGAAGAGGCTAGGACGGACCCCGATGTGGTGTCAGGTACGTTTCTAGTAAATCAAACTCTTGCTTCTGTGTTATTTGATTCTGGTGCTAGTAGGAGTTTCATTTCTACTACTTTCTGTGCTAAATTGCCTGTTAGTAGTAAATGCATTAGTGAGCCTTTTTATGTAGAAACTGCTATTGGTAAGCCCACTAGAGTTACTGATGTGATAGAGGACTGTACCATAGAGTTAGAAGGTTATAGGTTTGCTGCTAGATTACATGTGATGCCCCTAGGTGGATTTGATGTAGTACTAGGGATGGATTGGTTGGCAACCTATGAAGCGAATATCGTATGTCGAAAGAAGATGATTAGATTGACGGCATCTGACGGGAGTCTGGTGACAATATACGGTGATCGGGTAACGATGATTCCGAAGGTGATTTCGATGGCGGTGGCGGGGAAGTGCATGAGGCGTGGGTGCAACGCCTACCTATGTTATGTAAAGGATGTTGAGACACCAACACCACAATTATCTGACGTTCCGGTTGTGTGTGAGTTTCCAGATGTGTTCCCGGAAGACTTATCGGGATTGCCACCTGACCGTGAAATCGAATTTCAAATTGACATAATACCCGGTGCCCAACCTGTCGCTAAGGCACCGTATCGATTAGCTCCTACGGAGATGAAGGAGTTGATGGAGCAACTGCAGGAGTTGCTTGACAAGGGCTTCATTAGACCGAGTATCTCTCCTTGGGGTGCCCCAGTCTTATTTGTGAAAAAGAAGGATGGTAGCATGAGAATGTGTATCGACTACCGTGAATTGAACAAGTTGACAATAAAGAATCGGTATCCATTACCGAGAATCGACGACTTGTTCGATCAGCTCCAGGTTGCCAGTTGGTTCTCGAGGATAGATCTTCGATCTGGCTACCATCAATTGAAAGTACAGGAGCAGGATATCCCTAAAACAGCCTTTCGTACGCGCTATGGTCACTATGAGTTTCTTGTCATGTCTTTTGGGTTGACTAATGCGCCGGCTACTTTTATGGATTTGATGAACCGAGTGTGCCGACCAATGTTAGATAAATCAGTGATTGTATTCATCGATGATATCCTGATTTATTCGAGAAGTGAAGAAGAGCATGCCGGGCATATTCGGGAAGTATTGGAAACGTTGAGAAAGGAGAAATTGTACGCCAAGTTCTCCAAGTGCGCCTTTTGGTTACGCGAGGTGCAATTTCTGGGTCACGTAGTGAATGCAGAAGGAATAATGGTGGACCCAGCAAAGGTTGAGGCCGTGATGCAATGGAAGTCACCGAAGACGCCAACCGAGATTCGCAGCTTCTTGGGGCTGGCGGGCTACTATAGAAGATTTATTCAAGACTTCTCCAAGATAGCCTCGCCTTTGACAAAATTGACTCGCAAGGATGTAAAGTTCGTGTGGGGTCGAGAACAGGAGGACGCTTTTGAGGAACTAAAGACGAGACTGACACAAGCTCCTGTCTTGACATTGCCTGAGGGAAATGAAGACTTAGTGGTCTATTCGGATGCATCTTATTCTAGGCTAGGTTGTGTGTTGATGCAACGTGGAAAGGTGATAGCCTACGCATCTCGACAGCTGAAGACCCACGAAGTCAACTATCCCACACACGATCTAGAATTAGCCGCGGTGGTTTTTGCGTTGAAGATTTGGCGGCACTATCTATACGGGACGAAGTGCACAATCTTCACTGACCACAAAAGCTTGAAGTACTTCTTCGAGCAGAAGGATCTAAACATGAGGCAGAGGCGGTGGTTGGAGCTGATAAAAGATTATGATTGTGAGATCCATTACCACCCGGGCAAAGCCAATGTGGTGGCCGATGCCCTTAGTCGAAAAGAACGACCTGAACCGATTCGGGTGAAGGCTTATCAGCTGATCATGACCCCCGATGTGATGACACAGGTTAAGGAGTTTCAAGACGAGGCTTTGAAAGAAGATCGTCTTAACTCCGAAAGGATGAGAGGCCTAGTTACGGAATTGGGGGAGAACACTCTTGGTGTTAAGACCCGATTTGGGCGAATGTGGATTCCTCGATACGGGGATCTACGTGGAAGAATCATGGACGAGGCCCATAAGACCCGATGCTCCATTCACCCCGGTGCTACCAAAATGTACCACGATATGAAGAAGGATTACTGGTGGCCGGGTATGAAACGCGACGTAGTGGAGTACGTAAGTAAGTGCCTGACTTGTTTACAAGTGAAGGTGGAACACCAGAAGCCCTACGGGAAGATCCAACCGTTGGATATACCCGAGTGGAAGTGGGAGCATATCACCATGGATTTCATCACGAAGTTACCACGTACCCCTAAAGGGTATGATGCAATATGGGTGATAGTTGACCGCCTGACGAAGAGTGCCCACTTCCTACCGATCCGCGAGACGTACTCATCTGAAAGATTGGCGGATCTGTTCATCAAAGAGATTGTAGCTCGTCATGGTGTGCCGGTGTCTATTGTGTCTGATCGTGACACCCGGTTTACCTCCAAGTTTTGGAAAAGATTTCATGATGCAATGGGGACGAGGCTACACATTAGTACAGCATATCACCCTCAGACGGACGGTCAGTCTGAGAGGACGATCCAAACACTCAAAGACATGCTTCGGGCGTGCGTGATCGATTTTGGAGGAAGTTGGGATGATCACTTGCCGTTAGCAGAATTCTCGTACAACAATAGCTATCATGCCAGTATTGGCATGCCACCATACGAGATGCTATACGGTAGGAGATGTAGGACGCCCGTATGTTGGGGAGACATTGGGCAGAAGGAACAGGGAGGTGTCGAGGTGATTGAAGCAACGACTGAGAAATTAGAAAAGATCAAAGCCTTCATGAAGGCGGCGAAAGATAGGCAAAAGTCGTATGCTGACAAGAGGCGAAGACCGATAGAGTTCAAGGTTGGTGACCGAGTCATGTTGAAGGTCTCGCCCTGGAAGGGAATCATTAGGTTCAGGAAACGAGGTAAGCTAAGCCCGAGATACATAGGACCTTTCCGGATTGTCGCACGGGTAGGAGAGGTGGCCTATCGACTTGAATTGCCAGATGAGTTAAGTGGAATTCATCCCACATTCCATGTATCCCATCTGAGAAAGTGCTTAGCTGATGAAGACATGGTTGTACCACTGGAGGATATTGAGGTGGATGAGAGGCTCAACTACGTGGAGCAACCAGTGGCAATCATTGATCGTAAAGAAAAGAGGTTAAGGAATAAAGTGGTTCCTCTTGTGCGTGTACAGTGGAAACACAGGAAGGGATCCGAGTCTACGTGGGAGACTGAAGAAGAGATGAGACAACACTACCCACATCTGTTTGAGGAATGACAGGTTTCGGGGACGAAACCTATATAAGGGGGTGGACTTGTAACACCCGTATTTTTAGCAAGAAATAAAAGAAAAAGGAAGAAAAGAAAAGAAAATAAAAGAAACTAAAAAGGAGGGACCAAAAGTGCCAAATGGGCAAAGTTATTATTTATTTTGTACAAAAGGAAGGCATGGTCGCCCATTACCTCCTGCACATTTCTTTGCATCGGTTTTTAGAGAGAGAAAGCAGCAGGAGCAGAAAACCATCGGGATTTTGAAGAAGAACCTGAGAAATTCGAAGTTTTTGGGTGTATAAACGATTGAGACGTTCAAGGAAAGGACATCTAAAACCCGAAGGCAAATTAAGGTGAGTTCTAGACCCCTTTTTACTGATTTTTAAACGTTTTGGGACTGGAAATGCATATATATATGTTTTTGTAAAGTTTGGGATGATACCCGTATGAAATGAATGTATGCATGTTTATGTTTATGCTAGATTTATGCCTAGAATCATGTGTATATGTTTAGAATTAGGCATTATGATGTTTGGGACTTGGATTATGGATTAGACACATGAACAGGTTGCAAATATGTCTGAAATTGGACTTAGAATAAATAATTACAGGTTGATGAGTCCACCAGTGCTCATACGACCAACGGTGTGGTCGTATGACCAGGAGATATATTTTTCTAAGTGCTGATGAGCCTAACAGGACTCATACGACCAACAGTGTGGTCGTATGACCAAGTTATATTTCTAAGTGTTGAGTCCAATAGGACTCATACGACCAACAGTGTGGTCGTATGACCAAAGTGATTTTTCTAAGTATGATGATGAGACCACTAGTGCTCATACGACCAACAGTGTGGTCGTATGATCAGGACACATTTCTAAGTCTAGGGATGGTACGACCAATAGTGCTCATACGACCAACAGTGTGGTCGTATGACCATATGATAATTCTAAGTATAAGATGAAAAGTCCAGCAGTGCTCATACGGCTAACAGGGCTCATACGGCCAGAGGGCTTATACGCCCAACAGGGCTAAAACGCCCAGAATACTTAGAATTTTTCAGAAATTTCCTGCAATACCGAAGTTCGAGGTTTTGACCAGGGTTGACTAGGGTTAACAAATGATGATTACGGTTAACCCTTATTGTTACTGATATTATTATCAGTGTATTATTGTTAACAATATTACTAAAATATTGTTAAGTATGTTATGATGCTATGTATGATGATGAATGTATGATGACGAACGTATGATGAGTATGTATGATTAGTGTGTATGTTCCTTGTAATTGTGTATGCTTATCTTTCTGAAACTTTACGAATAACGAGAATGAACTAATGAAGTATTATGTATCGTAAAGTGAAAGATAATGAAAGAGGAACATGATGATGAATGCATGTATTAACGAACAAACGAAAAGAAGAATGATGATGAATACATGCATTAATGAACGAACGAATTATGTCTTGCAAGCATTGAATAACGCGATTGGTCCTTCTTTGTGATTGACCATGGTCATGGTACCTCTACCGCTTACCTCTAGTACCGTGGCATACGATTTTCCGTCATATGTTGACTACGGCCCGGTAGCTAATAACGATCGGGGTGTAGCATATGGTATTGGTACAATTCACCTTTCAATGCGTGCAAGTAAGTATGAACAGGATTCTTGTCATTCGACCACAGTAATCATGGCCAAGTGCTATGAAGTGGGTAAAGCCTGACAGAATCCATACGAGAAGTTAAAGATAACGATGAATAACGAATGATGAAGATAATAACGAATATTATCTCTGTGTACGTATGATGTATGAACGCACGCACAAAAGGATACTCTTAAATAAGTAAAAGTATGTTTTATTACAAAACTAGAACTCACTCAGCAACGCTGACTTTTATGTATTTTCCAGTTGGCAGGTAGTGTTGCTGAGGATGGCACGAGGTGGCTACTCAGCTCTTTTGGGATGGCATTCTTTTGTTAATGTTTTTGTATTGTAATGCAAACAAACGATATTTTGTAACGGGTGTTGTATTACTTTGCAAAAGCATTTATCGTAAATTTAAAGTTTCCGCTGCATGGTTTTTATTAAGTTGTATTAAATGTATGTTTTATGGGTAATGACGACCAACTGTGAGGTGCCCGGGAACGGGGCCTTACAGATTCTTTATGGCTCAACGGTTCGAGACTAAGGGCTTTCGGTTACCGAACTCGTAAGCTCCCCATAGCCGACTTAAGACCCAATTTAATGTGCATTTTGAGTTCGAAACGGTTACAAGGATGACTTGCGAACGGTTTCAGATCAAGAACGGTCGATTTTTGGTGGTTTTGGTGCCTCGCTGGACTTGGCAGGAGTTCGGCCGGCGAGGTTGCCGGAAAAACAGGTTAATGGGGGCGGGTGGTTTGGGTTTTTATTGAATTTACACAATTAGCCCTCCAACTTTGAATTCTTATCATTTTATGCATAAAAGTTCTATTTAAAGTTTATAAAAAGACATTAAGACCCTCTAATCTTTAATCTAACTTGTCAATTATTCAAGTATTATAATTATTATTATTATTATTATCAATATTATTATTATTATTGATATTATAATTGTTATCATTTTTATTAGTTAATTAACATAGAAAATTTGATTTAAACAAGGAATTATAAATAAATGGCCCACCAAATTTCATAAATAGCACAAATAAACCTTATAAGGATTAACAAAATTAACTTTTAATTAACAGAAATACGGGATGTTACAGGACATTCCTAAGATAACTTTTCGTACGCGTTATGGACACTACGAGTTTCTCGTTATGTCTTTTGGGTTAAATAATGCGCCAGCTGCCTTTATAAATTTGATGAACCGAGTGTGTCAACTAATGTTAGATAAATCAGTGATAGTGTTTATTGATGATATCCTGATTTATTCTAAGAGTGAGGAAGAACATGCCGACCACATACTCAAGGTATTGAGGTATTGAAGACACTTAGGAGAGAGAAGTTGTATGCTAAATTCTGTAAGCGTGCTTTCTGGTTATGCGAGGTTCAACTTTTGGGTCATGTCGTTAATGCTAAAGGAATCATGGTGGACCCGGCAAAGGTTGAGGTGATGATGCAATGGAAGTCTCCAAAGACGCCATTCGAGATCCATAGTTTCTTGGGTTTGGCGGGCTACTATAGGAGGTTCATCTAAGACCTTTCCAACATAGCCACACCCTTGACCAAATTGACTCATAAGGATGTGAAGTTCGTGTGGGGTCAAGAACAGGAGTGTGCTTTTGAGGAGTTGAAGACGAGATTAACTCAAGCTCATGTCTTGACATTACCCGAAGGGAGTGAAGACTTAATGGTGTATTCGGATGCATGTTATTCCAGGTTAGGTTGCGTGTTGATGCAACGTGGAAGGGTGATAGCCTACGTATCCCGACAGTTGAAGACCCACGAAGTCAACTACCCTACGCACGATTTGGAGCTAGCGGCTGTGGTTTTCGCGTTAAAGATTTGGAGGCACTACTTATATGGGACGAAGTGCACCATTTTCACCGACCACAAGAGCTGAAGTACTTCTTTGAGCAAAAGGATCTCAACATGAGGCAAAGGAGATGGTGGAGGTGGTGGAGATGGGATATCAAATGAAGTGGGTGGTAATGATGTGGCAGACGGTTGCGGTGGTGGTGGAATAAGATTCACAGGCGGGTGAGAAATAACATCATCGTCATCGGGAATTGGCAAATTGAATGAGTTGAAGACAGTGGTAGAATCATAAAACCATGCAGGCTCACTTCCAATGCTTGTAGAGTTAGATTCTTGCCAGTCGACATAGTAGGACTCTTGCATAATCCGCGACCGTTTATTGTACACATGATACACCTTTTGTGTTTCTGAGTACCCAACAAAGAAACACACATCAGAGACTGCACCAAACTTTGTATTCTGATCTTGCGGGGGACGGTATCGACCATGTAAGGCAGCAATAAACTCAACTCATGATGCCTAGTTGAGTAGGCCAAATGATCACCATCGTTTTGCTTCAAATTCCAGAATTCCTCTTCTAACTTTTGTAACTCGCTTCTCGGGCAGAACTTCGCGATGGCGATGTTCTTGAACTCTTCCCAAGTAAGTGCCAAAATAGCATCAGCTCCTCGATTTCTCTTCTCGCTATTCCACCAGGTGAGAGCCCTTTGTTGGAGCATGCTAGTGGCATAACGAACTTTGAGTGCCTCGGGGTTGACAAAAGTGTTCTCCAAGCTCTCGAACCACTCAAGAAGACCAGTGGCTCCTTCCTTGCCACTAAAACTAGTGGGCTTGCAAGAGCTAAAGTGCTTGAAAGTGAAAGTTTGGTTGTTGCACCCTTGGTTAGCACTATTCTCTCCTTGACCAATTCCATTGTTGCTAGAGTTGGTCATCAAAGTGCTATTGAGTTCAGCAACCATGGTCGGGATGACAACAGCCATTTGTCGAGCAATCATGGCGGCTAGCTTACGATCGGAACATCCACGCTTTCCATGATGACGAGACATGCTGGAATATGCAAAATGTGTTAGACACGAGAAAAGAGAATAACAAGGGTTATAATTTAAACAAGGATAAGTCAAGAGTTATAAGGTATATGGAATGATTCCATTTGGTAACGCATTACCATTTGGAAACGTTGACACGTCAAGGTAAATTGACCCATTCGCCTTAGAAACTTATGTATGTTGACCATAGTTTATCACTCATCCCAGAAATCCCCAGGTAAGCGTAACTAGTCCCGTAGGATTTATGGGAAACGCTTACCTTAGCCCGAAGGCTTTTTGCCAGGAAAACCAAAATACAGGTGTCTATGCGTCACACAATATTTCTTAGGTTCATGAAATCAAAACCTTGATGAAATTTATATAGATTAGACATATCGTCTAAAGATCCAAGTCATAAGCATAAGAATAAGATTCCACGCGTCGTCGAGAATAAGATTAAGATGTTACATGTTCGGGGAGAGTCAAAGAGTCAAAGTTAAGTTTAGGGAGATAAGTAACAATGTTTACGCAATCCTATGCTAAGGCATCAAATTACACATAAGAAGGCATAGCATTATGTAGCATGCAAAGCATATAATTTTACAAGATAGAAATATAATTCTATAAGGTTCATGCATATGCTATAGTCTAGGTCACCAATTCTAATAACCTAAATCCCTATAGTTATGATCTCTAATACCAATCTGTCACACCCCAACCTTGGGGCGGAAATGTAGAGATGTGAGGGTTAAGATTGTTCACAGCCACATAACGCTATATTTAAATGTAAATACTAATATTATAAGTTTCAACAGGAAATACAAACATTAGTCTCAAACATGAAATAAGTTCAAACATAAATCAAAACATAACATAACATTTTATTTATTTAACTAGGTCCACGTCCTAGTTTTATTGCAATCTTCAAAAGACCACTTTAAACTTGGGGGTTACCTGAAACATGATAAAAATAAAAGGTCAACTAAAAATAGTTGGTGAGTTTCCAAGGTTTTCATACATAATATGATAAAGTTACAAGTAGCAATTCATGTCATAGGTTATAAGCTAGTAAGGTTATAGAACACATATCGTTACAACCAAACCTCGACTTGATTACAAGTATATAAGATTGTCTAAGTGTATTTGGTTCCCTAGTGCACAAGCATACGGCTCCTAGGAGTCGGCAATACATCGACTTTAGCACCAAATAGGCTTGTCAGGCCCAAAGATCTAAGACGTCGCCAGGCTAGCAATAGTTAATGATTGTAAACAAACTATGTATCTCATATAATCACTTACAACACACAAATAACCATGACAAAAATATGAATTGCAAGTGCTTTACAACCAAACCATGTCAAAAAAAGATTGGCTAAGTCTCAAACGTTTATAAGTGTATGATGTATAAGTATCGTGTTTCACCCCAAAATAATATGAAATAAAGTAAAAAAAAGGGGACAAGGAAAACTCACATGTCGAATAAGTATATGATGAAGATTTAATAAGATCAATAATAAGCGTCGTTCCAAGATATAACGTCACAATGCACCTAAATATATATATATATATATATATATATATATATATATATATATATATATATGTATATATATATTACAAGATTTAGGTTAATAATAGGATTAACGTTTAACGTGAGCTAAGGTTTCAATAAGAATTTGGGGTTTTTATAAATAAGATCGCAATCATTTTTAATACAATGAAAGAAAATTTTATTAATCCTTTTATAATAATTTGTGAAATTATAAAAAAATTAAATCCTTTATAATGATTAAATTATAAAATATAAATAACATTTTATAATTAACATAATTAATTTATAATTAAAGATAACGTAATGACGAATAATAATTTAGTGATTTCAACTATTTAAAGTTTATTATTATTATATTTTTTTATATAAATAAACTAACTATAACATTTGTTAATAATATTTATATAAAAATTGTTAAGATGTTTAAAGAAATAATTTACAGAAAATAAATTGTTAACTTTTAAAATAAAATCAGTTTATAAAACTGAATTTTATAATTTTGGAAATTTTATAATTTAAAGCTCAAAAAGGCCCAAAAAAGTAGTTGAGGGGGCCCGAGTTCGAACCCGGGACCTCAAGGTGGGAGGCGCATGTGTCTAACCAGTGAACCAGGGCCTTGGCCGCGGTTAATGTTGGTTTGAAATTATTATAACTCCATTTAAAGAAAACCCCCAAATTCTTAAGAACCCTAGAATCGATTAGGATCAAATTGAAGTTTCATTCGAGTTGGTTATCATCAATAACCTTAGGGATTTTGTTCCCCATGTTTAAACGAGTACAGAACATGTTTTAATTACCCGAATAATAAGGGATTGGAAATGAACAAGACGATGAATAGCCGCGACTTCGTCAGAACTCAACAGGTATGAAAGCGATGATGGAGATCAAATTAAACTCGTGGGTAGTTTCGTATGGTGATATGGATTATAAGACCTCTAAAAATTTCACGTATTGAAGTCCCGAAAGTGGTGTTCGAGTGTATAGCAAATCGCGATGAAAAGAGTAATCGAAGGAGATGTTTGTGCGGGTTTCAGGTGGAATTGAGAGTGTAAATAGATCAGGGATTGTTAAACAGTTCACTATGATTAATTAATTGAGTTATTATTTATTCTTTATGGCTCAACGGTTCGAGATTAATGGCTTTCGGTTACCGAACTCGCAAGCTCACCATAGCCGACTTAACACCCAATTTAATGTGCATTTTGTGTTCGAAACGGTTACAAGGATGACTTGCGAACGGTTTCAGATCAAGAAAGGTCGATTTTTTGTGGTTTTGGTGCCTCGCTGGACTTGGCAGGAGTTCGGCCGGCGAGGTTGCCGAAAAAACAGGTTAATGGGGGCGGGTGGTATGGGTTTTTATTGAATTTACACAATTAGCCCTCCAACTTTGATTTCTTATCATTTTATGCATAAAAGTTCTATTTAAAGTTTATAAAATGACATTAAGACCCTCTAAACTTTAATCTAACTTGTCAATTATTCAAGTATTATAATTATTATTATTATTATTATTATCAATATTACTATTATTATTGATATTATAATTGTTATCATTTTTATTATTTAGTTAACTTAGAAAATTTGATTTAAACAAGGAATTATAAATAAATGGCCCACCAAATTTCATAAATAGCACAAATAAACCTTATAAGGATTAACAAAATTAACTTTCAATTAACAGAAATACGGGATGTTACAGGACATTCCTAAGATAACTTTTCGTACGCGTTATGGACACTACGAGTTTCTCGTTATGTCTTTTGGATTAACTAATGCGCCAGCTGCCTTTATGAATTTGATGAACCGAGTGTGTCAACTGATGTTAGATAAATCAGTGATAGTGTTTATTGATGATATCCTGAGTTATTCTAAGAGTGAGGAAGAACATGCCGACCACATACTCGAGGTATTGAAGACACATACTCGAGGTATTGAAGACACTTAGGAAAGAGAAGTTGTATGCTAAATTCTCTAAGTGTGCTTTCTGATTATGTGAGGTTCAACTTTTGGGTCATGTCGTTAATGCTAAAGGAATCATGGTGGACCCGGCAAAGGTTGAGGTGATGATGCAATGGAAGTCTCCAAAGACGCCATTCGAGATCCATAGTTTCTTGGGTTTGGCGGGCTACTATAGGAGGTTCGTCCAAGACCTCTCCAAGATAGCCACACCCTTGACCAAATTGACTCATAAGGATGTGAAGTTCGTGTGGGGTCAAGAACAGGAGTGTGCTTTTGAGGAGTTGAAGAAGAGATTAACTCAAGCTCATGTCTTGACATTACTTGAAGGGAGTGAAGACTTAATGGGGTATTCGGATGCATGTTATTCCGGGTTAGGTTGTGTGTTGATGCAACGTGGAAGGGTGATAGCCTACGCATCCCGACAGTTGAAGACCCACGAAGTCAACTACCCTACGCACGATTTGGAGCTAGCGGCTATGGTTTTCGCGTTAAAGATTTGGAGGCACTACTTATATGGGATGAAGTGCACCATTTTCACCGACCACAAGAGCTTGAAGTACTTCTTTGAGCAAAAGGATCTCAACATGAGGCAAAGGAGATGGTTAGAGCTCATCAAAGATTATGACTGTGAGATCAACTACCATCCGGGCAAGGCCAACATGGTGGCCGTTGCCCTTAGTCGAAAAGAGAGACCCGAGCCGATTCGGGTGAAGGCGTATCAGTTAGCGATGACCCCGGACGTGATGACTCAAGTGAAAGAATTTCAGAATGAAGTGTTGAAAGAAGATCGCCTCAACTCTGAACGAGTGAGAGGTCTAGTCGGGGAACTAGGAGAAAACACCAACGGGGTTAGAACCAGCTTTGGACGAATGTGGATCCCTCCTTATGGAAATCTACGAGGGCGAATCATGGATGAAGCTCAAAAGACTCTATACTCCATTCATCCTGGTGCTACTGAGATGTATCAGGACATGAAGAAGGACTAGTGGTGGCCGGGTATGAAACGTGACGTGGTGGAGTACGTGAGTAAGTGCCTTACTTGCTTGCAAGTGAAGGCAGAGCACTAGAAACCTTAAGGGAAGATCCAACCGTTGGATATACCCGAGTGGAAGTGGGAGCACATCACCATGGACTTCATTACAAAGTTACCCCTCACGGCGAGGGGGTACGATGCCATCTGGGTGATTATTGATCGTCTAACCAAGAGTGGTCACTTCATCTGAAAGACTGGAGGATCTGTTCATCAAGGAGATTATAGCTCGTCATGGTGTACCGGTGTCGATTGTGTCGGATCGTGCCACCCGATTCATATCGAAGTTTGGGAAGAGGTTTCATGACGTGATGGGGACAAGGCTACACATTAGCATGGATTATCATTCACAGATAGATGGTCAGTCTGAGAGGACGATTCAGACTCTCGAGGACGTGCTTCGGGCATGTGCAATCAATTTTGGAGGAAGCTGAGATGACCACTTACCGTTAGTGGAATTCTCGAATAATATTAGTTATCATGCTAGTATTGGCATGCCACTATATGAGATGTTATATGGTAGAAGATGTAGGACGCTCGTGTGTTAGGGAGACATTGGGAAGAAGGAGTTGGGAGGTGTCGAGGTGATCGAGGCTACGACTGAGAAGTTAGAAAAGATCAAAGCCTTCATGAAGGCGGCGAAAGATAGACAAAAGTCGTATGCTGAAAAGAGGCGAAGACCAATAGAATTCAAGGTTAGCGTCCGAGTTATGTTGAAGGTCACACCTTGGAAGGGGATCATCCGATTTAGAAAGCGAGGTAAGCTAAGCCCGAGATACATAGGACCTTTCCAGATCATCGCACGAGTAGGAGAGGTGGCCTATTGACTTTAATTGCCAGATGAGTTAAGTGGAATTCATCCTACATTCCATGTATCTCATTTGAGAAAGTGCTTAGCGGATGATGACGTGGTTGTAGCACTGCATGATATCGAGGTGGATGAACGGCTCAACTATATAGAGCAACCAGCGGTGATCGTCGATCGGAAGGAGAAGAGGCTAAGGAATGAAGTGGTTCCACTTGTACGAGTGCAGTGGAAGCACCTGAAGGGTTCCGAGTCTACGTGGGAGATTGAAGAGGAAATGAGGTAACATTACCCACAACTATTCGAAGAGTGACAGGTTTCGGGGACGAAACCTTTTTAAGGGGGGTAGACTTGTAACACCTGAAACTTTGTCCAAATAAAAGAGAAATAAATATGTATTTCATAAATGGGAAAAGAAGCTAAAGTAGAGGGGTAGAGTGTAAAATAGTACAAAATGTCAAATATTTTATATATATGGGGAATGGCCGCCCACATCACCTTTTACACATCTGCTTTTTGGTCGACAAAAGAAGAAGAAAGAAAGCAGGGTTTTTCTCTCGGTTACAAGAAGAAGAAGAAGAAGATTTCAGGTTTTTGGTAAGTGTTTGTTGTGTTTTTGACTCGGTTTTGTTGAGATTTCGACTTTAAAACCGATGTATAAGTGTTATACATGTTTTGGTGTCTATTTGGCTTTTTCTAGGTGTTTGGATTCGTGTACCATCAGGTTTAGAGGAGTTCGTGTGTTGTTAACACAAGGTGAGTTCTAGACCTCGTAATTTTACATGTTCTAACTCTTTTGAGGCTGAAAATGTATGTAAAACCTTTTTTACAAAAGTTTTTGAATACCTATATGTGTCTATGTATGCATGATGATATTTTTATGGTTGTTATGTGTTAGTTATACTTAGAATGGTATTATTAAGCTTAGAACATGTTAGAAGAATGATTGGGACTGATAATTGTAGGATTCTATGTGCCTAAAACTCTTAGAATATTGATGTGGTTAGTACGTTATGATCCAAGTCGTTATAGCCAATAACAAGCTTAGCAAACACCAATTGATATTTAATTGATAATATGATCATGCAATTAAATATTTACACCAATTTAGAAATTGGGTTTTCTAAATAAGTTGCATATGAGATGGAACAATTTATTAGGATATTTTGTCAAATAATATTATTTGTAATGTTATTTAAGTAAGTTAGATAACATTACAAATTAATAATGGGAGTGTATGGATTGTACAATTAAAAGGTTAGTTGTATATGTATCTAATAAGAGGACTAGTCTACAATATAATGTGTGATAAATTAAAAGGGGGGAAGACTATTTTTTGAAATTTTCGGCCACCTCCCCTTTTAATGTGATTGGCTCACTTGTTTTGAGTAGAGAGACACATTAACTAGCCTTGCACTCTTCATTTTTCAACTACTCTCATTACATGCAAAAGAACACAAAAACTCTCTTCCTCTCTCTCTCTAGTTACGGAACAAGGCAGCAGCCTTAGAGGTTTTGAAGATCAATTTTGTGTTCATTTTGGTGGTGATTCTTCCTAACAAGAAGGGGTTTGCAAGGAGGCTTGGGGTATACAAGCTTGAGGGCTCCTAATCTTGAAGTCTAGGCCAATTTGAAGCATCAATCATCCTCCTTCTTTGATCGGTTTTTGCTGCTGGAAAGGTAGTAATCACAGCACATTGTAGCTGTGATTTTATGTACATTTACATAAGTTCATAGCTTGTTTATTCACATATTATGATCCTTTGATTTTGGGTTTGTTTTAAAACATATGTATGTCAAAAGGGAACACGATTTTCAGCTTATAAACTTAGTTATAATGCTAAACTTCCGCTGCGTTTTCAGAAAGTTTAAAAGGTTAAACTCGTTTTTGTGTTCTATCAAACCCGACAATGGCATCTAGAGCCGGTTATGTGGATAGCTAGCTTGTATGGTCTTTAAAAATTTGTTTTATGGACTTTATAACCCTTTTAAGGGCTGCTATATTTCTGTTTTGTTGAATCCCCAACTTTCAAGGTTATATTATACATGCTTGTGATTAAACCTTGAAAGATATATATGTTGATATGTTGTGTTGTTTGGACAACATCTAAACCCGAAATTTTCAGTTTATGTTGGCTGAAAATTCGTGGGTTTTGAGGGGATTCATAGTATTTTGGATGATATGATGGATGTTTACTATAGTGCATGACCTAGCCATTGACCTTGTGTTGATTGGTTGTTTGTAATGGTTGTATTCATTCATTCAATTGGGTTGTATTATCTAGTGTTTGTGCTTTGTTTCAAGTGTAATTCATTTATTATTGGGTTGTAATAAATAGAATAAGTGCATTTTCATTTTACTAGATATCTTGTATTAGGACTTTATATCTTGTAATGTGAAGATATATGGATTGGAAGCACAAAGGAGAAACATGGAGCATTTTGGATGCTGTTTCAAGTGGGTGGCTTTTGGAAGCTTTTTATGTGATTTGTTTGTGACCCTTAGAAATGCCTTTGGACCACACTTGTGATGGCAAACAAGTGTGGACCTCTTTAGATGCTTTGGTTATGCACATTTGCTATGTTGTTTTGTTTATATTATTGTGGTTGATAGCATGTATGTGATATTTGCTTTAACAAACTTTTATATGAACTTTACAATCTAATTAAATGGTTCTTAATCATTAAAAGAAAATAAAAGGTTATTAAAATGATTTAATGATTTAATGATTAAAATGGGTTTTAATCAAAGGACCATAGGGTATCTTGTATTTGAAAGCATGCAAATACAAGTACATTGAGTTTTCTAAACTAGAATTATGAAACCTCTAAATATTAAAAAACAAGATCAATAACGTCCTTTTACACAACACTTAAGTCACTTGGGAACTCTTAGCGGGATAAAGGTCACCTAACCACTTTGAGGGAACTTATGACTTAAGGTGAGAATGCCATATTTGTGAGATAAAGGTCACCTAACCACTCATTTTGGCAAACTCACACGTATGTGTAAGTAGGATGTCTTGATTTGCAAACCATGTTAAATGGATCACCTACAATATGGTTTCCAAATGGTGTTGATGGGATTAACATGCCGACTTTACATATGATGTTTAAAGTCGATCCCATACCTCTAGAAGTTGCAAATGGTTGCAACCGTCAATCGTTGACCACCTTATTAATTTAAATCGTGGGATAAAGGTCACCTAACCACAATTTAAATGTAATGTTGGGTTCTAGATTTTAATATAAAAATGACCTTAAAAGGAATTAATTATTAAAAATAGCAATATCGAAAATACTAAAATAGATCTTTGTAAAATTTTATAGATGGCCACCAATAATGAAAATCATGATAACTCATCCGCATCCAACCAATCATTACGAGCGATCCTCCAAAAGGAACGTCTAAATCATAACAACTTTATTGATTGGTATCGAAACTTGAGAATCGTTCTCAAGCAAGAGAGAAGATCATATGTTTTAGATGATCCTATCCATGATCAACCTACCGAGGATGAAGTGGAGGCCTACAACGATTGGCTGAAGTACACTAACGACTCCGTCCAAGTGTCTTGTCTCATGCTAGCGAGCATGACTCCGGATCTCCAAAAGGAGTATGAACATCACGGAGCTTACGACATGATAACCGAGCTGAAGGAAACGTTCCAACAGCAAGCAAGGGTTGAGCGCTTCGAAACGGTTCGAGCACTCCATGCATGTCATATGGACGACAACCAATCTGTTTCATCTTATGTACTTAAGATGAAAAGTCATATTGACCGCCTCGAGAGGCTTAATTGTCCCGTCTCGAAGGAATTGGCCACGTATTTGATCCTAAATGGCCTTACCAAGAAGTTCGAGACATTCGTGTTGAACTACAATATGAATGCTTGGAACAAGAGCATTGGTGAGCTTCACTCAATGCTCAAAACGGTCAAGGTGGCCATGGGTAAAAGGGTTTTACCCGTTCTCACCATCAATGAAGGTTGGAACAATAAAAGGCCTCATCCCGCACCCAAGGCAAAGGTTGCCAAGGGTAAGGGACCCATTTGGGGAAAATGGAAAGGGGTGGTAAGGGTACCACCCAAACCACAAGAGAAGAAGCAAAAGGTTGCTACTAATGACCCATGCTTCAAGTGTGGGGAGATAGGACATTGGGCAAGGAATTGTCCTGTCCATCTCCAAGAGTTGAAAGCGAAGAGGGATGTCGGGCAGACCTCAAGTACAATATACATGATTCATATTGATCTTAATGTTACATCTTCTAACACATGGGTATTGGATACCGGATGTGGAACTCATATTTGCAAATTGATGCAGGGGTTCACAAGAAGTAGGGACTTCAATCAAGGGGATGTAAGCCTCTTCATGGGCAATGGAACTAAAGTCTTAGTTGAAGCTCGTGGGGACTACATCCTAAAACTTCCAAGTGGCTTGGAAGTTATTTTGAAGAATGTTTTGTATGCTCCTAGTTTGACTAGGAACATTATTTCTGTATCCCAATTAAGACATTATGATTATGTATTATCCTTTATTGAAAATGATATTCATGTTTCTTTAAATGGTATGTTCTATTTTAAAGCTATTCCCATTAATGGTATATATGAATTGGTTCATGAAAATACTTTAAAAAGTTCATTGTACCAAACTAACACCAAAAAACTCAAGTTGGACTTGAGTGATACCTATCTTTGGCATTGTCGTCCTGGTCATATAAACAAGAAACGTTTACAAACACTTCAAAAGAATGGTCTTTTTAAAACAAATGAATGTGATTCATTTGATGTTTGTGAATCTTGTTTACAAGGTAAGATGACTAAGGCACCCTTTAGTGGAACTACCGAAAGGGCAAAAGATTTATTAGGATTCATACATTTGGATGTATGTGGTCCTTTTAAACCAATGACTAGGAATGGTGAAAGATACTTCATTACCTTTACCGACGATTATAGTCTCTATGGGTATGTGTACTTACTAAGGCACAAAGATGAAGCTTTTGAAATGTTCAAAATCTTGAAGAATGAAGTAAAAAATCAACTCAACAAGTCAATTAAAGTTCTCCGTACCGATAGGGGAGGTGAATACCTAAGTGATGTTTTTCAAGATCACTTAGGAGTTGTGGGATTGTCTCATAACTCACTCCACCTGGAACACCACAACATAATGGTGTGTCAGAAAGGAGAAATCGAACCTTATTAGATATGGTCCGATCTATGATGGCTAGATGCACATTACCTCTATCATTTTGGGGTTTCGCTTTGCTCTCCGCGGCCCGTATTCTAAATATGGCCCCAACCAAAAAGGTGGAAAGGACACCTTTTGAGATATGGCATGGAAGAGTTCCATCCCTATCATACTTAAGGGTTTGGGGATGTGAGGCTTATGTTAAGACTCCCACCCCAAACAAATTAGAAGTCCGATCCACCAAGTGTATCTTTGTTGGATATCCTACAGATTCTATGGGATATTATTTCTATGATCCACTGGAACAAAAAGTGTTTGTTGCCAGAAAGGGTGAGTTCTTAGAAGCAAAGTTCCTTATGGAGGGAGCTGGCAGTAGAACAATTGATCTTGAAGAGGATCAAGAACCACAACCCGATGCATGTTTGGTTGAAACTAGCACTCAACATGAGGATGTTGAGGATGATCAAGGGGTTGATCAATACACACAAGACGTTCCCAGAAGTGGTAGAACTAGTAATCCACCTGAAAGATATGGATTTTTCATGGATGGATGCTATGTGGTAGATTCAGATGAACCAATGTGACATCCGTCACCTCAAGGTCTGTCATTTAACTTGAAACTTCGTTAACTATCCTTAGAGCGTTCATTTTTCATCATCTTAGATTATATTTCTGAGGACATCATAATTGTTTAGTTTTCTTTTACAGTCGTGATACCATTATTTACGCTTACGGGTATCACCACCAACATCACTAACTATATTTTGTTATATAATATAAACAACATTAAACACATCGTTGTAATTAGAATAACGCGCGTAGTTACGTCGTTATCAACCGAAGCAAGTTTGGCGATTCGGGGGCTAAGTGCAGGGACTAAACCTGACAAATTGCCAAACTAGGCTGGGTATAAATACCCTCTTCCCAGCCATTCTTCACATCTTCCTCTTCATCGCTCCTCTTCTTCTTCTCCATTTTCTCTCAATCTAGCACCAAAATTCGTCACGTTTGTTGCGTTTTCACCGTCAAAACTTGGTTATCATCGTGAATACTCCCTCCTAGCAGGTAGATAACCTTGTTTGACCCGTTTCTTGCTCGATTTAACTTCTGCGTTTTCTAGGGGTTCGGGTGTTCGGGTTCATCCGAGCACATGAGGTCGTGTGGGCTTGTGTTTGCGTTCCAGTGTGTGTTTCTTACTTAGACACGTTAGGATATGGGTTCTGGAAGTTTCTGGGGTGTAAAACTCGTGCTCAGAGCAGCTGGACGCTGCTCTGCACTTCAGCAGTCGTGAACTTACTGTTCAGGCGACTAGGTCTTCCATGCGACTGAGCTGTGCGACTGAGTGAGTCGTGCGACTGAGTCAGTGCGTCTGAGTCTATCGTGCGACTGAGTGGTGCGACTGGGGTGAGTCGTGTTACTGAGTCCATTCGTATGTGTGTGTCGTGCGATTGAATGCATGCGATTGAGAGTGTGTACGACTGAGTCAATACGGATGATTGTGTGCGACTGTGTATGTCGCACGACTGAAGATCCAGTCGTACGAATGAAGACTCAGCCGTACGAATGAGCTGATTCGTACGGCTGAGGGTTAAATCATGCGAATGGAAGGTTGAGTCGTGCGATTGGGTGCTGTGTGGAACGACTGAGTGCTTAGTCGCACGAATGGGAGTTCAGTCGTGCGAATGAAGCTGATTCGCATGACTGAAAGTTGATTCGTGCGAATGGAGTGTCCAGTTGTGCGTTTGGTCTTGTCATGCGAATGGAATCATTGTGTGTGAAGTTTTCCTGCGTGTTGTGTGTGTTGCGTGCAAGTGTTATCCACGACCGAACCAAAACTGCCCGAACCTATTAAACATCATCTTATGGTTTATGCTCATTATTAATGCTTGTCAGTAACTGTCGATAGGTGTTGACAATTCATAGCATTTGTTAGGATCTCAGCCTCTAGTTTGATCAATTAGATTATGTTCGCAACGGATTTAGCATGAATATTAGCAATTAAAGCAAGAACATAAAGAATATTGCATGCAAACCAAAAGTAGATGTAGAGAGAATAATTCTGCCTTGAAAGAATAATATTCGTTTATTTCATGTTTCGGCGTGGAATACATTCAGGTCACTGCCCTTTTATAGGCAAATGACCCATACTGTGTCAGATTCCACTGACATTAAACAATTATTAAACTAACTACTGATAGAACACAACTACTGAAGATGTCACAACAGCTGACATCTTCTTACAAAATTTCCTAAGTGTTCTACCTGTTACAAGTACTGAAAAGGAAACTACTGAAAAACTACAACGACTGAAGAACAAACTCTTCAGTCGTTTACAACTACTGAACTATAACAGCTGAAGAACAAACTCTTCAGCTGTTGTACAAACTACTGAAATGAAAAACATAAAACTACTGAAAAGAAAATAAACCATCACAACAACTGAAGAAGACTTCTTCAGCTGTTGTGACAAACTCTGAAACTTCAGCACTTGGTCTTCAGACTTTGGTCTTCAGATGTTTCATCAGCTGATGACTTCAGTAGTTGTCATCAGCTGTTGTCTTTAGTCGTCTTCGGACTTTGTGCATCAGCAGTTGTTCATCAGTTCTTCAGTTCTTCAGACTTTGATCTTCAGCACTTGTCTTCAGTACTTGAAGTCTTCAGTACTTGTGTTTATCAGTACTTTAGACTTCAGTACTTGTCTTCAGTACTTTGGGATCTTCAGCTGTTGTACTGTAGTTCTTTGAACTTCAGCTGTTGATTCTTCAGACTTTGTCAGAACAGCTGATGGGAGTCTTCAGCAGTTGTTGTGATGTCATGTGGGACTTAGAGGTTTTCCTGATCTTGGCTCATTGGTTCTTTTGGTCCAACAAACTCCCCCTGAACCAATGCAGCCAAAACCTCTAATTATTGGTTGTCCTACTTATTGGTGGCATAATGATTGGTCTATTTCCTTCTAGATCAGATTAGAAGTTGACCCAGATAAGCACTGGCCTGAGAGGTAGTCTCAAGTGTTTGTTTGGCCAAGTATGGATGGGAGCTCTGTCTTGGGGAATTGGACACAGAGCTGTTGCCCCATCCATGAGATCTACCTCCCACGTACAAGCCGGTAGGATTCTCGGGTGTAGGCCTGAAGAAAGATAATTTGTTCTTCTTTGGACAGGTCTTCAGGCACACCATCGAACAATCCCTCCCGACCGTACAGCTCTGAGATGTACTTGGCCTGTCTACCATTTTTGAGCTCAACTGTTGTGATTTGCCTGTATGCAAATTCATCAGGGTGTTTACCCTCCAACAGCAGGTTGAGCTCATCCCTATGGAAATTCTCAAGCTTCTTATAGACCAAACCTTTCCTAATCACCCTATTATCTAGCATTGTTTGGGGTGATTGGTTGGCTCTATAAGCTTTCTCGAATTCCTCTACTATTTCCCAGGGTGTTATTACAAGAGCCACAGAGATCTCTTCATCTACGATTCTCTTTAGTTGGCTCTTGTATCTCACAGGCATGTCCTTCTTGACTATCCTGTGAGACACCCTTGGGTCAGGCCAAGTTCTCACCCTCTCCTTTTCATATTGAAAGGTTTGTTTGAGGGTGAATAATCTCAGAGCTTCTTTTTGCATGTTCATTATAGAGGTAGAAGCAGCATAGCATTTGTCAATGCTTTTCAGCATTTCCTCATCATGTCGCCTTTGCTGTTCCTCCTCTTCTAATTTTACCCTCACAGTGTCCTGCTGTGAGGTGGGAGTGATGGTTTGTGGTTCGGCTTTGGGTAGAGGTATAACTGCTGAAATTGGCAGACTATCCTCCTCATCCTCCTCATCTTCTTCTTCTTGCAGCCTCAACACCCTTCTCTTCTTCACCAAGGGTGGATCATTGGTTGCGGGTTTTGATGGTGAAGGGGTTGGTTTTGTGGGTTGTGGTTTGGTGGTTGGTGTGGGAATTTTGGCAGGCACTGCTAGCAATCTAGACATTAGAGAAGGCTTAGTCTGTTTTGCTAGAAGTGTCCTGTTCCCAGCATCGGCTTCAGAAAGGGCCTCTGCGACCAGTCCCTTAGTGAAATCACCAGCCGAACAGATCTTGGTGGTTATAGCCAAGATCCTGTCCCTGGTCCATGCTTTGATGTCAAGGACTGGTCTGCCCAAATACTTCAAAATGAATCTACTCATAGCCTCGAGTTTCTTTTGATCCTCTTGGCTATAAGTAGACCATCGGTACTCAATCTCTCTTCTCTCCATATTCCTGATCTCTTGATCTAGCAGGCCAGTATCCTTGTCAAAGCCTTGCCTGAACAGCTGTTCAATGATAGAGTCCATTGAACGGCTATGCTCAGCATCAGCCTCCTTGACAAGGGCTGCTAGATCAGGATCAGCCACCTTCTTCACCTCTCCTCTCTTTTGATAAGTGACACTGAAATCCTTTTGGATTCCAGTCACTTCTTTCTCAGCTCTCTCCTCCTCCTCCCTCCCCATCCCCTTGGTCTCCTGAACCTTCTCCCTCTCAACCACCTCCTTTCTACCTACCTCTATCTCCTCCTCTCCCCTCTTCCTCTTTCCTTGCACTGAGGTCTCCCCCTTTTTGGGTGCATTGGTTGGGGTTTGACTCTCAGCAAGGGCTTTAGCAATAGCAACCTCCACCAGAGGTTGGATATGTGTGGGAAGCCTCTCATCAATGGTTTTCATCACAATTTCTGTGATTATGGGTGTGATGAGAGGCAGGGATTTCTGGAGGATAGCATCTAGCTGCTCAGGGGGGTTTTGACCCTGAGAGCTAGTGCCAGAAGTAGGGGCTGGTGGATGAGTTTGTGGGAGTGGCTCAGTGTATATGAGACCTTCGGGTGAAGGTGCCATCTGTGGGTTGGTGGTGGCAGATGGACTTCTATCATGAGTCATTTGAGCAAGCAGCTCTTTGAGTCTGCTTATCTCATCCTCTAGGATAGTGTTGTGAGCAACTACATCATAGAAGAAGCTCAGGTCATCATCAGTGTGAGCTGAATCACCTGACCTCCTGACTGTGTCAGGATATACATGCTCTGAGTGTGGCTCAGTAGTAGCATGTGCCCCTTTGTATTGGTTCTGTGGACTTCCAGCCTCCGGATTGGATCCATCATCGGCAGTTGCCTCTGGTGAGGTCTTATTGCTTGTACCAGCTTCACCCTGCTCATGTGCTGATACAGCGGAAGTGGCAGCCTCACCAGATTGTCCTATCTCCCTAGCCACACTAGGAGATTGGACTTGTGATTCTCTGTGCTGTGGGCTCCCACCGGCACTTGTATCCACCCCCTCTTTGGTTGGAGTCTCCCCAGTTGTAATAGGTTTCTGGGGAGAGGGTGGAGTGCTCAGGTGGGTCAGCACTTTGGCAATAATTAGGGTTGGACTTTGTGGGGCGGCTTCTGTGGGAGATGGGCTAGAAGCAGAGTGCACATGGGGAGGAGTGTGCATTTCAATGGCAGTCCCCTCAAGTGAGAAAGACCCCAGATGTGTAGGTGCCCCAGTTGTGGTTGCATCAGGCTCCTGTTGAGAGGAAACCTGTGCGGTTGTGGTGGGTGGAGTCATGGTAGCTGCTGGGAGAATCGAACCAGCAGCCACATCCTGCCTTTGTGTTGCAGGGGCATCCTCAGGGGACTCATTTCCCTGAGTAGCCTTTTTGGGCTTCTTGGCTTTTGGCTTAGTGGGGACTTTGGATTTGGAGGTGGAGGCTGTGGGTTCCTGCTGCGTGGGTTTTCGCAGCCGGCCAGCCTGTTTGAGTGTGTGGTCGGTGTTGTGCCTGGAGTATACCTCGGCTAGAACAGCCATGGCAGGGACTCCAGTGCCAACTAGTCCCTCAGCTTGAAGCTGGCTTTGGATGATGGCCATTATAAACCGAGGATACAAGATCCAACGGTTAGAAATGGGTTTTGTGGCCATATCCCTGATTTCCCAAAATATAATATCAGTGAAGTTTAGGGGTTGTTTCTCAAGGATAGAGTACAATACCTGTTGCCACCTTGTTGACATCTGGTCCCATGAAGAAGTTTTGGGAGCCAGACACACATTCACCATGTGAAAGATCAGTCGTTGGGGATCTGGGAAGTGTTTCTTCAACAAGGTGGTGGCTGAAAGGTCACCCTGATAGTCATTGGCAGTGAAGCATAGATCGAGGGCGCCTTTGGGGTAGGAGGTTGGGTAGGTGGCATCCTCCAGCTTTAGGGTTTCTCAAAGAGTAGCTGGAGTAATAACCACTGGGTGGTTGTTGACGGAGGACCGGAGAGAGACCTCGCCGTTATTCTCTCCGGTTTGGATGGTGATATTCGTCCAGAACTCCGCCAAGGAGTCGGTGTATATGGTGGGGTTGAGGAGGAATGCCGTCTGGTATTGTGAGTCGGTCATCAGATCGACGGCATTGTGGAACTTGGCCCAGAATGGCGGTTTAGTGAGATGAGCGACACAGTTGTGTCGAGGTTTGAGTTGCATGGCCGCCATTAATGGTGTATGAGAATATCAAAGGTTTTTGAAAAGTTAGGTCGTGAGAATGAAAAGCTCTGAAGGTTGGGTATTTATAGGGTAAGGCAAAGGCTGAAAGAAAACTACTGAAGGTTTGGTGTTAGTTATCAGTTGTTGAAACTACTGATGACGTGGTTTTAACCTTCAGTGGTTGTAACATCTGAGAACTTGGTGTTAGTCTTCAGTAGTTGAAACTACTGAAGCCTTGGTTTTGTCCTTCAGATGTTGTAAACGGCTGAAGACTTATTGTCAGTCTTCAGTAGTTATAAACTACTGAAGACCTAGTTTTCATCTTCAGACGTTGTAACAACTGAAGACTTGGTGTTAGCCTTCAGTAGTTGTGAACTACTGATATCAGTAGTTGTGAACTACTGAAGACATGGTATTGCTTCAGTTGTTGCAAACAACTGAGGACGTGGTGTTAGTCATCAGTAGTTGTGAAACTACTGAAGACATGGTTTTGTCCTTCAGGTGTTTGGGTATGAAACAGCAGCTTTTGGCATCAGCTGAAGAGTAAAATTACTCATCAGCTGTTTCCGTCAAATCAGTTGTTTCATGCTGACCTCCACATTTACTCATCAGCTCTTTGGCTGACTTTCAGATGTTTCATTGACCCTTCAGCTCTTGTGAGTATTTATGCCTTCAGCTCTTGTGATCAGATGTTCACAAGTGCTGATGAAATACTCCAGAGCTGGTGAACAAATTGTCTTCAGTATTTATGTGAATTACACATCAGTACTTGTGAACAAAATTTGTTCTTCAGTACTTATTTGTTTGAAAATCATACATCAGTAGTTGTAATCCACCTCACTACATCAGTTGTTTTCAACAAATAATGTACATCAGTACTTTGAAGTCATTTGGTCTTCAGTAGTTGTGAAAATGCTGAAGACTAAATTACTCATCAGTACTTATATTTGACCTTTGCATACTAATGCTCATCAGTACTTGTGAACTGAGAGCATCAGTATTGGTCAAGTTATTCGAGCTGCAGCATACCAAGCCTTAGTACCAAGTTTTGAAATGTGGCACTATCCAAAGGCTTAGTAAATATATCTGCAAGCTCATCAGCACTAGGCACAAACTTTGGATCAATCAGACCTTTTTCATAGCAATCCCTAATAAAGTGATGTCTGATCTCTATATGTTTGGTCCTAGAGTGCTGGACTGGATTTTTGACAATGCAAAGAGCTGAAGCACTATCCATTAATAATGGAGTCTTAGTCTCTGTAATGCCATAATCCAAGAGTTGGTTCTGAAGCCAGAGTATCTGAGATGTACAACTTGCAGCAGCAATGTACTCAGCTTTAGCAGTGGATGTAGCAATTGATGTTTGTTTCTTACTCTGCCAAGAAACTAAACAATTGCCTAAGAATTGGCAACCACCAGAAGTGGATTTTCTGGTAACTTTACATCCTGCATAGTCACTATCAGAGAAAGCAACTAACTTGCAAGAATGTCCAGTTGAATACCAAAGACCTAGTGATTGGGTACCTTGCAGATATCTAAAGATCCTTTTGACTGCAATCAAATGGGATTCTTTAGGTACAGCCTGAAATCTAGCACAAACACATGTTGCAAACATGATGTCTGGTCTAGAAGCTGTAAGGTACATCAAGGACCCAATCATACATCTGTAAAGGGTTTCATCAACTGCTTTACCTTTCTGATCTATATCTAGTTGTGTGATGCTGCTCATGGGAGTAGAACAGGGCTTACAGGTTTGTAAATCAAACTTTTTCAACAACTCTTTGGTGTATTTGGACTGATGGATGAAAATTCCATCATCCCTTTGTTTGATTTGCAAACCTAGAAAGAACTGTAATTCCCCCATATCACTCATTTCAAACTTTTGCTTCATGAGCATTGTAAATTCATCACACAACATTAGATCAGAGGATGCAAAGATGATGTCATCTACATAAATTTGAACAAGGAGCTTATGTTTTCCCACAGTCTTGATGAATAAAGTTTTATCAATGGTGCCTCTAGTGAACTTATTCTCTAAAAGAAAAGTTGATAGTGTCTCATACCAGGCTCTAGGAGCTTGCTTCAGCCCATAAAGAGCCTTATCAAGCTTGTACACCCAATCAGGATGTTTTTTGTCCTCAAAGCCTGGTGGTTGACACACATAAACTTCTTCTTTTATTTTTCCATATAGGAAGGCACTTTTGACATCCATTTGATAAACCTTAAGACTGTGAAAGGCAGCATAAGCTAAGAACAGTCTGATTGCTTCCAGTCTTGCCACAGGAGCAAAGGTCTCATCATAATCGATGCCTTCCTCTTGTGCAAATCCTTGAACAACCAGCCTGGCCTTGTTCTTGACAATTTGGCCCTTATCATCTGTTTTGTTCCTGAATACCCATTTGGTGCCTATTGCACACTTCCCTTGGGGTAAAGGAACAAGCTCCCACACTTGTTGTTTCTTGAACTGAAGAAGCTCAAGCTGCATTGCTTCAACCCATCCATTGTCTCTTAAAGCAACATGATATTTCTTTGGCTCTTGCTGACTGATGAAGAGAGCATAGAAGCAGAAATTGGACAATTGACTCCTGGTTGAAACTCCAGCATTGATATCACCAATGATTTGAGATGTGGGGTGATTCCTCAGCTCTTGATAGACTATAATGTCAGTGCAAGTGTTTGTAGGACTTTCAGCAGCAACAAATGGTGATGGAGATTCCTGAAACCATGTAGGAGATGGCAGCTCAAATGAAGTAGAGCTTGCAGAAATCTCATCAGCATTTGTTGTGGATGGGGCTGCTGAAGCTACAGGAGCATCAGGTTTAGTGAACTCCGGCAGGTTGTCACTAAACCTGAAGAGGTGAGTACTGACTACATCATCATCAGTACCACCAGGTGGAGAACTGTTGACAGGCTCAACAGCTGGAGGTTGATAAGGAACATATTGCAGTATGTCCAGATCAAACAACTCCACAGGGTTTTGTGGAATCTTGTCCTTTGGAGATTCATTGAACCTAACATGCAGAGTTTCTTCAACCACTTTTGTCCTACAGTTGAAGACTCTGTATGCCTTGCAAGTTGATGAATAACCAACAAAATACTCTGCATCCACCTTACTAGCAAATTTCTGGAGTGGGTTGCTAGTGTTGAGAATAAAACATGGACACCCAAAGGCTCTAAAGTATGAAATTAGAGGAGCCAAATGATGAAGAATTTCATAAGGAGTCTTCATCAACCTCTTATTCACTAAAGTTCTATTTTGTACATAGCAAGCTGTATTGACAGCTTCAGCCCAAAAGGTCAGTGGCAAACCTGAGTCAGCCAACATTGACCTTGCTGCTTCAATGAGAGTCCTGTTCTTTCTCTCCACCACTCCATTCTGCTCAGGAGTTCTAAGAATACTAAACTGCCTCTTAATTCCCTTGGACAAGTAGAAGTCATCAAGTGTGTGGTTTCTAAATTCTGTTCCATTGTCACTCCTCACACACTTGACCTGTAGGGAATACTGCTTTTCTACAAATAACACAAAGTTCATGATAGTCTTGGCTGTTTCATCCTTAGAGTGCAAGAAGAAAGTCCATACATACCTGGAATAATCATCTACAATTACCAGGCAGTATTTCTTCTTTGCCATGCTCATCACTCTGACAGGACCAAAGAGATCCATGTGCAAGAGCTGCAAGCAGGTAGTGGACTTTGGTTCTTCTATTGAAGGGAATGAAACTTTGTGTTGTTTTCCTTTTAAGCAAGCAGTGCAGTTGTCTTCACACTTGAACTCCTTCAAGGGCAATCCTCTAACTAAACCATGGCTTATCAGCTAATTCATGTTCTTGAAATTAACATGCCCCAGCCTTCTATGCCATAGAGTAGACTCTTGAGGAGATGCCTTAGAGAATAGGCAAAGATGGCCTTTTAGATCTATCTTTTTGGAAAGATCTAAGGCATACACTATTCCTGTCCTGTTGGCCTTCAGGAGAGTGTATTCATCCAACACCTTGTCAATCAAATTTAGAACTTTGGATGACAGAATCCGACAGTTCCTGCTTGTGAAAAGGGCGATATGGCCTTTATCACACATTTGACTGACACTCAAAAGGTTGTACTTGAGATTCTCCACATGGTTAACATCATCAAACCTTATTTCCCCATTGGAAACAAAGCCTTTTCCGATGATGTAACCCTTTGCATCATTGCCAAAGGAAACAAATCCCTTCTTTCCTTGAGAGTAGTCATTAAGAAGGGAGCTGCTTCCTGTCATGTGCATAGATCCTCCACTGTCTACATAACAGATGCTCTTTTGGCATGTTGAAGAACCCTGCAATCATAACCACATGTTAGTTAGTTTTAGAGACCCAGACCTGTTTGGTTTTGGGTCTGTTCTCAACTATAGGTGCAGCACTAACAGGTGTGTTATGTGTAACAGCTTGAGGTGAAGAAGATGGTATAGAAGAGAAACCCTTTGGCTTGGACTTCCCTTTCTGTGGTTTCAACACAGGAGCATCTAAATGGTTGACTCTTCCCATTAGATGCTGAACCATCATCACCAGTTGTGTCTGACTTTGTGATAAAGCTTTCAGCTCTTCAGACACACTGGAGTTTGCTGATGATGGATTCTTATGTTGTACCATCTTTTTCTGAGCAACCTCAGCTGTTGCCTGAGTATTCCCTACTTTCTTTTTGGATTTAGCTTTGGGCTTAGGGATTTCAGGCTTTGATGTTGCTAGTACAAACTCGGTTTCAAACTCATTTTTCATTTTCTTTATTTGCTCTTTAATTTCCTCCTGTTGTTTGAGTTTGGAACCCCTTTTGTACCAACAATCATCAGTAAGATGATTGAACAAGCCACATATCTCACATGGCTTCTTCTTCATCTTGTGTTGACCATCAACCAAAGAAGATGAAACAACTGAAGACTTGTTCTTCAGCTGTTTGTTATCAGTACTAGCAGTTTTCTTCCCTTTAGTACCTGCTTTCCTGACCTCTTCTTTAGTTGTCTTCAAACCTTTTCTACTGTCAGTTTTCTTCTCTTCAGTGCTGGCAGTAGTTGAGGTTTGAACTTCAAGTGTTATCACTTGCTCTCTAGTACTTTCAGTACTTCTAGAGATAACACCTGAGTTGATCAACTTTTTAATCATGTGACAGTCAGCATTTGAACCATCAGCTCTTGTAGTATCTGCTGATTGGTTGCTGACTTCTATCTCTGATGATGCTGAATCAGAAGATAGTTGGTCACATGATGAGAAGGATTGGTTATTGCTCTCTCTATCAGATTCAACTTCTGCTCTTAAAGTGAAATCTGTAGGAGGAGCAGTGTGATTATAACCAATCCCAAACTTCACATTGGAAGCTGATTGCTTCTTAAGAAGCATTTCAAAACCCTTGCATGATTGCACCCATCGATCACACTCTACTTGGGTGTTGGCAAGAGTTTCCTTGAGGTCTCTGTACTTCTCTAGAAGTACATCTTCCCTAGCTTTACCATCTTTGATTTGGCATTTAAGTTTGTAAATCTCATCATTTTTCTCCTTTAGTACAACCTCAAAATCAGCTTTTCTTTTGGAAATAGTGTGCTCTAGCTCAAGATTTTTATCTATTAAAGCTACATTTGCTTCTCTAATAGAAGCAAATGTTGCTATGCATGATTCAGAACAAAGCTTGGCTTTGGCCTCAGATGATACCTGTGATGAGGCATTGGATGATGACCCCTCAGCAGACTCAAGGGCCATCAGAGCAAGATTTCCAAAAGGACTATCACCACCATGTTGACCAGCACCTTGGAGTAGTTGTTCCTGTCCAGATAGATCATCTGGTAGACTACTCCAGTCAACAACTCCTGGGGTGAAGAAGCTGTGTTGTTGAGGTTGTGTTTGATGATGAGATGGGGAAGATTGAGGCTCAGGAAGAGCCTGTGGTGGTTGAGCCAAAGGTGCTTGAGTTTGACTGGACTGAGGCACATAGTAGCAGGGGTAAGAGTATGGCATATACCCCTGAGGCACAAAATAGGCAGGTGATGCCTGTGCTTGTGATGGATGACCAGAACTGGAGGAAGGTTGCCCTCTGTGCTGTGAGCTATTGCTTGGAAAAGTCACAAAGGGTGCAGAGGAGTTAGATCCAGATGATCTACATTCTCTTGCAAAGTGTCCAAGCCTTTGGCACTTGTGACACCTCAACTTGCTCTTGTCAAAACCAACTTTGGTTTTGCCAGAGAGACCAGGGAATTTCCTACCAGTTCTTTTGTAGAACTTTTGAGATCTGATATTGATCATTGCCATTTGGCTCAAAATATCCATCTCTTCCAGATCATCATCTGGAATGCCCTTCAAATCATCCATCAAGAAGCACCAGTTATCACTGCAGCCTCCTGAACTACTACCTACACCAACAAAAGCTTGTTCTGAGTTGGTAGAGAAATCAATATGCTCATCGTAAGAACTTTCTGATGAAGCATATTCAGACTCCTGACTTATCAAGGCAGCATTGCCTTGAACAAAGTCATCAGCGAGCTTGCCAGAAGTAGACAACTTCCTCTTTTGCTCTATCTCTCTCTCAAAAGTGAGCAGTTTCCCATGAAGTTGGGTGAGAGATAGAGTTTCCAGATTTGCACTGGAGCGTAGAACAATGGTATAAGTGTCCCATCTCTCAGGCAGTGATCTGAGGAACCTGTTGTTCATCTGGCTGTTGGAGTACTCTTGTTTGACCATCTTCAGCTCAGAAATCAAACAAGAGAACCGCTCAAACTGTTGGGTCAGAGTCTCACCCTTTCTATATGAGAATGTCTCATATTGTTGGGCGAGGATTTCCCTATTGTTTGCTAAGACCGAATCAGTTCCTCCAAATTGTTCCCTTAGAGCAACCCATAGGTCATGAGCAGTTTCATGATGCAAGAGCCCTGAGTAAATCTCATTTGGAATAGCCATGGCTAGAATTCCATGGGCTCTAGCATCAATCTCGAACAGCTTTAGATCTTCGTCCGAATATTGTTCAGGTTTCTTTGGAACCTGTTCATTAGATTCAGGGACACTCACCATAGGCCTGTATGGTCCATGCACCACTGATTTCCAACAACCAGCACTGTTGACAGACAAGTGGTGAAGCATACGTCTTTGCCATATGTTGTACTCATTCCTCACAAGCATTGGTGGCTTGGTTGAGGAACCAGTATTGTGAGGATCGTTTGTTAATGTAGTCATCTCAGTTATTAGTCAAACTCAAGTTTAAACAAAACAAATGTAGCTCAAAACCACCAAGAGAACCTCAAGTTTTTGGCCAGAAACAGTAGAATCTCTTCCTCTACAGCTAATTCTTGCAAATTGCTAATTCGATCAAACTTAGAGATCAAAAGAGAAGTTTCAAATGATCAATAGTGAAATCGATCAATGATTAACCCGCTCTGATACCATTTGTTAGGATCTCAGCCTCTAGTTTGATCAATTAGATTGTGTTCGCAGCGGATTTAGCATGAATATTAGCAATTAAAGCAAGAACATAAAGAATATTACATGCAAACCAAAAGTAGATGTAGAGAGAATAATTCTGCCTTGAAAGAATAATATTCGTTTATTTCATGTTTCGGCGTGTAATACATTCAGGTCACTGCCCTTTTATAGGCAAATGACCCATACTGTGTCAGATTCCACTGACATTAAACAATTATTAAACTAACTACTGATAGAACACAACTACTGAAGATGTCACAACAGCTGACATCTTCTTACAAAATTTCCTAAGTGTTCTACCTGTTACAAGTACTGAAAAGGAAACTACTGAAAAGCTATAAAAACTGAAGAACAAACTCTTCAGTCGTTTACAACTACTGAACTATAACAGCTGAAGAACAAACTCTTCAGCTGTTGCACAAACTACGGAAATGAAAAACATAAAACTACTGAAAAGAAAATAAACCATCACAACAACTGAAGAAGACTTCTTCAGCTGTTGTGACAAACTTTGAAACTTCAGCACTTGGTCGTCAGACTTTGGTCTTCAGATGTTTCATCAGCTGATGACTTCAGTAGTTGTCATCAGCTGTTGTCTTTAGTCGTCTTCAGACTTTGTGCATCAGCAGTTGTTCATCAGTTCTTCAGTTCTTCAGACTTTGATCTTCAGCACTTGTCTTCAGTACTTGAAGTCTTCAGTACTTGTGTTTATCAGTACTTTAGACTTCAGTACTTGTCTTTAGTACTTTGGGATCTTCAGCTGTTGTACTGTAGTTCTTTGAACTTCAGCTGTTGATTCTTCAGACTTTGTCAGAACAGCTGAGGGGAGTCTTCAGCAGTTGTTGTGATGTCATGTAGGACTTAGAGGTTTTCCTGATCTTGGCTCATTGGTTCTTTTGGTCCAACAGCATTCTACTCTTGGGATACTTTCATCACTCGTGTTTATCATCTATTCTGTGAGTTTCGTGGCTCCGTTTTACGCTTATATAACTTTAAAACATTTTCAAACTTGGGGGAAAAGAATGTTCGCGTACTTAACTTGATTTCAAGCATCTTCCCTAGTGGAAGACTGCCACTACTTTGATGAGTATTTTATCTTGCTTAACATGTTGAATGATGCTAAGGATAAACGGATGTCACGTAACTGGTTTAGGCATCATTCTAGGTATATTGCGGATGTGGTGGGAACGCAGGAAAGAATGGTTGGTCAGGAAAAGTATTTAGAAGAAAATAGTTATGGTGTTAAAATCAGGTTTGGTCGAATGTGGGTTCCGTTGGTTTTAGGTGATATGGTACTTGATGAGGCTCACAAATCTAGGTATTCCATTCACCCAGGCATGACTAAAATGTATCAAGATTTAAAGCATGATTACTGGTGGCCAGGGATGAAATTTAATGTGATGCAGTATGTAAATAAATGTCTGACTTGTGCCCAAGTAAAAGCTGAACATCAGAAACCTTATGGATTGTTGCAGCCATTAGCTATTCCAGTTTGGAAGTGGGACGATCTGACTATGGATTTTATAACGAAGTTGCCCCGTACACCAAAAGGTTATGACACTATTTGGGTAGTGCTAGATCAGCTAACCAAGAGTGCTTTATATCTACCAATACAGGAAACTTATTCGGTGGAAAAGTTAGCAGATATCTTTACTAAAGAAATAGTTAGATTGCATGGAGTTCCGAAAAGTATCACGTCTGATAGAGATGCCAGATTTACTTCCAGGTATTGGAAAAAATTTCACGAAGCCATGGGAACTAGACTTTACTTTAGTACATCTTATCATCCCCAAACAGATGGCCAAAGTGAAAGAACTATTCAGACATTAGAGGATATGCTACGGGCATGTAGTATAGATTTTGGAGGTAGCTGGGATAGTCATCTTCCTTTAGCTGAATTTGCATACAACAGCAGTTATCAAGCTACCCTTCAAATTTCCCCGTTTGAGATGTTGTACGGAAGAAAGTGCAGAACTCCACTTTATTGGGGAGACATGGGGCAACGTGAATTGGGGAATTGTGAAATAGTTGAAGAAACAATGTTAAAGTTTGAAGTAGTCAGAAATCGTATTAGAGAAGCGAAAAGCAGGCAGAAATCGTATGCAGATCGTAGAAGGAAACCATTGGAATTTAAAGTTGGGGATTTCGTTTTGTTGAAAGTTTCTCCATGGAAAGGCATTATTCGATTTAGAAAGAGGGACAAGTTAAGTCCACGTTTTATTGGACCTTTCCGAATAATAGAGAAAGTAGGATACGTGGCGTATAGGTTGGACTTGCCAGAAGAATTAAGTGCTATTCATCCAACCTTCCACGTCTCTCAGTTACGGAAGTGTTTAGCTAATGAAACTCAATATGTACCATTAGATGATATTGAGGTTGATGAGAAGCTCAATTATGTTGAACAACCTGTGGCCATTATAGATCGTAAGGAGAAGAAACTTAGAAACAAAGCATTAGTTTAGTCCGGGTGCAGTGGGCACATCGCCAAGGATCTGAGTCAACCTGGGAACTAGAAGAAGAGATGAAACAGAACTACCCTCATTTGTTTTAGTCAAGTTTCAGGGACGAAACCCTAAATAAGGTGGGTAGACTTGTAACATCCAAAAGTTCAATAATATATATATTTAATTAGATTTAGTGTTCAGTCGCATGCCATACGTGCGAATGAATCTCAATCGCACGAATGACGGGCGTATGGGCTCAATCTTACGATTGAGTCGTGCGAATAAGCCAGTCGTGCGATTGAGTATGTCGGCTAAAAATAGGCATGAAGGATAAGTAGGGCGGTTAAGGGGTTGACAAGCAGATTTTATCTGCTTTAACATCCTTCCCTTGTTCCCTTCGAACCCAAACACCCTGCTCTTGCCCGAATCGATCAAACTAGCTCCGTTTAGGTAAGTTTGCTTGGTACGGATCGATTTTTGAATATGTTAAGCTGTGTGGGTGGTGGGAATTGATCCAAAAACATGTTTTAATCAGAGTTCCTATTCAATCTTTCTGTTAAACTGAAAAGTGAAGGTTCGGGCCCTAGTTTTGGTGAAATTTGATGAAATAAGGACCCGAAACGGTTGTAAATGAAGTGTACAGGTTCTGTTATGATATGGATAATCTGAACGGTTAAAACTCGAGTTTTTGGATCAAATATGTCAAGAACACAGCTGCTGATCCGTTTCAGGCGAATGAGCCCAGTCGCATGAACCATTCGTGTGACTGTGTCAATCGCATTGTTCAAACGGGGGACTGAAGTTCAATCGCATGCACCAATCGCACGAATGGAGGTCATTCGCACAAACCCTGTTATAGCTCATTCGCACCTCTGTCGTATGGTCCATTCGTACGATTAAGCTCAGTCGCATGTTCAATCGTACGAATGAGTCCAGTCGCATAGCCTTAGTCGTGTGAAGTGGTCAGCTAGGGGAAATTTGACTAAGTTAGGGTTATTGTTTTAGATTTGCTTTGAAAAAGAGAAGTTTTAGCTGCCCTAGCATATTTGGATTGATAACCACTTGTTGGAAACATTAAAGTGAGTTCTAATTGCCCTTTTTATGTGATTATGCCATTTGATAAATGTTGTTTGACAAAATCAGGCACTGGCATGGTTATAAATAAATATAAAATGTGAAAATGAGTTGAAAGTGGTAAATTGTGGTAAATGGCGAGGTGGAGGTTTGACCCACCAACTATAGACGGAGGTTTGACCCGTCAACGCCAATTATAGACGGAGGTTTGACCCGTCAACGCGCGAGGTGGAGGTTTGACCCACCAAACTATAGACGGAGGTTTGACCCGTCAACGCGCAAGGTGGAGGTTTGACCCACCAAATTAAAATTGATAAAAAGATGTCCATAAATACCTTGTGGGTATTCGATATGCATATCAATACTGGGATAAATAAGTGGACTGATGAATGTGTGTGTGAATCATTCGGTGTGGTAACAGTTGATGAGTTATGTTATTGAAATGTGGTGTATGTTAGAACTCACCAGTTTATTTGATTTTGTGTTTGTTTTCTAATGCATGCCAGGTAGTAATAGAGGTGCTCGTGATGATCCCCCACAGAGTTAGCTTCCGGTTATGGTGTACGATACTGGCCAGAAATGTTGGGTTTTGGGAATGAAGTACTTGAAGTTTAAAAGTTTTGAAATGTCGGATAATGTCTTGTAAATATTGTTAACGATGAAAACAGTTTTTAATATATATAAAATTCCGCTACGTTTGTTGTCTCTGAGTTGTTATAATAACCCAACTAGTCGCACCCTCCTTATTATATTATGGTTATAAGATTGAGGGTGTTACAAGTTGGTATCAGAGCCTTAGTTAAAGAGATTTGAACAATTAATTGTTTCAAACTTTAACTGAATATATGGAAAGTGCCAGTATTTACCACCGGAAGTGGGGTGAACTATTGTATGGACGAGTACTTAATTATTTGTGATAATTCATTCAATTGTTGAATTAAAGTAATTGTTTAAGATAAAGACTAGTATTATGTGTATGCATGATTTTGTGGTTTAGATAAGGTTAGAAATAAACTGTGAAAGGATAATGAGAAGAGGCAGGATGGTGTGAATAAGTAAATAATTGATAACACCTGGCCAATGTTATGAGCAATTTACATTATATGCAGCATCCTGGTATCACTCATTATTTGATTATGGTTTATTTCTGATCGTAGATGGAGGAAACCAGTAATACAAATTCTAGACCTGAAGCTAGGATCTCGGGTGATGAAGTTAAGGCGGCTATAGGTGATGAAGTCGCCCGAGTGTTGCGTACTACCTTACCTGAAATGTTGAGTGACCTTAGGAAAGGTGGTGAATCATCTTCCCAACCAACTCCTCCTGTTATTGTTGAGCCTGTAGTGGAGAAACCAATATCATATAAGCATTTTAAGGAATGTGACCCGCCTAAGTTTGAAGGCCAGAAGGATGTAGTAGTAACTTATAAATGGTTACGAGAGATGGAAGCAGCGTTTAAACTTAGTAGATGGAAGGAAGATCAGAAGGTGGGCTTTGCAGTGCATTCTTTTCAAGCAGAAGCTTTGTACTGGTGGGATATAGTGGAACAGGCCATGGGTGAGGCCGCCGTATGTCAGATGACATGGGAAACTTTTAAAGAACTGGTGATAGAAAAGTTCTGTCCGAAGGGCGAGATGGATAGAATTGAGATCAAGTTTTTGCAGTTTCAAGCAGGCAGTTTAAGTCATAAAGAGTATACTTCTAGATTTGAAGAAATGGCGTGCTTGGTACCTCATTTAGTAACTCCTGAGACAAAGAGGATTACTAGGTACGTTCAAGGATTACCTCCTAAGGTGAGAATGCTGGTTAAGTCAAATTCTCCTTCTATTTACCAAGCCACGGTGAATTTGGCCGCGGACATGTATGAGGAAGTTGCTGAGTCCGAGAAACCTGCGATGAAAGAAGAAGTGGTTAGTCGTCAGGAAACTTCACCGAGTTCTAGGCCTATGTATGGACAGAGTGGGCCGCAGAAGAGAAAGTTTAATGCTAGGGGTTTTGTAGGTCCCCCTCCTCGGTGTAATAGATGTGGGAAGTTTCATAGAGGGGAATGTAGACTGAATCACCCGGCATGTTGTAAATGCGGGAAACCTGGACATTTCATTTCCAGATGTCCAGAACTTCAGTGTTATAGATGCGGGGAGATGGGACATATGAAATCTGAATGTCCCAAGCTTAGACCTGGACCGGTTCCTATTCGTGCAGTGGGAGGACTGAGTAAAGTCAGTACAAGTGGTAGTAGTGGTACTGCGGGGAGAGCATTTACAATGACCACGGAGGAGGCTAAGGCATTACCGGATGTTGTGGCGGGTACGTTTCTTGTTAATAATGTACCTGCTAGAGTCTTATTTGATTCAGGGGCCAATAGAAGTTTTATATCAATAAAATTTCATGCCTTAATAAAAGTTAGATTATCAAAGCTAGATGTTGCCTTTTCAGTAGAAACCGCCTCTAATGAATTTATAGTTGTTAGCGAGGTAATAGATGATTGTTTTGTTGAATTAGAAGGTGTAAAATTTCCTGTTAGATTACACATGATGAAATTAGGTGGTTTTGATGTAGTATTGGGAATGGACCGGTTATCTACGTTTGAGGCTCAGATAATATGCAAAAGAAAGATGATCGTGTTGCAATCACCAGATGGTAATTTGGTAACGGTTTTTGGTGATAATCATGATAATGTGGTGAAAGTCATATCTATGATTAAGGCTGAGAAATTATTGGGTAGGGGTTGCGAGTCATTTTTGGCATATGTAGTTGATACTGCTAAGAAGACGAAGAAATTAGAAGATGTTCCAGTAGTTTGTAATTTTCCTGATGTATTTCCTGAGGATCTACCCGGTATACCTCCTAATAGAGAAATTGAGTTTAGAATTGATTTAATACCTGAGGCAAAACCTGTCGCTAAGACCCCTTATAGACTTGCACCGGCTGAGTTAAAGGAACTCCTGAAGCAATTACAGGAATTATTCGACAAGGGTTTTATCCGACCCAGCTCTTCGCCGTGGGGTGCTCCAGTTCTATTTGTAAAGAAGAAAGATGGCAGTTTGAGGATGTGCATAGATTACAGAGAACTAAACAAGCTGACTGTCAAGAATAAATACCCATTACCTCGTATAGACGATTTATTTGACCAACTCGCAGGTGCTAATTGGTTCTCAAAGATAGATCTTAGATCCGGATATCATCAATTAAAGGTGAAAGAAGAAGACATACCAAAGACAGCTTTTCGTACGTGATATGGGCATTATGAATTTTTGGTGATGTCGTTTGGGTTAACGAATGCTCCTGCTGCCTTCATGGATTTGATGAACAGAGTATGTAGACCGATGTTGGATAAATCGGTAATTGTGTTTATAGATGATATTTTGATCTATTCTAAGAACGAAGGAGATCATGCTTGTCACATTCGAGAAGTATTGGTAACCTTAAGAAAGAACAAGTTGTATGCAAAATTCTTGAAATGTGAATTTTGGTTAAGAGAAGTGCAATTTTTGGGCCATGTGGTGAATGCGGATGGAATACTGGTGGATCCTACGAAGATTGAGGCTGTGATGAATTGGGAGATTCCTAAAAGTCCTTCAGAAATTCGTAGTTTCTTAGGACTGGCAAGATACTATAGGAGATTCATTCAGGATTTTGCTAAAATTGCTTTCCCATTGACAAAGTTAACTCAAAAAAGATGTTAAGTATGAATGGAATAAGAAACAGGAAGCTGCTTTTCAGGAACTGAAGAATCGATTGACACAAGCCCCAGTATTAGCAATACCAGAAGGTGTAGATGATTTAGTAATATATTCTGATGCATCATATCAGGGATTGGGGTGTGTTTTAATGCAACATGGGAGAGTTATTGCATATGCTTCTAGACAGCTGAAAACTCATGAAGTTAATTATCCAACCCACGATTTAGAATTAGCAGCTGTAGTTTTTGCTCTTAAGATATGGCGACATTACTTATATGGAGTGAGGTGTACCATCTTTACTGATCATAAGAGTCTGAAGTACTTCTTTGAACAAAAAGATTTGAATATGAGACAAAGGCGATGGTTGGAATTAATCAAAGATTATGATTGTGAAATTCTGTATCACCCCGGGAAAGCAAATGAGGTTGCTGATGCATTGAGCAGAAAGGAGAAGTATGAACCAATCAAGGTTAAGGCGTATAAACTTATAATTACTCCTGACTTTATGCAACAACTAAGAGAAGCCCTATTAGAAGCAGTAAAGGAAAGTATAAAGCAGGAAAGAATGGTTGGTCAGGAAAAGTATTTAGAAGAAAATAGTTATGGTGTTAAAATCAGGTTTGGTCGAATGTGGGTTCCGTTGGTTTTACGTGATATGGTACTTGATGAAGCTCACAAATATAGGTATTCCATTCACCCAGGCATGAATAAAATGTATCAAGATTTAAAGCATGATTACTGGTGGCCAGGGATGAAATTAATGTGATGCAGTATGTAAATAAATGTCTGACTTGTGCCCAAGTAAAAGCTGAACATCAGAAACCTTATGGATTGTTGCAGCCATTAGCTATTCCAGTTTGGAAGTGGGACGATCTGACTATGGATTTTATAACGAAGTTGCCCCGTACACCAAAAGGTTATGACACTATTTGGGTAGTGCTAGATCAGCTAACCAAGAGTGCTTTATTTCTACCAATACGGGAAACTTAATCAGTGGAAAAGTTAGATGATATCTTTACTAAAGAAATAGTTAGATTGCATGGAGTTCCGAAAAGTATCACGTCTGATAGAGATGCCAGATTTACATCCAGGTATTGTAAAAATTTCACGAAGCCATAGGAACTAGACTTTACTTTAGTACAGCTTATCATCCCCAAACAGATGGCCAAAGTGAAAGAACTATTCAGACATTAGAGGATATGCTACGGGCATGTAGTATAGATTTTGGAGGTAGCTGGGATAGTCATCTTCCTTTAGCTGAATTTGCATACAACAGCAGTTATCAAGCTACCCTTCAAATGTCCCCGTTTGAGATGTTGTACGGAAGAAAGTGCAGAACTCCACTTTATTGGGGAGACATGGGGCAACGTGAATTGGGGAATAGTGAAATAGTTGAAGAAACAATGTTAAAGTTTGAAGTAGTCAGAAATCGTATTAGAGAAGCGAAAAGCAGGCAGAAATCGTATGCAGATCGTAGAAGGAAACCATTGGAATTTAAAGTTGGGGATTTCGTTTTGTTGAAAGTTTCTCCATGGAAAGGCATTATTCGATTTAGAAAGAGGGACAAGTTAAGTCCACGTTTTATTGGACCTTTCCGAATAATAGAGAAAGTAAGATACGTGGCGTATAGGTTGGACTTGCCAGAAGAATTAAGTGCTATTCATCCAACCTTCCACGTCTCTCAGTTACGGAAGTGTTTAGCTAATGAAACTCAATATGTACCATTAGATGATATTGAGGTTGATGAGAAGCTCAATTATGTTGAACAACCTGTGGCCATAATAGATCGTATGGAGAAGAAACTTAGAAATAAAAGCATTAGTTTAGTCCGGGTGCAGTGGGCACATCGCCAAGGATCTGAGTCAACCTGGGAACTAGAAGAAGAGATGAAACGGAACTACCCTCATTTGTTTTAGTCAAGTTTCGGGGACGAAACCCTTAATAAGGTGGGTAGACTTGTAACATCCAAAAGTTCAATAATACATATATTTAATTAGATTTAGTGTTCAGTCGCATGCCATACGTGCGAATGAAGCTCAATCGCACGAATGACGCGCGTATGGGCTCAATTGTACGATTGAGTCGTGCGAATAAGCCAGTCGTGCGATTGAGTATGTCGGCTAAAAATAGGCATGAAGGATAAGTAGGGTGGTTAAGGGGTTGACAAGCAGATTTTATCTGCTTTAACATCATTCCCTTGTTCCCTTCGAACCCAAACACCCTGCTCTTCCCCAAATCGATCAAACTAGCTCCGTTTAGGTAAGTTTTGCTTGGTACGGATCGATTTTTGAATATGTTAAGCTGTGTGGGTGGTGGGAATTGATCCAAAAACATGTTTTAATCAGAGTTCCTGTTCAATCTTTCTGTTAAACTGAAAAGTGAAGGTTCGGGCCCTAGTTTTTGTGAAATTTGATGAAATAAGGACCCGAAACGGTTGTAAATGAAGTGTACAGGTTCTGTTATGAATATGGTATAATATGAACGGTTAAAACTCGAGTTTTTGGATCAAATATGTCAAGAACACAGCTGTTGATCCGTTTCAGGCGAATGAGCCCAGTCGCATGACCCATTCGTGTGACTGAGTCAATCGCATTGTTCAAACGTGCGACTGAAGTTCAATCGTATGGACCAATCGCACGAATGGAGGTCATTCGCACAAACCCTATTATAGCTCATTCGCACCTCTGTCGTATTGTCCATTTGTACGATTAAGCTCAGTCGCATGTTCAATCGTACGAATGAGTCCAGTCGCATAGCCTTAGTCGTGTGAAGTGGTCAGCTAGGGGAAATTTGACTAAGTTAGGGTTATTGTTTTAGATTTGCTTTGAAAAAGAGAAGTTTTAGCTTGTTGGACCAAAAGAACCAATGAACCAAGATCAGGAAAACCTCTAAGTCCCACATGCCACTGCAACAACTGCTGAAGACTCCCATCAGCTGTTCTGACAAAGTCTGAAGATCAAAGTATGAAGATCAAAGAACTGAAGAACAACAGCTGAAGACTCTAAAGTACTGAAGACAAGTACTGAAGTCTGAAGTACTGATCATACAAGTACTAAAGACTTCAAGTACTGAAGACAAGTACTGAAGAATCAAAAGCTGAAGAACTGAAGAACTGAAGACCTGCTACTGAAGCACAAAGTTTGAAGACAAAGACTGAAGACAACAGCTGATGACATCTACTGAAGTCATCAGCTGTTACATCATCTGAAGCCAAGTCTGAAGAACAAGTGCTGAAGACTCAGAGTTTGTCACAACAGCTGAAGAAGTCTTCTTCAGTTGTTGTGATGGTTTTTCCCTTTTAGTAGTTTATTTTGTTTCAGTAGTTGTACAACAACTGAAGAGCTTGTTCTTCAGCTGTTATAGTATCAGTAGTTATAAACGACTGAAGAGTTTGTTCTTCAGTCGTTGTAGGATTTCAGTGTTTACTTTTGTCAGTACTTGTAAAAGATAGGAACACTTTTGTAAGAAGATGTCAGTTGTTGACATCTTCAGTAGTTTTATGTTCCGTCAGTTGTAATTTTAATAATCGGTTGATGTCAGAGAAAGGACATCACCACCATCCTTTTGCCACCTATAAAAGGATGGTGAACCATGCTGTTTTAATTGCCGAAACGTGTTGACTAATAGAAAAATTAATTTTTCGCAAAACTCTTCTCTCTCTCTATGTTTGTACTGTTACATGCAAAACATTTTGTATTCTTGATTTAATTGCTAATTTCAGCCTCTCGTTTGACAGGATCTGAAGATGTCAAAAACTGACATCTTCTTACAAAAGTGTTCCTATCTTTTACAAGTACTGACAAAAGTAAACTACTGAAATCCTACAACGACTGAAGAACAAACTCTTCAGTCGTTTATAACTACTGATACTATAACAGCTGAAGAACAAGCTCTTCAGCTGTTGTACAACTACTGAAACAAAATAAACTACTAAAAGGGAAAAACCATCACAACAACTGAAGAAGACTTCTTCAGCTGTTCTGACAAATTATGAAGATCAAAAATCTGAAGAACAAGTGCTGAAGACTCAGAGTTTGTCACAACAGCTGAAGAAGTCTTATCACAGAATCTGGTGATGATGGTTCAGCAACTAGTGGGAATAGTCAACCACTTAGATGCTCCTGTGTTGAAACCACAGAAAAGGAAGTCCAAGCCAAAGGGTTCCTCTTCTGCACCATCTTCTTCACCTCAGGCTGTCACACTCAACACAACTGTTAGTGCTGCACCTGTAGTGGAGAACAGACCCAAAACCAAGCAGGTTTGGGTCTCCAAGACCGACTAACACATGGTTGTGTTTGCAGGGTTCTTCAACATGCCATAGAAGCATCTGGTATATAGACAGTGGAGGATCCATGCACATGACAGGAAGCAGCTCCCTTCTTAATGACTACTCTCAAGGAAAGAAGGGATTTGTTTCCTTTGGCAATGATGCAAAGGGTTACATCATCGGAAAAGGCTTTGTTTCCAATGGGGAAATAAGGTTTGATGATGTTAACCATGTGGAGAATCTCAAGTACAGTCTCTTGAGTGTCAGTCAAATGTGTGACAAAGGCCATGTTGCCCTTTTCACAAGCCAGAACTGTCGGATTCTGTCATCCAAAGTTCTGAGTTTGATTGACAAGGCATTGGATGAACACACTCTCCTGAAGGCCAACAGGACAGGAAGAGTGTATGCCTTAGATCTTTCCAAAAAGATAGATCTAAAAGGCCATCCTTGCCTATTCTCCAAGGCCTCTCCTCAAGAGTCTACACTATGGCATAGAAGGCTGGGTCATGTTAATTTCAAGAACATGAATCAGCTGATAAGCCATGGTTCAGTAAGAGGATTGCCTCAAAGGAGTTCAAGTGTGAAGATGACTGCAATGCTTGCTTGAAAGGAAAACAACACAAAGTTTCATTCCCTTCAATAGAAGAACCAAAGTCCGCTGCCTGCTTGCAGCTCCTGCACATGGATCTCTTTGGTCCTGTCAGAGTGATGAGCATGGCAAAGAAGAAATACTGCCTGGTAATTGTGGATGATTACTCCAGGTTTGTATGGACTTTCTTCTTGCACTCTAAGGATGAAGCAGCCAAGACTATAATGAACTTTGTGTTACTTGTAGAAAAGCAGTATTCCCTACAGGTCAAGTGTGTGAGAAGTGACAATGGAACAGAGTTTAGAAACCACACACTTGATGACTTCTACCTGTCCAAAGGAATTCGAAGGCAGTTTAGTATTCCTAGAACTCCTGAGCAGAATGGAGTGGTGGAGAGAAAGAACAGGACTCTCATTGAAGCAGCAAGGTCCATGTTGGCTGACTCAAGGTTGCCACTGACCTTTTGGGCTGAAGCTGTCAACACAGCTTGCTATGTACAGAATAGAGGTTTAGTGAATAAGAGGTTGATGAAAACTCCTTATGAAGTTCTTCATCATTTGGCCCCTCTGATTTCAATTTTTAGAGCCTTTGGGTGTCCATGTTTCATTCTCAACACTAGCAACCCACTCCAGAAGTTTGCTAGTAAGGTGGATGCAGGGTATTTTGTTGGTTATTCATCAACTTGCAAGGCATACAGAGTCTTCAACTGTAGAACAAAGGGGGTTGAAGAAACTCTGCATGTGAAGTTCAATGAATCTCCAAAGGACAAGATTCCACAAAACCCTGTGGAGTTGTTTGATATGGACATACTGCAATATGTTCCTTATCAACCTCCAGCTGTTGAGCCTGTCAACAGATCTCCACCTGGTGGTACTGATGATGATGTAGTCAGTACTCACCTCTTCAGGTTTAGTGACAACCTGCCTGAGTCCACTGAACCTGATGCTCCTGTAGCCTCAGCAGCTCCATCCACTACAAATGCTGATGAGATTTCTGCTTGCTCTACTTCGTTTGAGCTGCCATCCTCTACATGGTTTCAGGAATCTTCATCACCATCTGTTGCTGCTGATGGGTCTACAAACACTTGCACAGATATCATAGTCTATCAAGAGCTCAAGAATCACCCCACATCTCAAATCATTGGTGATATTCATGCTGGAGTTTCAACCAGGAATCAATTGTCCAACTTCTGCTTCTATGCTTTCTTCATCAGTCAGCAAGAGCCAAAGAACTATCATATTGCTTTAAGAGACAATGGATGGGTGGAAGCTATGCAGCTTGAGCTTCTTCAGTTTAAGAAACAGCAAGTGTGGGAGCTTGTTCTATTACCCAAAGGTAAGTGTGCTATAGGCACCAAGTGGGTATTTAGGAACAAAACAGATGAGAAGGGCCAAATTGTCAAGAACAAGGCCAGGCTGGTTGTTCAAGGGTTTGCACAAGAGGAAGGCATCGATTATGATGAGACCTTTGCTCCTGTGGCCAGACTGGAAGCAATCAGACTGTTCTTAGCTTATGCTGCCTTTCACAGTCTTAAAGTTTATCAAATGGATGTCAAAAGTGCCTTCCTATATGGGAAAATAAAAGAAGAGGTTTATGTGTGTCAACCACCAGGCTTTGAGGACAATAAACATCCTGATTGGGTGTACAAGCTTGATAAGGCTCTTTATGGGCTGAAGCAATCACCTAGAGCCTGGTATGAGACACTCTCAACTTTTCTTCTAGAGAATAAATTCACTAGAGGCACCATTGATAAAACCTTATTCATCAAGACTGTGGGAGAACATAAGATCCTTGTTCAAATTTATGTAGATGACATCATCTTTGCATCCTCTGATCCAAAGTTGTGTGATGAATTTACAAAGCTCATGAAGCTAAGATTTGAAATGAGTGCTATGGGGGAATTACAGTTCTTTCTAGGTTTGCAAATCTAACAACAGGATGATGGAATCTTCATCCATCAGTCCAAATATACCAAAGAGTTGTTAAATAAGTTTGATTTACAAACCTGTAAGCCCTGTTCAACTCCCATGAGCAGCATCACACAACTAGATGTAGATCAGAAAGGTAAAGCGGTTGATGAAACCCTTTACAGATGTGTGATTGGGTCCTTGATGTACCTTACAGCTTCTAGACCAGACATCATGTTTGTAACATGTGCTTGTGCTATATTTCAGGCTGCACCTAAAGAATCCTATTGATTGCAGTCAAAAGGATCTTTAGATATCTGCAAGGTACCCAATCACTAGGTCTTTGGTATTCAATTGGGCATTCTTGCAAATTAGTTGCTTTCTCTGATAGCGACTATGCAGGATGCAAAGTCACCAGAAAATCCACTTCTGGTGGTTGCCAATTCCTAGGCAATTGTTTAGTTTCTTGGTAGAGTAAGAAACAAACATCAATTGCTACATCCACTGCTGAAGCTGAGTACATTGCTGCTGCAAGTTGTACCTCTCAGATACTCTGGCTTCAGAATCAACTTCTGGATTATGGCATTACTGAGACTAAGACTCCATTACTAATGGATAGTGCTTCAGCTCTTTGTATTATTAAAAATCCAGTCCAGCACTCTAGGACCAAACATATAGAGATCAGACATCATTTTATCAGGGATTGCTATGAAAAAGGTCTGATTGATCCTAAGTTTGTGCCTAGTGCTGATGAGCTTGCAGACATTTTTACTAAGCCCTTAGATAGTGCTACATTCCAAAATTTGGTACTAAGGCTTGGTATGCTGCAGCTAGAGTAATTTGACCAATGCTGATGTTCTTACTTCACAACTACTGATGAGCAAAGGTCAAATATAAGTACTGATGAGTAATTTAGTCTTCAGCTCTTTCACAACTACTGAAAACTAAAATTACTCAAGGTACTGATGTACATTATTTATTGAAAAAAACTGATGTAGTGAGGTGGATTACAACTACTGATGTATGATTTTCAAATAAATAAGTACTGAAGAACAAATTTTGCTCACAAGTACTGATGTGTAATCTTACCCAAGTACTGAAGACAAAATTTGTTCACCAGCTCTGAAGAGCATTTCATCAGCACTTGTGAACATCTGATCACAAGAGCTGAAGGCATAAATATTCACAAGAGCTGAAGGGTCAATGAAACATCTGAAAGTCAGCCAAAGCGCTGATGAGTAAGTGTAGAGGCTAGCATGAAACAACTGATTTGACGGAAACAGCTGATGAGTAATTTCTCATCAGCTGATGCCAACAGCTGCTGTTTCATACCCAAACAACTGAAGGACAAAACCATGTCTTCAGTAGTTTCACAACTACTGATGGCTAACACCAAGTCCTCAGTTGTTTACAACAACTAAAGCAATACCATGTCTTCAGTAGTTCATAACTACTGATATCAGTAGTTCACAACTACTGAAGGCTAACACCAAGTCTTTAGTTGTTACAACGTCTGAAGAAGAATATTAGGTCTTTAGTAGTTCATAACTACTGCAGACTGACAATAACTCTTCAGCCGTTTACAACATCTGAAGGACAAAACCAAGGTTTCAGTAGTTTTAACTACTGAAGGCTAACACCAAGTCCTCAGATGTTACAACCACTGAAGGTTAAGACCACGTCATCAGTCGTTACAACAACTGATAACTAACACCAAAACCTTCAGTAGTTTTCTTTCAGCCTTTGCCCTACCCTATAAATACCCAACGTTCAGAGCATTTACTCCTCACTTGACCTAACCTTGCAAAACCTCTGAACTTCCCATACACCATTAATGGCGACCATGCAACTGAAACCTCGACACAACTGTGTCGCTCATCTCACCAAATCGCCATTATGGCCAAAATTTCACCATGCCGTTGATCTGATGCACGGCTCACCTTACCAAACGGCATTCCTTTTGAACCCTACCATCTACACCGATTCCCTGACGGAGTTTTGGACGAACATCACCGTCCAAACCGGAGAGGAGGATGGCGAGGTCTCTCTCCGGTCCTCCGTCAACAACCACCCAGTGGTTATCACTCCAGCTACCTTGTGCCAAACTCTAAAGCTGGAGGATGCCACCTACCCAACCTCCTACCCCAAAGGCGCCCTGGATCTATCCTTCATATCCAACGACTACCAGGGTGACCTCTCCGCCACAACCTTGTTGAAGAAACACTTTCCTGATCCCCAACGCCTCATTTTTCATATGGTGAACGTGTGTCTGGCTCCCAAAACCTCTTCATGGGACCAGATGTAAACAAGGTGGCAACAGGTATTGTTCTCTATCCTTGAAAAACAACCTTTAAACTTAACAGATATTATATTTTTGGAAATCAAGGATATGGCCACAAAACCAGTTTCTCACCGATGGATCTTGTATCCTCGTTTCATTATGGCCATAATAGAGAACCAGCTTCGGGCTGAGGGACTTGTTGGCACTGGGGTCCCTGCCATGGCTGTTCTAGCCGAGGTATACTCCAGGCACAACTCTGACCAATCCCTAAAACAGGCTGGCCGGCTGCAAAAACCCACGCAGCAGGAACCCACAGCCTCCACCTCCAAATCCAAAGTCCCCACCAAGCCAAAAACCAAAAAGAAGCCCAAAAGGCTACTCAGGGAGATGAGTCCCCTGAGGATGCCCCTGCAACACAAAGGCAGGATGTGGCTGCTGGTTCGATTCTACCAGCAGTCACCACGACTCCACCCACCACAACCGCACAGGCTTCCTCTCAACAGGAGCCTGATGCAACCACTTCTGGGGCAGCCACACTTCTGGGGTCTATCTCACTTGAGAAGACTGCCATTGAAAAGCACAGTCCTCCCCCTGTGCACACTGCTTCGAGCCCATCTACTGATGAGACCGCCCCACAAAGCCCTTCATTGGCAATAACCAAAGTGCTGACCCATCTGAGCACTCCACCCTCTCCCCAGAAACCTATTACAACTGGGGAGACTCCAATAGAATAGGGGGTGGATACACGTGCCGGTGGGAGCCCACAGCACAGAGAATCACAAGTACAATCTCGCAGTGTGGCTAGGGAGATAGGACAATCTGGTGAGGCTGCCACTTCCACTGCATCAACATCTGAGCAGGGTGAAGCTGGTAACATCAATAAGACCTCACCAGAGGCAACTACCGATGATGGATCCAATTCGGAGGCTGGAAGTCCCCAGTACCACGAACTAGGGGCACATGCTATTACTGAGCCACACTCAGAGCATGTACATCCTGACATTGTCAGGAGGTCAGGTGATTCAGTTCTTACTGATGATGACCTGAGCTTCTTCCTCAACGTTGTAGCTCACAACACTATCTTAGAGGATGAGATAAGCAGACTCAAGGAGCTGCTTGCTCAGATGACTCAAGATAGAAGTCCATCTGCCACCACAACCCCACAGATGGCACCTTCACCCGAAGGTCTCACAAACACTGAGCCACTCCCACAAACTCGGCCACCAGCCCCTGCTTCTTGCACTAGCTCTCAGGGTCAGAACCCCCCTGAGCAGCTGGATGCTATCCTCCAGAAATCCCTGCCTCTCATCACACCCATACTAAAAGATGTAGTCATTCAAACCATTGATGAGAGGCTTCCCACTTATATCCAACCCATGGTGGAGGTTGCCATTACTAAGGCGCTTGCTGATAGTCAAACCCCAACCAATGCACCCAAAAAGGGGGAGACATCAGTGCAAGCCAAGAGGAAGAGGGGAGAGGAGGAGTTAGAGGCAGAGAAAGAGGTGGTGGTTGAGAGGGAGAGGGCTGAGGAGAGTAGTAGGGTGAGGGAGAAAGGGAAGAGGAAAGAGAGGGAGGTTGAGCATATAGAAGTGGCTGGAATCCAAAAGGATTTCAGTGTCACTTATAAGAAAAAGGGGAGGAGGGAAAGAAGGTGGCTGACTCCGAACTAGCAACCCTTGTCAAGGAGGCTGATGCTGAACAAAGCAGATCAATGGACTCTGCCATTGATCAGTTGTTCAGGCAAGGCTTTGACAAGGACACAGCATTGCTAGATCAGGAGCTCAGGAAGATGGAGACTAGGGATATCGAACACCGATGGTCTACTTATAGCCAAGAGGACAAAAAGAGACTCGAAGCTATGAGTAGATTCATTTTGAAGTATCTGGGCAGGCCAGTCCTTGATGTTAAAGCATGGACCAAGGACAGAATCTTGGCTATAGCCGCCAAGATCTGTTCAGCTGGTGATTTCACCAAAGGACTGGTCGCTGAGGCCCTCTCCGAAGCCGGTGCTGGGAACAGGACACTGCTGGCAAAACAGACCAAACCATCACTCATCTCTAGATTGCTAGCAGTGCCTGCCAACATTCCCACACCAACCACCAAACCACAACCCACAAAACCAACCCCTTCACCATCAAAACCCGCAGCCAATGATCCACCCTTGAAGAAGAAGAGAAGGGTGTTGAGGCTGCAAGAAGAAGAAGAAGAGGAGGATGAGGAGGATAGTCTGCCCATTTCAACAGTTATACCTCTACCTAAAGCCAAACCACAAACCATCACTCCTACCTCACAGCAGGACACTGTGAGGGTAAAATTAGAAGAGGAGGAGCAGCAAAGGCTACACGATGAGGAAATGCTGAAAAGCATTGACAAATCATATGCTGCTTCTACTTCTATCATGAACATGAAGAAGGAGGCTCTGAGACTCTTCACTCTTAAACAAACCTTTCAATATGAAAAGGAAAGAGTGAGAACTTGGCCTGACCTAAGGGTGTCTCACAGGATTGTCAAGAAAGACATGCCTGTAAGATACAAGAGCCAACTTAAGAGAATCGTAGATGAAGTGATCTCTGTGGCTCTTGTAATCACACCCTGGGAAATAGTAGAGGAGTTCGAGAAAGCCTATAGAGCCAACCAATCACCCCAAACAATGCTAGATAATATGGTGATTAGGAAAGGGTTGGTCTATAAGAGGCTTGAGAACTTCCATAGGGATGAGCTCAACCTGTTGTTGGAGGGAAAACATCCTGATGAATTTGCATACAGGCAAGTCACAACAGTTGAGCTCAAAATGGAAAACAGGCCATGTACATCTCAGAGCTGTACGGTCGGGAGGAATTGTTCGATGGTGCGCCCGAAGACCTTACCAAAGAAGAACAAATGATCTTTCTTCAGGCCTACACCCGAGAATCCTACCGGCTTGTACATGGGAGGTAGATCTCATGGATGGGACAACAGCTCTGTGTCCAATTCCCCAAAACAGAGCTCCCATCCATACTCAGCCAATCAAACCTTAGAGACTACCTCTCAGGCTAGTGCTTATCTGGGTCAACTTCTAATCTGATCTAGAAGGAAATAGACCAATATTTCTGCCAACAATAAGTGGGACAACAAATAATTAGAGGTTTTGGCTGCATTGGTTCAGGGGGAGTTTGTTGGACCAAAAGAACCAATGAGCCAAGATCAAGAAAACCTCTAAGTCCCACATGCCACTGCAACAACTGCTGAAGACTCCCATCAGCTGTTCTGACAAAGTCTGAAGATCAAAGTATGAAGATCAAAGAACTGAAGAACAACAGCTGAAGACTCTAAAAGTACTGAAGACAAGTACTGAAGTCTGAAGTACTGATCATACAAGTACTAAAGACTTCAAGTACTGAAGACAAGTACTGAAGAATCAAAGCTAAAGAACAGAAGAACTAAAGACCTTCTACTGAAGCACAAAGTCTGAAGACAAAGACTGAAGACAACAGCTGATGACATCTACTGAAGTCATCAGCTGTTACATCATCTGAAGCCAAGTCTGAAGAACAAGTGCTGAAGACTCAGAGTTTGTCACAACAGTTGAAGAAGTCTTCTTCAGTTGTTGTGATGGTTTTCCCCTTTTAGTAGTTTATTTTGTTTCAGTAGTTGTACAACAGCTGAAGAGCTTGTTCTTCAGCTGTTATAGTATCAGTAGTTATAAACGACTGAAGAGTTTGTTCTTCAGTGGTTGTAGGATTTCAGTAGTTTACTTTTGTCAGTACTTGTAAAAGATATGAACACTTTCGTAAGAAGATGTCAGCTATTGACATCTTCAGTAGTTTTATGTTCCGTCAGTTGTAATTTTGATAATCGGTCGATGTCAGAGAAAGGACATCACCACCATCCTTTTGCCGCCTATAAAAGGATGGTGAACCATGTTGTTTTAATTACCGAAACGTGTTGAGCAATAGAACAATTAATTTTTCGCAGAACTCTTTTCTCTCTCTATGTTTGTGTTTTTACTTGCAATATCTTTTATGTTCTTGCTATAATTGCTAATTAACGTGCTAAATCCGCTGCAAACCAATCTGATTGATCAAACGAGAGGCTGAGATCCTGTCATAGCTGCCCTAGCATATTTGGATTGATAACCACTTGTTAGAAATATTAAGGTGAGTTCTAATTGCCCTTTTTATGTGATTATGCCGTTTGATAAATGTTGTTTGATAAAATCGGGCACTGGCATGCATATAATAAATATAAATGTGAAAATGAGTTGAAAGTGGTAAATTGTGGTAAATGGTGAGGTGGAGGTTTGACCCACCAACTATAGACGGAGGTTTGACCCGTCAACGCGTGAGGTGGAGGTTTGACCCACCAAATTAAAATTGATAAAAAGATATCCATAAGTACCTTGTGGGTATTCGATATGCATATCAATACTGGGATAAATAAATGGACAGATGAATGTGTGTGTGAATCATTCGGTGTGTTAACAGTTGATGAGTTAATGTTATTGAAATGTGGTGTATGTTAGAACTCACCAGTTTATCTGATTTTGTGTTTGTTTTCTAATGCATGCCAGGTAGTAATAGAGGTGCTCATGATGATCCCCCACAGAGTTAGCTTCCGGTTATGGTGTACGATACTGGCCCCAAATGTTGGGTTTTGGGAATGAAGTACTTGATGTTTAAAAAGTTTTGAAATGTCGGATAATGTCTTGTAAATATTGTTAACGATGAAAACAGTTTTTAATATATATAAAATTCCGCTGCGTTTGTAGTCTCTGAGTTGTTATAATAACCCAACTAGTAGCACCCTCCTTATTATATTATGGTTATAAGAATGAGGGTGTTACACTTTGTATGTTACTTGGTGGCTTTACATTACTATGTGCTATTACTTGATGCTATTGTTGTGTGATGTTACTTGTGAATGCTATTGACCTTGGATGTTCTCGGCGGGGTGGTTCTTCTTTGTGGGTCTACTTCGTGGTTCTTCTTTGCCGAGCATCCATTACAACCATTAGTTCTGGTAATGGGACCTAAGGATTGGTTTGGTTGTAACCTACACGTATGCGCTTTGTGGATCTTGCTACGTCATTACCCTTCAATACAACCATTAGTTCCGGTAATGGGACCTAAGGATTGGTTTGGTAGTAACCTATACGTATGCGCTTTGTGGATCTTGCTATGTCATATAAACTAAACATATGTGCTTTGTGGATCTTGCTACGTCATTTCAAACTTGTTAAACAATGGAAAATCTTTCCATACAACCATTAGTTTCGGTAATGGGACCTAAGGATTGGTTTGGTTGTAAACTAAACGTATGCGCTTTGTGGATCATGCTACGTCATTTTTAAACTACTTATACTTTGGAAACGCTTTCTTATTAATTCCCATTAGGGACCGATGAATAGGCTTGGCTGTAGCCATTTATAACTGGTAAAACCGCCTTTACATAAGTGTAGTTGCGGTAGATCTTAATAAACCTACTTACTGTTTTCATCTTATCATCTTTTAATACTTAAAACCTGCAAAGCTCACCAACAATTATGTTGACCGTTTTGAGCATCTCTTTTCAGGTGATCGAGGTAATTGAAGTTCTAGGAGTGCTGCCTTTTAGTGGAGACCCTAGGAAGCATATTTTTGAGACTGAACATACATGTTGAACAATTCTTTTGTACATTGTTGCAGTCAACTAAACAATTAACAATCTTTTGTACACTTGTTCCCGGGTTGTGGGAATTTACATTACAAGTTATCAGTAATGCTTATGTGATCATTTGATATTGTGCTTATGACTATGCTGTCGTGAACATTGACTGCACACGACACAAGTCTCCATTTGTGTACGGGTGTCGTCATGGCACGCTTGTCATCATATCTATATTGCATCTCTATTGTTAACCATGTGTTATGACGATCCCGTCTAGCTCGCATCCCCGTGTTTCCGCTACCAGCGGGGGTGTGACAGACTGGTATCAGAGCCATTGGTTATAGAGAATTAGGCAATACACTTGACCTAGACTATAACCTAGGAACCTTCATGTAGAATGCATGCTAGGACTGACTTGCATTTAATATTACATGTGTGTTCCTCTATACTTGTTACTTGACTCTATACGTGATTCTATACATATGTGCTTGCTATCTGATCATCCTGAGGAAGACATTATTACTCTTAGTCTTTCTCCATAAGATACCTTTATACTAGAATCTTATATTGTATGCGCACAACATCATATCATTAGGTTGAGATACCTAAACAGAAGGGAACCTCGGTGATCACGCGTAGCGTCGATCTCGGATACTAAATCCGACCCTAACATGGTTATGCCTGAAATCCTGAAAGTTTGAAGGATAGGCAACTAGCATTGAACATATTTTGCTTATGTGCTTGGAGTTTATTTGTTACCACATGCTACTATTAGAATACTAATGGCTCATGGACATGAGGACACTACACGAACCATGCTTGATGAGTGTTGACGATACTATGATGCTAACTTGGGGTAAGTGGAGTTAGGGTGACCATGCAAAGCAAATTACCATTACGGGTGCACACGTAATTATAATTCGCCGTGCATGGGAAGTGTGGCAAATCTTACCGTGAGGTAATGATCATGAGTATCACAAGTTCTCTATTCTATACCCTAGGGTGTGCTAGGATCATAATTCTAGTAAGACCTCATTAAGGGTAACAAACATTACTAATACTTGCTATTACTTAAGTCCTGTCCTGCTTAGAGCCTTCGTGGTATTTCCAATCATGACATTTATTCTATCGTTCGCGAAACATTCCTCCACTTAGCATTTCAGTAACTAAGGAACTAATTGAATACCTAGAATAAAAGTGGACTCCAAGAAATGTAGAGGAGTGATGATACTCTCTACACATGCATTATGTTATTCACTGGGATTATGCTAAGGAAAATTGGGATGTCAGGTTACCGGTTTAAGCGTCATTCAAGGTATACCGTGGATGCGGTGGGAACGCTGCAGGGGACCCTATATATAAGCATCACCGGTATACTAAAATATGCTTAAACTAGACTACGTGACCATCTTAATGGACAGAAGCATGTGTTAATGGAACTTGATAAGTGGAATCATACGTGTATCTTAAAGTAATTAAGGTTTACATGTTTACTAAAGTTTACATGTTTACACCTTTCTATGATTAGAAGATACCGCCTTGAAGACTCACACGTAGTACCAATCAAGGTGAGACCCCACAAGGAAGAGGTAGGGGTAGACCACCAAGAACAGGTGGTGCTCTAGCTGGCAACAATCAGGGAACTGACAACCCTGACATAGCTGCTATGATTGCTCAGTAGCTAGCCGCACTGATTCCAACTATTGTGACTTAAGTGAGCGACACTCTTCTGAATCATCATCTCCACGGGGATGATAACACACACCATGAACATAACCAAGGAACAGGGGATGATATTGGGATTGGCGGAACAACTGGTACTGACATTGGGGTTGATAATACCAGACGGGGATTTTCTTACAAGGAATTCCTCGACAGCCAAAGAATCGATGGAAGGGGTGGGGTGATAGCCCTGACTAGATGGCTAGAAAAGATGGAGGCAGTGATTGACATCAGTGAATGCCTCGACAGCCAAAGAATCAAGTATGCCACGTGTTCACTACAGGGCAAGGCACTAACATAGTGGAACACCCAGGTTCAAGCTAGGGGAAGAGAATCTGCGATGCAAATGACTTAGGATGAGTTCAAAGCCCTAATTAATAAGGAGTACTGCCCTCTCAACGAGATGCAGAAACTTGAGCAGGAATTCTGGAACCACACTATGGTTGGAGCTGGGCACGCAGCTTACACCGATCATTTTCATGAGTTGGAAAGATTGGTTCCACATCTGGTAACACCGGAATCAAAGAGGATTGAGAGGTATATTTGGGGACTCGCGCATCAAATCCGAGCATTGGTAACGGCAGCTGCTCCCCCTACTATTCAAAGCGCAATTCTGAAGGCCGGCGCTCTAACTGATGAGATGGTAAGAACAGGGATGTTGGGTAGGGGAGCAGAGAAAAAAAGGAGGCTGGGGAAATGAGCCGGTCTAACGTCGGACGATTTGATAAGAAGGTCATGTCAACCCGAAATTTTGTGGCTGTGACTCAAGAAAGGAATGGATATACTAGGCCGCACCCGAAATGTAACAGGTGCACTCTTCATCATCCCCCAGCAACGCCGTGTCGGATGTGTGCGAATTGTAGGCGTCCGGGGCACTTAGCGAAGGATTGTAGAACTGCTCCGAATTTGGTGGCACCCATCAACACGGTTAACCCCGCCGGGAATGCCAGGGCTTGTTATGAGTGTGGAGGTCTTGGTCACTACCGGAACATGTGCTCCAGACTGAATAGGGCACCGGGTCAGCAAAGGAATAACCAGCAGCAAGGGATGGCCATAGCTGGTAATCCGGACCAAGGGAATCAAGGAAACGCTGCCAGAGGACGCGCCTTCGTCATTGGAGCTAATGATGCCCGTCAGGACCCGAATGTTGTTACGGGTACGTATCTGCTCAATCACCATTTCGCATCCATACTATTTGATACTGGGGCAGACAATAGTTTCATATCTTCTGATTTTGCACACATGCTTGCTTGAACCCTAGTAGACTAGAAACTAGCTTCTCTGTAGAAATGGCCAATGGTAGAGTTGTACAAGCAGATGAGATTATTAGACAGTGCTCCATGATATTGGAAAACCATGCCTTCGACATAGACTTAATACCTTTCGAGTTGGGGAGCTTCGATGTGATTGTGGGAATGGATTGGTTGTCAAAACACGGAGCCGAGATTGTTTGTCGGGAGAAAGTAGTACGAATCCCCATGCTAAATGGGGAGGTACTCAAGATTCAAAGGGAACGACCGGGAAGAACACTAAAACTTATTTCTTGCATGAAGGGCATTTCTGGCCCATGTAGTGGAAAAGAAAGAAGAAGACAACAAGTTGGTAGATATTCCTGTAGTACGAGATTTTCCGGGAGTATTCCCTGATGACTTGTCGGGTTTACCTCCTCCACGACAGGTGGAATTTCGTATACAATTAGTTCCTGGAGCTACGCCGGTAGCCAAAGTACCATACCGGTTAGCACCATCCGAAATGCAAGAGTTATCTAGCCAATTACAGGAGCTATTAGAGAAGGGTTTTATTCGACCGAGCCATTCACCATGAGGAGCACTGGTTTTATTTGTCAAAAAGAAAGACGGGTCGTTCCGCATGTGTATCGATTACCGCGAGTTGAACAAGCTGACTGTGAAGAATCGATATCCTCTTCCCAGAATTGATGACTTATTTGATCAGCTGCAAGGAGCTTCTTATTTCTCCAAGATTGATCTTCGTTCTGGATATCATCAATTGAGGTTTTCGAGGATGACATACAGAAAACAGCGTTTAGGACTCATTATGGTCATTATGAGTTCTTAGTCATGCCGTTCGGACTGACTAACGCACCGGCTGTATTCATGGATCTGATAAATCGGGTGTGTAAACCATACTTGGATAAGTTTGTGATCGTATTCATTGACGATATACTTATCTACTCTCGATCGAAAGAAGACCACGAGAAACATCTTCGGGCCATACTAAGTTTGTTACAAGAGGAGAAACTTTTCGCTAAACTTTCGAAGTGCGAGTTTTGGCTTCGAGAGGTGAAATTTTTGGGTCAAGTGGTTATCGAGAATGGGATTCATGTAGATCCCGGCAAAATTGAAGCAGTGAAGAAATGGGATACACCCCATACACCCTCAGAAAGATTGGCCGGATACTATCGTCGCTTCATTGGAAATTCCTAGGATTGGCCGGATACTATCGTCGCTTCATTGCAAATTTGTCAAAGATTGCCCAACCGTTAACATTGCTGACTTAGAAAGACAAGAAGTTTGATTGGGGGAAAGCACAAGAACAAGCATTCCAAACGTTGAAAGAGAAGTTGTGCAATACACCGATACTGTCCCTCCCAGACGGGACGGATGATTTTGTGGTGTACTGCGATGCTTCACATCAAGGATTGGGTTGTGTGCTAATGCAGAAAGACAAGGTGATTGCCTATGCCTCGCGTCAACTTAAGGTGCATGAGAAGAATTATACGACTCATGACCTGGAGTTGGGCGCGGTAGTATTTGCACTCAAAATATTGAGGCACTATCTGTATGGAACCAAATGCATCATCTACACAGATCATAAGAGCCTTTAACAAATCCTGAATCCGAAAGAACTCAACATGCAACAACCACGTTGGGTAGAGCTACTTAGTGACTACGACTGTGAAATCCGGTATCATCCGGGGAAAGCAAATGTGGCGGCTGACGCCCTAAGTCGTAAAGAGCGCGTGAAACCACTTCGTGCCCGAGCTTTGGGATTGACTATTCAAACAAACTTGAAAGCTCAGATCCAACTTGTACAAAGGGAAGCATTGAAAGAAGAAACCTTGCGGGAGAAGAATTCCGAGGGTTTGACAAACAGATGATTTGCAAGGATGATGGCATGCAGTACTTCATGGATCGCGATCTTATGGGTACCCAAATGGGGAGACGTTCGTACCCTGATCATGGAGGAAGCGCACAAGACACCATATTCTGTTCATCCTGTTGCAGACAAAATGGATCACGATCTTAAGGATCCATACTGGTGGCCAGGCATGAAGAGAGACATTGCTATGTATGTAAGCCGATGCTTGACGTGCTCGAAAGTTAAGGCTGAACATCAAAAACCATCGGGATTATTACCGCAACCTAAAATTCCCAAGTGGAATGGGAGAACATAACTATGGATTTATTACCAAACTCCTATGAACGCCAAGCGGACACGACTCGATATGGGTCGTGGTGGATCGAATGACAAAATCCGCTCACTTTTTGCCTATCCGAGAAGACTATAAAATGGATAAGCTAGCAAGGTTGTACATCAAAGAGGTCGTGACACGACACGGGGTGCCAGTGTCAATCATATCCCATCGCGACAGTCGATTTACTTCACGATTTTGGCAAACGTTACAGAAAGCGATGGGCACTCGATTAGATATGAGTACCGCCTATCACCCACAAACAGATGGCCAAAGTGAACGAACGATACAAACGTTGGAAGACATGCTCAGACCTTGTGTAATCGATTTTGGTGGTAGCTGGGACACTCATTTACCATTGTTTGAGTTCTCCTACAACAACAGCTATCATACAAGCATTGGGTGCGCACCATTCGAAGCATTGTACGGGAGGAAATGTAGATCCCCAGTTTGTTGGGCTGAGATTGGTGAAAGCCAACTTACAGGCCCAGAGATCAATCAAGAAACGACTGACAAGATTTTCCAAGTCAAAGACAGGCTAAAAGCTGCAAGAGATCGCCAGAAGAGCTATGCCGACAATCGTCGGAAGCCTCTAGAATTCAATGTTGGAGATCACGTTTTACTCAAAGTCTCTCCCTGGAAAGGGATTGTATGGTTTGGAAAGAAATAGAAGTTAGCCCCTTGATACGTAGGACCATTCGAGATTACAGAAAGGATCGGTCCGATGGCTTACCGATTGAGGTTGCCACAAGAACTCAGCGGTGTACATGATACTTTTCACGTGTCGAACCTCAAGAAGTGTTTGGCGGACGAGTCCTTACACGTACCAATTGAGGAAATCAAGATCGACACAAAGCTTTGTTTTATCGAGGAACCTATCGAGATCATGGACCGGAAGGTCAAACGCTTAAGGCGCAGCAAGATACTGATCGTTCACGTGAGACGGAACTCCAAGCGAGGACCAGAATTCACGTGGGAACGGGAAGATCAGATAAAGCTCAAGTATCCACATCTATTCGAGGATGACGCTCTTGGACCTAGCACTAGTTGAATTTCGGGACGAAATTCTCTCAACTGGGGGATACTGTGACATCCGTCACCTCAAGGTCCGTCATTTAACCCGGAACATCATTAACTATCCATAGAGCGTTCATTTTTCATCATCTTAGATTATATTTCTGAGGACATCATACTTGTTTAGTTTTCTTTTACGGTCATGATACCATTATTTACGCTTACGGGTATCACCACCGACATCACTAACTATATTATGTTATATAATATAAACAACATTAAACACATCGTTGTAATTAGAATAACGCGCGTAGTTATGTCGTTATCAACCGAAGCAAGTTTGGCGATTCGGGGGCTAAGTGTAGGGACTAAACCTGACAAATTGCCAAACTAGGCTGGGTATAAATACCCTCTTCCAAGCCATTCCTCACATCTTCCTCTTCATCGCTCTTCTTCTTCTTCTCCATTTTCACTCAATCTAGCACCAAAATTCGTCACGTTTGTTGCGTTTTCACCGTCAAATCTTGGTTATCATCGTGAATACTCTCTCCTAGCAGGTAGATAACCTTGTTTGACCCGTTTCTTGCTCGATTTAACTTCTGCGTTTTCTAGGGTTTCGGGTGTTCAGGTTCATCCGAGCACATGAGGTCGTGTGGGCTTGTGTGTTGCGTTCCAGTGTGTGTTTCTTACCTAGACATGTTAGGATATGGGTTCTGGAAGTTCTTGGGGTGCAAAACTCGTGCTCAGAGCAGCTGGACGCTGCTCTGCACTTCAGCAGTCGCGAACTTACTGTTCAGGCGACTAGGTCTTCCATGCGACTCAGCCGTGCGACTGAGTGAGTCGTGCGACTGAGTCCGTGCGTCTGAGTCTATCGTGCGACTGAGTGATGCGACTAGGGTGAGTCTTACGACTGAGTCCATTCGTATGTGTGTGTCGTGCGATTGAATGCATGCGATTGAGAGTGTGCACGGCTAAGTCAATACGATGAATGTGTGCGACTGTGTATATCGCACGACTGAAGATCGAGTCGTATGAATGAAGACTCAGCCGTACGTACGAATGAAGCTGATTCGTACGACTGAGGGTTAAATCATGCGAATGGAAGGTTGAGTCGTGCGATTGGGTGCTGTGTGGAACGACTGAGTGCTTAGTCGCAGGAATGGGAGTTCAGTCGTGCGAATGAAGTTGATTCGCATGACTGAAAATTGATTCGTGCGAATGGAGTGTCCAGTCGTGCGTCTGGTCTTGTCGTGCGAATAGAATCATTGTGTGCGAAGTTTTCCTGCATGTTGTGTGTGTTGCGTGCAAGTGTTATCCACGACCGAACCGAAACTGCCCGAACCTATTAAACATCATCTTATGCTTTATGCTCATTATTAATGATTGTAAGTAACTGTTGATAGGTGTTGACTGTTCATAGCATTCTACTCTTGGGATACTTTCATCACTCGTGTTTATCATCTATTCTGTGAGTTTCATGGCCCCTTTTTATGCTTATATAACTTTTAAACATTTTCAAACATGGGGGAAAAGAATGCTCGCGTACTTAACTTGATTGCAAGCATCTTCCCTAGTGGAAGACTGCAACTACTTTGATGAGTATTTTATCTTGCTTAACATGTTGAATGATGCTAAGGATAAATGGATGTCACGTAACACGTTTAGGCATCGTTCTAGGAATATCGCGGATGTGGTGGGAATGCTGCGGGGAACCCTATATATAAGCATCCCTGGAATACTAAGAATGTGCTTAAACTGGACTACGTGATGAACCCGATTGACTGAGGCATGGATTGTTGGAACTTGACTCTATGCTATGTTACCCATTGTATGTTACTTTGTGGCTTTACATTACTATGTGCTATTACTTGATGCTTTGTGTTCTGTGATGTTACTTGTGAATGCTATTGACCTTGGATGCTCTCGACGGGGTGGTTCTTCTTTGTGTGTCTACTTTGTGGTTCTTCTTTGCCAAGCATCCATTACAACCATTAGTTCCGGTAATGGGACCTAAGGATTGCTTTGGTTGTAACCTATACGTATGCGCTTTGTGGATCTTGCTACGTCATTGCCCTTCAATACAACCATTAGTTCCGGTAATGGGACCTAAGGAATGGTTGGTTGTAACCTATACGTATGCACTTTGTGGATCTTGCTACGTCATATAAACTAAGCGTATGCGCTTTGTGGATCTTGCTACGTCATTTTAAACTTGTTAAAGAATGGAAAATTTTCAATACAACCATTAGTTCCGGTAATGGGACCTAAGGATAGGTTTGGTTGTAAACTAAACGTATGCGCTTTGTGGATCATGCTACGTCATTTTTAAACTACTTATACTTTGGAAACACTTTCTTCACAGCCATTAATTCCTATGAGGGACCGATGAATAGGCTTGGCTGTAGCTATTTATAACTGGTAAAACCGCCTATATTCAAGTGTAGTTGTGGTAGCTCTTAATAAACCTACTTACTGTTTTCATCTTATCATCTTTTAATACTTAAAACCTGCGAAGCTCACCAACAATTATGTTGACCGTTTTGAGCATCTCTTTTCAGGTGATCAAGGTAATTGAAGTTCTAGGAGTGCTGCCTTTTAGTGGAGACCCTAGGAAGCATATTTTTGAGTTTGAACATACATGTTGAACAATTCTTTTGTACATTGTTGCAGTCAAATAAACAATTAACATTCTTTTGTACACTTGTTCCCGGGATTGTTGGAATTTACATTACAAGTTATCAGTAATGCTTATGTGGTCATTTGAATTGTGCTTATGACTATGCTGTCGTGAACATTGACTGCACACGACACAAGTCTCCATTTGTGTACGGGTGTCGTCATGGCACGCTTGTCATCATATCTATATGCATCTCTATTGTTAACCATGTGTTATGAGGATCCTGTCTAGCTCACATCCCCGTGTTTCCACTACCAGCGGGGGTGTGACAACCAACCACATACCATAATGCAGTGTCCAATTCAGATTGTGACAAATGGCTTGAAGCCATGAACGTTGAGATGCAATCCATGTATGACGATCAAGTTTGGGAACTTGTTGTACCACCTCTTAATTCCAAGGTAGTTGGAAGTAAGTGGGTTTTCAAGAAGAAAACCGATATGCATGGAAACTTGGATACTTATAAAGCTAGACTTGTAGCAAAGGGTTTCACTCAAACTCAAGGGGTTGATTATGATGAAACCTTCTCACCTGTTGCGATGCTAAAGTCTATAATGATATTGTTTGCCATAGCTGCTCATTATGAGTATGAGATTTGGAAAATGGATGTCAAAACCGCTTTCCTAAATGGATATCTTGAGGAAGATGTCTATATGGTTCAGCCTGAAGGTTTTGTCGATCCAAAACATCCTAATAAAGTATGCAAGTTAAAGAAATGAATCTATGGATTGAAACAAGCATCGAGAAGCTGGAATCACCATTTTGATGAGGAAGTAAAGAAATTTGACTTCATCAAAAACGCTGATGAGGCTTGTGTGTATAAGAAGGCTAGTGGGAGCACAATAACTTTCCTAGTATTTTATGTTGATGACATACTACTATTTGGAAATGACATTCCAACCTTTGAAGGTGTAAAAACCTGGCTTGGAAGTTATTTTTCCATTAAGGATCTTGGTGAAGCCGCCTATATTCTGGGAATAAAGATCTATAGGGATAGATCAAGGCGGTTGATTGGTTTAAATCAAAGTGCATACATTGATAAAATCTTGAAAAGGTTCAAGATGGAGAACTCTAAGAAAGGTACGATACCTATTCAAAGAGGAATGATATTGAGTACGACTCAATGTCCTAGCTTAAAGGATGAGCAGGATAAAATGAAGGCAATCCCATATGCATCTGCTATTGGATCCATCATGTATGCAATGATATGCACTCAACTGGACGTGTCATGTGCCTTGAGCATGACCAGCAGATACCAGCAAAATCCTGGAAACAGTCATTGGATGGCTGTTAAGAACATACTTAAGTACCTAAGGAGGACAAGAGATATGTTCCTAATCTATGGATCTGGTGATGAGGAACTCGTTGTAAAAGGTTATACGGATGCGAGTTTCCAAACCGATCGTGACGATTCACGGTCACAATCGGGATACATTTTCATTCTGAATGGAGGAGGGGTCTCTTGGAAGAGCACCAAGTAGGATGTGGTGGCTCTATCAACTACAAAATCAGAATATGTCGCCGCCTCATTGGCAGCTCAAGAAGCTGCATGGTTGAAGAAATTCATTACCGATCTAGGGGTTGTCCCTTCCATTCAGGACCCCCTAGAGATCTTTTGTGATAACGAGGGTGCGATTGCTCAATTCAAGGAACCCCGTGCTCATCAAAAGACTAGGCACATTGAGCGGAGATTCAACTACATACGAGATGAAGTTGAAAAGGGAAAGATATGTATTCACAAAGTTCACACGGATCAAAACATTGCGGATCCTCTCACGAAGCTCCTTGAAAAGGCAAAGCATGAAAGTCATGCTTGTGCCATGGGACTACGATATTCTAGTGATTGGGTTGATCTGTAAATTTTGTATTTGGATATTTGGAACTCTTTATTATTTGAATAAAATTATTTGGTTATAATGCTTTAATTAATGTTCCAATTTAGCATGTTTAATCCATGAGTAAATTGTTTACTCTAAATGTCCGTAGTCGTTCATACCTGTGGGAACAAGTGTGAGGGTAAGATTATTATGAATTTGGATTGGTTGATATTCATAAGGATGAATATAGAGCAATGGGTTGCTACCAAGGTTCATAGATATTTGTGGGATACAAATATTGGACTAACCCGTATCTCAAATCTTACTACATGGAATCTTAATGATTGATCATGAGTAAATTTGAGTAAAGGCGAATATCATTTGGTATCCACCGACCTGAGATACATATTGGGTTTTGATATTCACCAAGTATTATACCTTGAGCTAATTTTTCACTGTCCTAAAATACTGGACAGTACATAACGCTATGTTCAGGTATGACACGAGGGTTTGTGAGAAACGTATGTAGTCAATATGGAATTTGTTCCTCTTATTCGTTGAGAGTTAGATGTCTAAGGCCTGATAAGTTAAATCAACAAGAAATGATCATTCTATGTTCTTGGATTTAACATGACATCTGTAACAAAAGGATAGATGATTGATTCACCTAAATCATTTCAAGTAGGGTACTTGAAAGGGATGATGTTATTGAATGGCTATAAGTCATGCGTATTAAGGGTAGTAAACCGTTGTTAGGCGGTATTTACTGTTTGCATCAATCTTCTATGAATCTTGAGCAAGTGGGAGATTGTAGGATTCTATGTGCCCAAAACACTTAGATATTTATGTGGTTAGTACGTTATGATCCAAGTCGGGTTATACCCAAGTCGGGTTATGATCCAAGGTTAGTTGTATATGTATCTAATAAGAGGACTAGTCAACAATATAATGTGTGATAAATTAAAAGGGGGGAAGACTATTTTTTTGAAATTTTCGGCCACCTCCCCTTTTAATGTGATTGGCTCACTTGTTTTGCGTAGAGAAACACATTAACTAGCCTTGCACTCTTCATTTTTCAACCACTCTCATTACATGCAAAAGAACACAAAACTCTCTTTCTCTCTCTCTCTCTAGTTACGGAACAAGGCAGCAGCCTTAGAGGTTTTGAAGATCAATTTTGTGTTCATTTTGTTGGTGATTCTTCCTAACAAGAAGGGGTTTGCAAGGAGGATTGGGGTATACAAGCTTGAGGGCTCCTAATCTTGAAGTCTAGGCCAATTTGAAGCATCAATCATCCTCCTCCTTTGATCGGTTTTTGCTACTGAAAAGGTAGTAATCATAGCTCATTGTAGCTGTGATTTTATGTACATTTACATAAGTTCATAACTTGTTTATTCACATATTATGATCCTTTGATTTTGGGTTTGTTTTAAAACATATGTATGTCAAAAGGGAACACGATTTTCAGCTTATAAACTTAGTTATAATGCTAAACTTCTGCTGCATTTTCAGAAAGTTTAAAAGGTTAAACTCGTTTTTGTGTTCTATCAAACCCGACAATAATATGTTAAGAATATGCTAAACAGGTTGCCCAACAGCCTAAACAGCACCCCAACCGCCTAAAATTTTCCTTAGAAAGTTCTAAGTCAGCCCATACGCCCAAACAGGGCCCAACCGCCCAAACAGTGCCCTAACCTTCTAGAAAATGCCTTCGAAATTCTAAGTGTAATCCCATGCGCCTGAACAGTAGCCCATGCGCCTGAACAGTAGCCCATGCGTCTAAGAGTTAGACTCAGATGCCTAAGTGTCGACCAAACGTGCAAATAGTGCCCATGCGTCGGAGATGGTCCAAACGCCTAATGTTAAAACGCCCAAATAGTGCCCATGCGCCTAAACAGGCCTCATGCGCCTGCATAGTGCTCAGGCGCCTAGGACATTCAGAATATTTTCTAAAAATTTGAGTAAAACAGAATCATTAGAGTTTGACCCAAGTTTGACTTAGGGTTTTTAATTGCTATTATAATTTCATTATTATAAGTTGTTCCTATGGTCATAGTGATTATTATTATGTGACTTATATGGTGTGCCTATGATCATAAATGCTAGTATTATCCTTAACAAAGTGAAAGATTAATACCAAAGAATAGTGGAACATAATTAAATATTAAAAGTGTTGCAAGCATATAGGAGGTGCACGACCATGTTGTCATTAGCTCAACTGTGTTGCGGGTTAGCTACCCCAAAGGATGCACACAGGGACAATCAATTGAGATTGGCGGACCTATGTAGCATACCCTAGGTGACTGGGTCAGCCTTGTGTACAGTGATCATAGCCCATTGAGAGACCAGAGGCCCAGCAACAGTTTCCCCACGCATATAGTTTACGGTATTGCTCATTGGTCCACATAGACAGTGAAAGATAAAGTTAAAAAAGTACGAAATCAACAAAGGAATACAGTAAAGAAAGAAAGCATTACCTTGTTGTATAGTTAATGTGTGCTCACGTATAAGAGTAAGAGATGTATTTTTACAAAAAAGAGTATTTTCATATATATACCTTGCACAAGGTGTTTCAATACTTTTAAAACTAGAACTCACTCAGCAACGCTGACTTTTATACATTTTCATTTGGCAGGTAATAGTTGCTGATAATGGCACGAGGGTGAAGTTACTCGGTAGGAGAAAGACTGACATCCATTCCTATGTTATGATATTGTTGTTTTGTAATGTAGTTAAAAAATTTTTGTAACTTGAACATTATTGTATGGCTTAACAACAGTATCTCTTAATAATAGAGAATGGCTTTTGCTAACGTAATTCCGCTGTCTATTTTATGAAATGTATACTAATATGTTTTATGTGCAATGAATGACCAACTATGAGGTTCCCGGGAACGGGGCCTTACATTATTACTCAGATAAATGAAGAGTGTGAGAAGTGTGTATCAGCTGACTCAGTAGCCCCAGTTGATCCTAATGAGATAGTGGTTGAGCATGGTGAATGGAACCCACTTCAAGAAAGCATTAATGTAGAGGATATGCCTAGCTCCGAACTTCACCATCCTAATCCGGAAGAGATGAGTATACTAGCTTTAGGATCGTGGTTATAAGCTAGAAACTATCCTTAGAAGAGGCTCAAAAGACTTCAAGGTGTATCTTTGAGGAATCTTGTCAGAAGGTTTCAAGCAACTGAAAAGCAATCAAACAAGATGATTATACTTGATACAAACAATCCTAAATACTTAGATCACCAAGGGGACAAGGATGTTGAAACAATAAGAGATACAGTCGATGGCAAAAAAGATTAATGTGTATGAGAGGAGAAAAGAGCTAATGAAGATGTTTCCGGAATCAGAGAAACAAGCTTATAAAGTTTCTCTTGATCATAAACAATTGTTTAATAAAGCTAGATCGACTGGAGACTTGGTAAGAAAATTTATTGCAGAAAGGACAATCAATCTCTGAGCTATTAAATGCTATGATGCCTCCTGATTCTACAAACCAAGTAAAGATAGTTGCATGGAAGTATGATGACGTATTTGATGCCTTTTTGATAAGCATGTGAGTGCGGTTTGTGATGTGTATCATTTCTATTCGAGCATTATCAAGCTCCCAGTCCAAGACCTAAAGAAGTTGAATAAACTGCCTTTGATTAATTCGACTGGTGCAAAAAGAGGAGAAATGTTTGTTGAGCTTTTACACTGAGGAATCACACAAGCCAGTTCATTTTTGGAAACGAGATGTTTACAGGAATATAAAGAATATTTTTCTACTTTGAAGAAAAACAGGAAGTTCAAAGGAAAACAATCTGAAGATGAATACTTCATGATTGAATTCTGTGATCAATACTTCGGGAAAGTGACCACTCCAGGATTGAAAGTCATAGAAGGGACTCAAAAGTCTGAACCAGTCCTGAGATGGTTCTATAACACAAAACATTTGAGCTTAAACTGGTAAGGAATCTCGAGAATTGGGATGAGGACATGATCACTTTGTTTGGTGTATTTGAGCTTAAACTGTTACACCCAAGCTGCATTTCATTTCTATCAGTCCAAAAGTTTGAACAAGTATCTTGTGAGATTGCTGAGAATGATAAGAAACACTTTTTCTCAATCATTAAAGTCATGATACAGCAATGGAGAGAATAGCTTTAAGGAAAGCTTTAGCTTATGCTAACATTGTTAAGAAGGACATTAAAGAGATTGAATTTTTGAGGATATCAAGTAAAGGTGTGTTGGAGGTATACTCAAAATATAGTTCTAAATCTATTGAGCTGTATGCAAATATCGACATTAAGGGCTTATCAAAAGATACACTAGAGGTAATGAACAAGATGGAGATAAAGAAGAATGAGGCTAAAGCATATATATATATGTGTGTATATATATATATATATGTATGTATGTATATGTATATATATATATACATATATATAGATACATATTTGTATATATATATGTATGTATGTATATATGTATATATATATATAGATACATATATATATGTATGTGTGTATATATATATATATATAGATACATATATATATGTATGTGTGTATATATATATACATAGATACATATATATGTATGTGTATATATATACATAGATATATATATATATATACATATATATGAGGGCGGACCTTGGAGCAACTGGTAAAGTTGCTGCTTTGTGACCTTGAGGTCATGGGTTCTAGCCGTGGAAACAGCCTCTTGCACAAAATTGTGCAAGGAAAGGTTGCGTACATCAGATCGCTTCGCGATCCGGCCCCTCCCCGGACCCTGCGCAAAGCGGGAGCTTCATGCACCCGGTACGCCCTTTCTATATATACATATATATATATACGTACGTATATATATATATATATACGTATGTATGTATATATATATATATGTATATATATATATACATATATGTGTACATATATATATGCATATAGATATATATATATATATATATATGAATATATGTATATATATATATGTATATATGTATATATAATATATATATATATATGTAAAAACATACATATACATATACATATATATATATATATATATACATATACATATGTACATATATTGTTAGTACTTCTTTAAAGATTAACATTTTGTATTTATGTTTCTTTTTTATGTTATTGTCATAGTATAGGGACTAGTCTTGTAATTAGTTAGTTCCTTTGTTTATTGATAGTATATATGTGACATCCGGTAATTTTACGTTACCAAAACTCCGTTAGTTCCGTTAAGTCTTGCATACACGTGTCATAAGTACACACTAGTTGTCGTTGAACGTTGGTGACCTAATAATAATAATCTATGATAAACAATTATAATCTAATTAATAATGTTGATTATTAGTTGTGATTATGTGATTCATGAGTTTGCAGATTTTAAATATTTATTTTGTAGATTTTACGCGATAAGGTGACTATGTGTCGTATGTATATTTATGTGTTGTGTGACTTGTTGTATATGTCTAGGATTATTGTTATTGGTTAATAATACTTGTGTTTGATAGTTAAAAACTATTTAAAAAAATAGTAGAAAGACTAGTTTTTATAAAATAAATAAAAGGGGTTATTTTGTAAAAGTTCTAAGCTAATACTTACAATAATTAATCAAAAATCAGCCCTAATCCCACCCCAAACCCCCTATTCGGCCGCAACTCTCTTCCGCATCCTCTCTTATTGCGAATTTGATCCAAGAGCAAGCATACAAGTCGAAATTCAAGTGATTTCAAGTTGTACAAGTTGATTTCAAGTGTAAATCACCATCTAAACTCATCTAAAGGTTAATATTATGTTGTTTTTGCGAATTTTGTGTTCTGGAGGAGCCCTAATCCGAAAATCTTGATGATGATATGAAATTGATGGTTAATCCACGTTAGTATTGTTGTATTGATACTAGATTGTATGTTAATTGCAATTATTGACGTGAATTTGGATGTTCTTGCCAAATTAGGTCAAACTAGAAACTTGATTTGGGGAAACTTCATGATTAATCAAATTGATGGTTGTTTGATGATGTTATGATGTTAGTTTGGTTGGATGAATGCTAGAATACATTGATCTTGCAAGAAATTGGTTAATTGAAGGTTTTGTTCATAGGTTACTAATAATAGTAACTTTATTTGCATGATATGGTGATTTGATGATGAAGTGATGTTGTTGATGTGTTTAGGATGACATATGTATACTAGATTGATGATATGTATGCTAGAAAACCAAGAATGGATAATGTAGTTCATAGATTTCCAAAAGTAGTAACTTTTTACATATGGGATTGATGAATTATGATATGTGGATGTTGTTGATCATGCTTAGATGTTATTATGAACTTGATATGGCATATTATTGATGAATGCATGTAAACATTGGGTGTTTGATAGGTTATGGAATGTGCTTTCCCAAAAGGGAAACTTTATTTGCACAAAGTTTGTAGGAGGATAGTTTGAGCATGTTGGGACATTAGGAGCATGATACAATGTCCATGGATGATTTCTATGGTGATAGAACTTGTTAAATAGGTTGTATGGAATGTCTATCTGGTTATGTGTGATTTATGTACTTTGATGATCATGTATGATGTTTAATGTGGATTAGTAACTAGGACATCATGTTTGGAACTGGAAATTGATCATCTTGGTGTACGTTGAATGGAATGGACATGTTGAAAGTGTTGTTGGTTAGTATGGATTATTAATTGATACATTATCTGATTTGGCCTATTATAATAATTCATAGCTATGAGTCATATGCGTAGGTTATGCATGCTTTGATCTTGTATGATGTATGATATTGTTTGTTAATGGTTTACAACACATAATGTCACCAACGGGTCAAACGGGTCAACTGGGTCAAACGTGTGGTTTAGGAAACCCCGAGTCTTTGGTTTTGGTGTACTTAAGGTTTCATAGGTTCTCTGTTTACACGTACTCATGTACTTACATGATCTAGGTAACCTCAGAAGGTTGTCTGTCCACTCTTTTCTTCCAAGTAAACTCTAAGTACTTATTACGCATATCAGGTGAGTTCATGCCCCACCATTTGTTTAACCTCTTTTGGGGGAGATAGCATACTGGTATTTTCACAAATGCTTTATGTATTTAAGTTATATATAATATTAATATAGTGCTGTTTACCATGGAAAAGTCCTCACACTTTCGAATTGTTAATATTGAATAGCGCGGAAACTTGGGTAGTACTACTGGGTCTGACGAGCCCCACCTGTGTGACTCGAGATCAACCGGGTGCAATTTGTCCTATGAACATTTGTCACGACCTGGTAAGTCGTGGCAGGAGGCAAAAACTATCACAGTCAGCTTCAATTGCGAAATCACTATGAATTAATATTTATTATTAATAGACTAGCTATCTGTTACAATACACTGCTTATATATCGCAATTGTTAAACTGTTTATGTTTAAACGCCAACTCTTGAACTCACCAACCATTGTGTTGACATTTTTAGTATGCTATTCTTAGGTCGATAATCCAGCTTGCAAGTAGGAGCACATCACGAGTCCAGCATGCATTCTAAGGATTTAAATTATAAGCACAATTACTTGTCTTTTAATTATGGGTTTCAAATATTCGGATGGCGCATGTTTTGCCATATTATGCATTTATATACTTTGGGTTTGACTTATTTTACAAAACGCTTCCGGATGGTTTGAAAGTTTGAACTTTGATTTGTTTTATGTCAAACATGGCATGTAGAGTCGTTCTGAGTAACTATTGACTGTGATGCTGGTTTGTTCACACGCCTCGTGGTAAAACTCCGCACGTGGATTTTGAGGGTGTGACAGATTGGTATCAGAGCCATTGGTTATAGAGAACTAGGTTGCATACACACTAGACTATAACCTCACACAGTTAGTTAGTTACTTGTTCCGGATTTCTCTACTGTATACTCATTGGCATACACATCACACTCTCTACAGCATGGCATCATCGTCTAGAGCTCCTGGTAACGACCGGCATCACCTACCAGATCCGAGTCCCCACCTCCCGGACCAGTACCCGACAATGGACGTGACTGGCCCCGTTTAGACTACCCACGAGGAGAGTTTGACTGGGATCAACCATTTGCCCTGATGGTGTTGATGCATGTGTACCTAGATTCTGAGCTTAATGTAATATCTCTTTGATGTCTTACATATATGTAATAGAAAGATAGTTAATGAAATGCAAATGGTTGATTGTGCTTATAATGTTTAATGTTTCATTAATGGGTTGTGTAATGCGTATTTGATTGACTATATAGGTAGGTGATTGTTTGAAATAGTATAAGGATAACTAATACATTCAAACTTAGTATTATGAAGTTATCATGCGAATGGCCCATGGGAATGGACCATACGCATGAACAACTTCATGCACATGACTCAGTCGCACGACTGAACCAGGAGAGTGGAGCAGTCGCACGACTAGAACATGAGATTGAACCAGTCGCACGACTGAATACTCAGTCGTACGTATGGATCAAGCGCATGGCTTAATCGTATGACTGAACCATGCTTATGGTTTAGTCGCACGAATGAGAAACCTTACCTATATATACCACTTAATTCGTGGAAAAACGTAACACTTCGAATATTTACAACCCTAGTCCACCCAGAGCGCCCTGTTCATCCATTCCAAGTTCATAAAATGTTTCAGATCATTTCTAGTTCGTTCTTAACGTTTTCTAATCGTTAGGTTTGATCTTGTTAACGTTTTCCCTGATTGGATCACCAATCAAATAGGATTCCGCACTATTTTATCCGGTTTAACGAAGAATCAGTTAGTACTCCGTCCGTACACGGTCCTAACAGATGGAGCACGACCCTCCGCGAGACTGGAGCTTCTATCCCGAGTTCGTGGACCATATCATGTATAGGGAGCGTGTACCTCTGCCGAGACCTAGAACTAGAACTAACACCGAACAACAAATACCTTCACTCCCACGGACGATGCAGTCCAATGAGCAAGTGATTGCTGCATTGGTGGCTACGCTGGATACGGAGCACCACCGAGTTAGGTGACTCACGAGTGACGTTTGAGCACTACAGCACGAGGTGTACAAACAACGACACCAGCTGAGTGCACTTGAAAAACGACATGGTAAGACCTTGGAGGGTGTCACCACATGGAAGATGGTTATCGGGCACTTAGAGGACGCATGACTGCTCGAGAACAGCGGGACGAAGCAGCCGACAATAGAATTGCTACCTTAGAAGCCCAGTTGGTGGCGCTTCAGATGTCCATAGCGCCTGCTCCTGCAGAGGCCCCCGAGGAGGAGGAGGAACCGGAAGAGGAACCTGAGGAGGAACCTTAAGAAGAACCCGAGGAGATGGAAGATGATAGCAACGGGTCGAATATCGTTGATTGATTTTATTTTTCATTAAATGACTTGGACTATGTAGTGTTTCTTTCTTCTGAAACCTATGTGGGAAGGGTTGTTTCCCCACCCGAACGACAAACTTAAATTTTGACATTCGTGAATACATTGTGGCTCATTTACATTTTATTTATCTTGGTTATCATTTTTGTTATGAATGTTGTGGTTGTGATGATTCATTATTTTCTTACTGTTTACTATACCTCAATAAGATAAATATGTTTGATGTTACTCATTATTGTATTTATGAATGTAAAGTGACTAAAAATGGACGCCCGAGGACGTGGACGTGGTCGAGGGCGTGCGCGCTGACGTGGACGTGGCGCCGGTGATCAAGGTGGCGGTGCTATCAACATGACCCCTGCTGAATTAGCTGCGATGATAAACGAACATGTTGAGGCAGCGGTAGCTGCTGTCCAACCGGGACAGCCAGCAGGTAAACCATAATAGAAAGCTAAATCAAATGCCATAGTTAATCGTATAGGATATCTGATCAATGTTTATCGTGTTAAAGCAGGACCACCAGTGTGTACTTATAAGTCTTTTATGGAATGTAAGCCGCACACCTACAGCGGGAGTGAGGGAGCTGTGGGGCTAGTACGATGGTTTGACAAGACGGAATCTGTTTTCTCTAAGTGCAACTGCCCACCTGTCGACCAGGTGAAATATGCCACCTGAACTTTGGAAGGTGCCGCGTTGTCCTGGTGGAATGCACAGGTACAAATGCTAGGGCAAGCTATGGCAGATGAACTTCCCTGGGATGAATTCAAGCAAATGATGACCGAGGAGCACTGTCCTCGAAGTGAAGTGCAAAAGCTAGAGATGGAGTTCTGGCAACTTAAAATGCAGGGATCGGAAATCGAGGCCTACACTACCAGAACTCATGAATTGGCCACTCTATGCCCGGGAATGGTGAATGAGATGCATAAGCGGGTTGAGCACTACATTTGGGGGTTGGTGCCCGAGATTCAAAGCATGGTGACTGCCTCCAACCCAGCCACAATTCAGCAAGCTATTCGTTTAGCTCATAAGCTGACCGATGAAGTAGTGGAGCAAGGACGTTTACCGAAACGGGGGGCTGTGGCGAGCGTGCCCGGTAACAAGAGGAAATGGGATGCTTCTAACAACAACAAATCATCATCATCCAGCGATCAACATCAACCTCAGCAACAACAGCCGGTTTAGCAACAACAACGGAGGTTTGATAACAACCGTAACTTCAACCAGACGGCTTCAAACAATCAAGGACCAAGCGGATATGGTGGTAAACAACCAAGGTGCATGCGGTGTAACTATCACCATGTGGGAAGGTGTGACAACTTCAAGTGTCAGCACTGCGGTAAAATGGGGCACGCAGCCAAGGACTGGCGTGGTGAGTTGGTAAAGGAGCCACAACAACCTCAGGAGACTCCCAAGGGTTGTTTTGAATGTTGGAAGGAAGGGCATTATAGGCGAAACTGCCCACAACTGAAGAAAAATGGTAATGGCAATAATGGCAATGGTCACAATAACAACAACCAAGGCAACAACAACAATTATGGCAACGACAATGGGAATGGTGGCAACAACAATGGACAAGGGGAGAGCCTTCATCATTGGCTCAGGTGAGGCTCTAAACGACCCTACAACTGTTACTGGTAGGTAATCTGTCAATGGATGTTTCGCTACGGTACTGTTTGATACTGGAGCCGATAGGAGTTTCATATCCTTAATGTTCTGTAGTCTTCTAAGTGATATTCCCTATGCCTTAGAATCTAAATACACCATAGAATTGGCTGATGGTAAACAGATCCATGTAACACATATTCTTAGAGATTGTAAGATAGAGCTTGCTGGTCATACTTTCGCTATAGATCTTATGCCTATTACACTGGGAAGTTTCGACGTTGTTATAGGCATGGATTGGCTCTCTAATAAGCAAGCGGAAGTCATATGTCATGAGAAAATCATACGAATTCCTGTTGGTGACAAAATCCTTACAGTCAGAGGCGATAGAAGTGGTGCAGTGATAGGCATCATCTCCTACATGAAAGCACAAAAGTTGTTGCGAAAAGGTCGTTTGCTATTCTGGCACTCGTCACCGATAAACAACCGGAGGAAAGGAGAATGGAGGACATACCTGTGGTACGGGAATTTCCAGAGGTGTTTCCAGAGGATCTTCCTGGACTACCACCTCATCACAAGGTGGAATTCCAAATCAAACTGACTCCCAGTGCAGCCCCGATTGCTAGAGCACCTTATCGATTAGCACCGAATGAACTACAGGAGTTGTCATCACAACTCCAGGAACTTTTAGATAAGGGCTTTATTCGACCTAGCACTTCACCTTGGGGAGCCCCTGTCCTCTTTGTTAAGAAGAAAGATGGCACGTTTCGAATATGTATCGATTATAGGGAATTAAACAATGTCACAGTCAAGAACCGATACCCTTTACCTCGTATCGACGACTTGTTTGATCAGCTTCAGGGTTCAAGCTATTATTCGAAGATTGACTTGAGGTCTGGTTATCATCAACTTAGAGTCCGTGAAGAAGACATCTCCAAAACTACATTCCGTACTCGTTATGGTCATTACGAGTTCTTGGTCATGCCTTTTGGGTTGACTAATGCACCTGGGGAGGTTCATGGACCTCATGAACCGCGTGTGCAAACCCTATCTCGATCAGTTCATCATTGTGTTTATCGATGACATACTGATATACTCTAGGACCAAGGAGGACCATGAAGAGCACTTGCGATTGATCTTAGAACTATTGAAGAATGAGCAACTGTATGCTAAATTCTCCAAGTTTGAGTTTTGGATACGAGAAGTGCAATTTCTAGGTCACGTTGTTAATGAGAAGGAGATACATGTTGATCCTGCCAAGATTGAGGCGATAAAGAATTAGGCTATACCTAAAACACCGAGCGAGATAAGGCAATTTCTAGGGTTAGCAGGATATTACCGACGATTCATAGAGGGATTCTCTAAGATTGCACAACCTCTCACAGCATTGACTCACAAGGGAACGACATACAAATGGGGTGAGAGTCAAGAATCGGCTTTTCAGCTATTAAAACATAAACTCTGTAGTGCAACGATATTGGCACTGCCAGAAGGAACAGATGATTTCGTGGTGTATTGTGACACATCCATTCAAGGATTGGGTTATGTCCTGATGCAACGTGACAAGGTAATAGCTTACGCCTCGAGACAACTAAAAGTTCACGAGAAGAACTATACCACCCATGACCTGGAATTGGCTGCAGTAGTTTTTGCCTTAAAGATTTGGAGACATTACTTGTATGGTACCAAATGCACTATCTACACCGATCACAAGAGTCTTCAGCACATTTTTGAGCAAAAGGAGTTGAATATGAGGCAACGACGTTGGGTGGAGCTTCTGAATGATTATGATTGCGCTATCAAGTACAAACCTGGAAAGGCGAACGTGGTCACCGATTCCTAAAGCTAGAAAGAAACAGCTAAACCCTGGTGGGTGCGAGCCTTACAGCTTATAATCAGTACCCATCTGCCTGAATAGGTTAAGGAAGCACAAATAGAAGCCTTAAAAGAGGAAAATGTTAGTTCTGAGTCATTACGAGGAATGGATAAACAATTGATAGTGAAAGAGGACGGAATTCGGTACTTCATGGATAGACTTTGGGTGCCTGTCTACGGAAATCAAAGGGATTTAGTTATGAGTGAGGCACACAAGTCTAAGTACTCTATACATGCTGGATCTGACAAGATGTACCATGACCTAAAGGCGCACTACTGGTGGCCTAATATGAAGGCGGATGTAGCTACGTATGTGAGCAAGTGTTTGACCTGCTCGAAAGTAAAGGTAGAATACCAAAAGCCATCCGGACTTTTACAACAACCCGAGATACCAATGTGGAAATGGGAACAAATCTCCATGGATTTTATTACTAAATTACCCCGGACTAATACTGGTTATGACACAACATGGGTCATTGTAGATCAGTTGACAAAGTCTGCTCACTTCCCTGCAATTAAGGAAACGGATAAGATGGAGAAACTAACCCGACTGTAGCTTAAGGAAATCGTTTCGAGACACGGTGTACCGATCTCAATTATTTCTGACCGCGATGCTCGTTTCACGTCACATTTCTGACAATCACTACAAAAATCTCTGGGTACACGACTGGGTCTGAGTACTGCTTATCATCCACAAACTGACGGTCAGAGTGAGCGTACCATACAGACTTTGGAGGATATGCTACGTGCTTGTGTGATTGATTTCGGGAACAACTGGGAAGTTCACCTGCCATTGGTGGAATTTTCCTATAATAACAGTTATCACACTAGCATACAGGCAGCACCTTTCGAGGCTTTGTATAGGAGAAAATATCGATCACCAGTTTGTTGGGCAGAAATTGATGACAGTTAACTAACGGGTCCCGTGCTAATACATGAGACAACTGAGAAGATTATGCAGATACGGAACCGTATGGTTGCAGCGCGAGATAGACCGAAAAGTTATGCTGACAAGAGATTGAAACCTTTAGAGTTTTAGATTAGCGACAAGGTCTTATTGAAGGTCTCACCATGGAAAGGCGTAGTTCGGTTTGGCAAACGAGGAAAGCTGAACCCAAGGTATGTTGGACCATTTGAGATATTGGAAAGAATAGGTCCAGTGGCCTATCGACTAGCCTTACCTGATTCGTTGAGTGGAGTCCATGATGTGTTCCATGTTTCAAACCTGAAGAAGTGTCTATCTGACGAAACACTAATTGTACCACTAGAGGACGTTCAAGTGGATGAACAATTACGCTTTATCGAAGAACCAGTTGAGGTGATGGACCGTGAGGTGAAAACATATAAGCAAAGCAAGATACCCATAGTCAAAGTTCGTTGGAACTCGCGACGTGGACCAGAATTCATGTGGGAGCGTGAAGATTAAATGAAGCTTAAGTATCCTCAACTATTCGAGACGATGCCTACAGACAAAGGTATTGATTTAAATTTTGGGACGAAATTTCTTTCAACATGGGGATGATGTGACAACTCATCCAAAACTCACTAGATTTTGATTTTTGTGTGCCAGTGCAGTAGACTAGTGATGGAACACTCTCACCATGTAACGCAATTTTCGGGACGAAAATTCTATCAACATGGGAATAATGTGACATCCGGTAATTTTCCGTTACCAAAACTCCGTTAGTTCCGTTAAGTCTTGCATACACGTGTCATAAGTACACACTAGTTGTCGTTGAACGTTGGTGACCTAATAATAATAATCTATGATAAACAATTATAATCTAATTAATAATGTTGATTATTAGTTGTGATTATGTGATTCATGAGTTTGCAGATTTTAAATATTTATTTTGTAGATTTTACGCGATAAGGTGACTATGTGTCGTATGTATATTTATGTGTTGTGTGACTTGTTGTATATGTCTAGGATTATTGTTATTGGTTAATAATACTTGTGTTTGATAGTTAAAAACTATTTAAAAATAGTAGAAAGACTAGTTTTTATAAAATAAATAAAAGGGGTTATTTTGTAAAAGTTCTAAGCTAATACTTACAATAATTAATCAAAAATCAGCCCTAATCCCACCCCAAACCCCCTATTCGGCCGCAACTCTCTTCCGCATCCTCTCTTTTTGCGAATTTGATCCAAGAGCAAGCATACAAGTCGAAATTCAAGTGATTTCAAGTTGTACAAGTTGATTTCAAGTGTAAATCACCATCTAAACTCATCTAAAGGTTAATATTATGTTGTTTTTGCGAATTTTGTGTTCTGGAGGAGCCCTAATCCGAAAATCTTGATGATGATATGAAATTGATGGTTAATCCACGTTAGTATTGTTGTATTGATACTAGATTGTATGTTAATTGCAATTATTGACGTGAATTTGGATGTTCTTGCCAAATTAGGTCAAACTAGAAACTTGATTTGGGGAAACTTCATGATTAATCAAATTGATGGTTGTTTGATGATGTTATGATGTTAGTTTGGTTGGATGAATGCTAGAATACATTGATCTTGCAAGAAATTGGTTAATTGAAGGTTTTGTTCATAGGTTACTAATAATAGTAACTTTATTTGCATGATATGGTGATTTGATGATGAAGTGATGTTGTTGATGTGTTTAGGATGACATATGTATACTAGATTGATGATATGTATGCTAGAAAACCAAGAATGGATAATGTAGTTCATAGATTTCCAAAAGTAGTAACTTTTTAGATATGGGATTGATGAATTATGATATGTGGATGTTGTTGATCTTGCATAGATGTTATTATGAACTTGATATGGCATATTATTGATGAATGCATGTAAACATTGGGTGTTTGATAGATTATGGGATGTGCTTTCCCAAAAGGGAAACTTTATTTGCACAAAGTTTATAGGAGGATTGTTTGAGCATGTTGGGACATTAGGAGCATGTTAGAATGTCCATGAATGATTTCTAAGGTGATAGAACTTGTTAAATAGGTTGTATGGAATGTCTATCTGGTTATGTGTGATTTATGTACTTTGATGATCATGTATGATATTGAATGTGGATTAGTAACTAGGACATCATGTTTGGAACTGGAAATTGATCATCTTGGTGTATGTGGTAAGGAATGGACATGTTGAAAGTGTTGTTGGTTAGTATGGATGATTAATTAATACATTATCTGTTTTGGCCTATTTATAATAATTCATAGCTATGTGTCATATGAGTAGGTTATGCATGATTTGATCTTGTATGATCTATGATATTGTTTGTTAATTGGTTTACAACACATAATGTCACCAACGGGTCAAACGGGTCAACTGGGTCAAACATGTGTGTTTTAGGAAACCCTGAGTCTTTGGTTTTGGTGTACTTAAGGTTTCATATGTTCTCTTTTTACACATACTCATGTACTTACATGATCTAGGTAACCTCTGAAGGTTGTCTATCCACTCTTTTCTTCCAAGTAAACTCTAAGTACTCATTACGCATATCAGGTGAGTTCATGCCCCACTATTTATTTAACCTCTTTTGGGGGAGATAGCATACTGGTAATTTACAAACGCTTTATGTATTTAAGTTGTGTATAATATTAATATAGTGCCGTTTACCATGGAAAATTCCTCACACTTTCGAATTGTTAATATTGACTAGCGGGGAAACTTGGGTAGTACTACTGGATCTGACGAGCCCCACCTGTGTGACTCGAGATCAACCGGGTGCAATTTGTCCTATGAACATTTATCACGACCTGGTAAGTCGTGGCAGGAGGCAAAAACTATCACAGTCAGCTTTAATTGCGAAATCACTATGAATTAATATTTATTGTTAATAGACTAGCTATCTGTTACAATACACTGCTTATATATCATAATTGTTAAACTGTTTATGTTTATACGCCAACTCTTGAACTCACCAACCTTTGTGTTGACATTTTTAGTATGCTATTCTCAGGTCGATAATTCAGCTTGCCAGTAGGAGCACATCACGAGTCCAGCATGCATTCTAAGGATTTAAATTATAAGCACAATTACTTGTCTTTTAATTATGGGTTTCAAATATTTGGATGGCGCATGTTTTGCCATATTATGCATTTATATACTTTGGGTTTGTCTTATTTACAAAACGCTTCTGCATGGTTTTAAAGTTTGAACTTTGATTTGTTTTATGTCAAACATGGCATGTAGAGTCGTTCTGAGTAACTATTGACTGTGATCCTGGTTTGTTCACACGCCTCGCGGTAAAACTCCACACGTGGATTTTGAGGGTGTGACAATATATAGCTTAGACTTGTGTAGGTTAGATAGACTTGTATGAATCTGCTACTTACACATTGTAATTGTCTTTACTAATATCAATAAACTCTATGAATTTTGTTGATAATGTGCTTTGATTTGATAACTTTGTTTGTATTGCATTGAATTCTTCACTAATATCATCACAGATCTATACATTTGATCCTATCAAATGGTATTAGAGATGTTGGTAGAGTGAATTGAGTTTTTATCAAACTTTGAAAACTCAAATTTCACTTAATTCTGTGATTGATAAGCAATTCAATTGAAATATTGTCGATTTCAGTGTGTTTAATCATCATAAACATGAATTGAACCATAATTAGCAGTCAAATTCATCAAAATTCAGAGAATTAGTCGAATTTAGGTTTGAAATGTGTTCATCTTTGTAGAACTGAAATTTGAGATATTCACTGATTTGTTGTTGATAATCAAAGAAATTGAAGTTAGAAGATTGTTTATCGGCATTAAATCTACTTAATTGGAAGATTTCAATCCAATTCATCAGTTTTGATTAATTTCAGAAAAATTGAGTTCCTTACATTCATAAGAACATGATGAAAGTGGCGTACGAGGGTTGAAAATTACTGAAAATTGCCTAAGTATTTACGCGCTTGACCACTGTGCAGGCACTTTACCACTGTGTAGGCGGTTTTCAAGCTAGATGGTTTACAACTGTTGAGGAGTATTTCTACTGTGAGCTCAAGTAATTCAAGACGCATCAAAACTGTTGAGACGCATCAGAACTGTTTGGGCATTTGTGACTCCCAGATGTCTGACAACTGTTCAGACGGATTGCAACTGTTCGAGCGTTTCAACTTTAGGCGTTTTTGGAAATTTTTCTAAGGCAATCCCTTAGACGGTTTTTGTTCAAATTCAGAAGTTAAACAACTTTTGGGATGTTTCTCGACTGTTCAGGCGCATCATTTTAATTCATTCTTTAACTCAAAAATTTTAAAATCAAAAAAATATAAGAATGGTGAAATCAGAAGACTTAGAAAATAGAGTTCCTAAACTTAAAAACAGAGCTGATTTCAAAAATTGTTCACTTAGATTAAAACATCATTTGAATCCCATTGACACTGATCTTTGGAAAACTATTGAAAAAGGACCATACATTCGAATAACCACTGATGGGCCTGACAGAGGTTTTGTATATACTAAAGATTCATAAGAACCCTACCATGAAGATGGTTTGCAAGGAGATGATTTGAAAAAGGTCAAGAATGATATCAAAGCATACTCCTTGATGTGTAAAGGACTACCTTTGGAAGTTCTAGCAAGGCTTGATGGATATCAGACTGGATATACCATGTATAAAGCCTTCAAAACCATTTGTGAAGGAGGAAAAGAGATTCAAAACCTCAAGAAACAAAAGTTGAAAACGCAGTTAGAACTGTTTCAACATTTGTCTTGTGAAACAGTAAACCAGATGATGAACAGATATGTTCAGCTCACAACTGAGATGTCAACAGCTGGCATCAAGCCTGATCTTGAAGATCTAAATCTCAGACTACTTAATGTTTTACCCTCATCATGGAAACAAACAGTAACATTGCTAAAGCATACTGAGAAGTTCCCAATGGATTTAGATCTGCTTATTTCCAAGATAGAGTCTGTAGAAATTGATGAAAGCTCAAGGAACAATGATAGAGCAGCATCAATGTCACAGTATCAGTTTGTTGCTTCTCCTGCGAACTCTGTTGAAAATGCATTCATGGCAAAGAGTGAAAATGTTCCAGAAGAAGATGGAGACTTATTTGTTGGAGCATGATTCTTCACTGATTCATCATTCACTAGTGTTCCTGCTTCTACAACACAGTCTCATCCTCAATCTCCTCCTAAATCTCAAAGTTCAAATGTTCAAACAGAGACTCCATCAACTAAATCTCAAAGGTAGCCACTTAACTCAGTTAGAACTTGTTTTGCAGGATTTGTTTGAGATGGATCCTGAAGATGTTGAAGAGATGGATCTGAATTGGCAGATGCTGATGATTGCCTATAGAACACAAAAACAGTCATATGTCAACAGGAAGTACAAGCCTAGTGCTAACAAAACTGTTGGTTTTGACAAGTCAAAGTCAAGGTGTTTTAACTGCAACAGTTATAGACATTTCTCCAGAGAATGCAAAGCTCCAAGGAATAATAGAGGAAATGCTCAATCAAGTTCTAGAAATCAAAGGTTTCAATCAGCTCAGAAGACTTTCCAAAAGCCTTATCAAAGTCTTCCTATGCCTGAGCTAAAAGATGAATCAAATCATCTGATGAGCCCAAGAATGCTCTTGTAGTCAGCATTAAAGAAGGTTATGATTGGAGTGCATATGCTGAACAATTCACTAATGATCTGACCTCAAGTCTATCTCTTGTTGGAGAAATTCAGGGGGAGGATTAGTCAGAGAATAGTGATCCAAAAGTAGAAGGTGAGAATGAAGAAGATGACTATGATTGGAGTGACAACTCTGATCCTAAGGAGGATACAGATGAAATAGCTCTAATGGCATAATTTGATCAACCAAAGGTTGACACTTCATCCTCAAACTCTGAAACCTCATCTCCAAAATTTCCTGCAATACCATCTGATGTGAGAGAGAAACTGTGCACTAAATCATGCTTTGAACATGTTGAATACTATCGAAGTTATTAATATAAAATCTATGAGAAATTGAAACAAGAAGAGTCAATGAATAACAAATTAAAATCTGACCATAAAACAGCAGATCAAAAGATAATTTCTCTTCAAACATCATGGAACAAAATGATAAAAGAATTAGAAATTGCGTCTAAACAATTGGAAGAGATGATCAAAAATCTTGAACAGGAGAAGATAGCACATGCTGCTACTCAAATGGATCTTGCTAAAGTTAAAAGTTCAAAAATGATAGTTGAAAAACTGGTGAGTGAGAGAAAAGATAAACAGAAAGCAGGATTAGGATTCACTCATGAACCTATGCATGAATCAATAACAAACACTTTACCAGTGAACTTTAATACGCATGATCATTCTCCTGAGAATATAGATAAACTCAAAGCCTTTCAGAACAAAAACAAGAATTCTAAATGTGAAGAAGAAAAAGATGATGTAAGAGTTTTTGTTGAAAATGATCAAGAAAAGATTAAAAATGGTCATCCAATCAAGATAAAATCTTATGAACCTAAACAGACAAATCAGAACACTTCTCATCATATTCATTCTGTATTGGAAGAAGTGAAAGTTAAAAGCAAAGATAAAGGTAAACATCAGGAAGAAACATTAGAACATTCAAACTCTGTTAATTTAAAATAAAAATATAATGAAAAAGAATCTTCACCTGAAGATGTTCAATCTGAAAGTAAACCAAGTTCTTCTAAAACAAAGAAGAAGAAAAAAATTATCTAAAACCAAAACTGAACAAAACAAAAGTTTAGAAAATCTTATCAAACCAACAAATCAGGCAACTAAACTCAACCCTATAAAATTTGTGTCAGCTGGTTTGTTAAATATGAACTCTCTTCAACAAAACAACATAAGTCCTATGGACAAATCTCACTCTGATCTGAAAACGGGTTCAGATTCTAAGACTTCCACTGTCACAAAAAGATTTGTTCCTAAGAAATTAAAGAAGGAAGTTCATGAACAAAAGATGAAAAGTAATTTTCAAAGAATAAAATGTCAACTCAGAATGAAAGAAAACTCAAAATAACAATTTAACTTTTTGATGCCAAAATATAAAAATGAATCAAATATAGTGTCAACATCAAAAGTAAACAAGCAGTTGTGAAAGAACAATTATGTGAGGCCAAAACAAATTGTGAAAGAACAATTCATACCAAGATCTGTAAGATTGACTAATAAAAATGTTTTTCATCAATACTTTTCAAAAATTGATCACTCAAATGATATGAATGTTCACAAAAATAATCCACAATAATTTCATAACAAGATTGGTAAATTCATTAAGAATAAACCTAATTTAAATAATCTTCATTTCAAACAATTTACCATTGTTGATAAATATGGAAAACCCAAGACCATCCCGGCTTGGGTAGATATCTCAACTTAATTTTCTTGTTATGCAGGTACGCTCGAGAAGACCACTCAATACATGGTATGTGGATAACGGGTGTAGACGTCACATGACAGGCAATCCTTCCTTGTTACAAGACTTTAAGTTAAAGGATGGAACACATGTCACCTTTGGTGGTGATACGAGTGGCAAAATAATAGGAGAAGGAACAGTATCAAATGGGATAATAAGCTTTGACAAAGTCAACTTCTGTTCACAGTTGAACTTTAACTTTTAAGTGTATCCCAAATATGTGATAAATCATACTCTGTTCTATTTGATGATTCTTTCTGTTATGTTTTGAAGCTAGGTTTTCAGATAAGCATGGATTGGGTAATTGTTAAAGCTAAAAGGGATAGAGATGTATACAAGCTGGATATGTCTCAAGTTGATCCTTCAACATAAACAACTTGCCTAATTGCTAAAGCATCAAATGATGAAAGCCAGCTTTGGCATAGACATCTCGGACATTCAAACTTCAAGAACATGAACAAGCTTGTAGCAGGAAATCATGTCATCGGAGTTCCATCTAAGAAGTTTGCAACAACTGATCACTGCTCAGCATGTTTGAAGGGAAAGCAACACAGAGCGTCTTGTAAGACCAAGCTGATAAACTCAAATTCCAAACCTCTATAGATATTACACATGGACCTCTTTGGACCAATAAATGTAAAGAGTATTAGAAGAAAATCATATTGTCGAGTTATCATTGATGACTATACAAGATTTTCATGGGTTTTCTTTTTACATGCTAAATCTGAAACGGCTGAATACTAAAAGAATTAATCATTAAAGTTGAAAATCAACTGGAACACAAAGTGAAAATAATAAGAAGTGATAATGGTACAGAATTCAAAAATGCTAACATTGAAATGTTTTGTGCAGAGAAAGGAATAGCTCATCAGATCAGTGCTAGCAGAACTCCTCGACAAAATAGAGTTGCTGAAAGGAAGAATAGAACACTGATTGAAGCTGCTCGTTCTATGTTAGCCGATGCAAAGATTCTTATCACTTTCTGGGATGAAGCTATATCAATTGCGTGCTTCGTTCAGAATAGAACTTTAATTGTGAAAGATAAAATGAAAACTCTTGATGAGTTAATGTTTGGCAGGAAACCAAATATAAATTTTCTAAAATTTAAAGCAAAATCTGCTAATGGGTTTTTCGTTGGATACTCATCTGTTTTAAAAGCCTATCGAGTTTATAACTCTAGGACAAGTATAATTCTTGAAACATTCAACATTAAATTTTTGGAAAATTCTTTTCCATCAGTTTCAAATGGCCTGCTTAGTTATTTGATTTAGATTCACTGCCAAATTCTCTTTAAGCTAACTTGTTTAATCAATCGAACTTTCTTGATTCTACAGGTAAGAAGAGCTCTAGAGGAGATCTTGGGTCTTTCAGTGAGGATTCGGATTCTGACGACCCAGATGATTCAAGCCCAGATTACTCATTCTTCTCATTTGTCAAGGACTCAACAATCAGATTCAATGACAATGATCAAGCTAATCAAGCTTCAGATCATTCAGTTTCATATGATCAAAAAGAATCATAACCATTTCCTAATGATGGTAATGAGTTTTTACAACCTAAGTCCAGAACATCATCTATCTCTGGTGATGAACTTGATACTGGTAACTTTGATTACTTTATCAACTCACCGACTCAAGTTCCAAACTTCAATCCACATTCTTCTAACCTACTGAATCAGCTCTCCAACTTGAATCAAACAAATCTGGATGTTAATGTTCAAAGTGATGAAATTCCAACATCTCTTATTCACAAGAACCATCCAACATCACAGATTATTGGTCCAATGAATGAAAGAACAACAAGGAGTAAAATCAGAACAAGCAAACCTGTGCTTATACTTTTCTTTTCTTTCTCAAATTGTTCCTAAAAAAGTTACCGAAGCATTATAGGACAATGGTTGGATTGAAGCCATGCAAGAAGAATTACTTCAATTCCGCAAACAAAAAGTGTGGAATTTGGTGGAATTACCTGAAGGAGAAAATGCAATAGGCACAAAATGGTTGTTTAGGAATAAAACTGATGATCGAGGGATAGTCATAAAAAACAAGGCGAGACTACTTGCCCAAGGATACACACAGAAAGAAGGAATTGACTATGATGAAGTATTTGCTCTAGTTGCAAGACTCGAATCCATTCGTGTCTTCCTGGCTTATGCATCATTCATGCAATTCAAGGTGTATCAAATGGACATGAAAGGTGCATTCTTGTACGGTCAAATCACTGATGATGTGTATGTGAAGCAACCTCTAAGCTTTGAGGATGCAAAATTTCCACATCGAGTGTACAAGCTTAGCAAAGCTTTGTATGGACTTCATCAAGCACTTAGAATCTGGTATGAGACATTGTCACAACACTTGATCCAACATGGCTAACTTTATTCATAAGAAGGATAATGATGATCTCTTATGTGTGCAAGTGTACGTTGATGATATAATATTTGGTTCTACTAGTCCAAAACTGTACAATGAATTTGAAGAAATCATAAAGTCTTGTTTCCAGATGAGTTCTATGGGAGAAATCAATTTCTTCCTTGGATTGCAAGTTTAACAATCTGCAGATGGTATATTCATCAATCAAGAGAAGTTTGTTGACAAACTCCTGAAGAAATTGAAACTGCAAGATTGTCAGTCCATAAGAACTCCAGCTGACGTAAACACCAAGATTGGGCCTGATCCCAAAGGAAAAACGGTTGACCAAACGTTATAGAAATGATTGGTTCTTTGATGTATCTTACTGCATCAAGACCAGACATAATGCATGCTGTTTGTGTCTGTGCTAGGTATCAATCAGACCCGAAAGAATCCCACTTAATTGTTGTCAAGAGGATATTCAGGTATCTCAAAGGTAAACCAGCTCTAGGGCTTTGGTATCCTTACGAGGGAAACTTTGAGCTACATGGATATACAGAGAGTTATTATGGTGGATGCTGCCAAGATAGAAAATCTACAACGGGTGGTTGTCAGTTTCTTGGTCCCCGATTAGTCTCGTGGCAATGCAAGAAACCAACGAATGTCTCTCTTTCAATTGCAGAAGCTGAGTACATAGCTGCATCAGCAGGATGTTCTCAAATCCTTTGGTTGCAAAACCAACTGCTGGATTAAGCGTTCAATTTTCTTAAAACACCCATTTACATTGATAACACTGCTGCTATGTTCATTACAGCTAATCTAGTTCAAAATTCAAAAACAAAACATATCCAAATTCGATATCATATTCTCAGAGATAACTCTAAAAAGGTTTAATCATTTTTATTCAAATTGCAACTGAAAAACAGTTGGCAGATCTATTTACTAAAGCCATCCTACTAGGACGGTTTGAGTACTTAGTGGAGTCAATTGGTCTTATTAACCATGTCTAAACCTGGTTTCTAAGTTCTTATTTTAGTTCTTTGAATCTTATTATGATCAGAACCCTCGCTAAACCAAAAGGTCATCATAAGTGATCCTGTCAAATTTATTTGCCTGATTGTACTTTGTGTGTGTGTGTATCTTTTATAGAAAAACCAAATACAAAAATAGAAAACTCAAAAATTAAAGATAAAAATTTAAAACAAAAACAAAAATAGTCTTTCTTTATTTGTTATTTCATTTTTAGGACTGGATCTGTTTTTGCAACATGTGAAAAATGATAGTACATTCATGAGATCAGTTGCATACTTCACACGCTAATAAAGTCTGACATGATCAGATATGATGTGTAGACAATATCATGCTAGTATACTGAAAAAGTAAATTCTTGTGATTAAACTAAATCATCTATGCTTGTATCTGTGCTCATCTATGTACTTTTGAGTTGAATTAGCTTATTAAATTGATTGCTTGTTAAGTTACAATACTCACACCTGATGGTGATATGACTAATCATGAAATCTGTTCCAAGCATCATCTCACATCTTTCTTATAAGTCATCATAGACCAGAAGTGCTGAGATATCCTCTGTTGTAAGTGATTACAAACCTGGATATTCTCCTTTGATGCAAAAGATGCCAATGTGCACAACCCATTCAAATGGATGGTTAGAGTTGATCAAATGGTTATCCATGATCATTCTCTGTTAAATAAGTAACATGAACTCTGATTATGCATATTTTTAGGTAATAAGTTGAGAATGTGTCTTGATGATAGTTGATCTCTCTAAGTCTTTGTTTGAGTCACATCATGTCATATTTAACACTACCCTAATCAATCCAAGAATTGAAAAGGTAAGTGAGCTGATCCTTTTGTCAAAAACACTCATTTTCTGCCCTTAGATCTTGTGTCTCCTTTGCTGTGATGTCACGGACCTGGACCACACTTGTTCTGGATTTATTCATTGTCTATGACTATTCACACTTTATTTTATTTTAATGTTCTGATCTTAACTGATATGATCTCACTACAAACAATGATTCTATTGTAAATATTTGATTTTGATTATGCTTTAATTTTGTTTTTATGCATGTTTTCTGTGTATGGGCAATTTAACAATGATAAGTGTGATCTTATTGTGTTACCATGAGAAACTTCTAAGTTTATAAAACTTAAAAGTTTAGGGGGAGTAATAAATGTAAGAGTTTTCTCAGAAAATCAAAATTAAATTGTTGAATGGAAAGAATGATGCTATATATTCAAAGTATGTGTGTGTTTGATAATGTAAAATTTTCATAATGATAATATGAACCTATATAAATTTGCAAGTGGAAAAGCTTCTTACAAAAGTTGAAAACAAGACAATTTAATAATTTTCAGACTAAAATGAAGGGAAAATTACTTTTAAATATTTAAATTAAATAAAACGGGTTAAAATGGCAAAAGTGAAAATTGAGGGTCAAAAATGTAAATTGTGAGAAAAATTCAAAATTCTAAAAATTATTTGAATATTAGTATGTGAACAGTGCTAATAAGTCTAAACAGTGTTCAGATGAAAGATGTGAAAAATGCAAGTGTATTGAACCTCATGTGTCTAAACAGTGACCATAAGTCCATTTAGGTGTATGATGAAATTTCAGAATTTTTACAAGTGTTTAGGCGGTTCTTATAAACCCATGCGCCTGAACAGTTGTCAACAGTCTGAGAATTTGGTTAAGTGTTAGGCGGTTCATCATTCCCATGCGTCTACACAGTACCAAGACGGTTTGTGTAAAATTTACCAAGTGCTGGACGTTTCTATAGATACATGCGGCTGAACAGTGCTCAACCAGCTGAACAGTTCAGAACCGTCTGAACAGTCTCATATGGCTGAACAGTTGTCACGCATCTAACCCCAAACGCCCAAACAGTGCTCATGTGTCTAAAATTTTACACTTAGTATATAAAAAACACTTCTCATTTTTTCACTCGTTCACAAACTCAGACCCTTAAACGCATTCGATTCCTTTTTCACTCAGTTCACTCAAATTGTCATTTGTTTCTGAAAAATTCTTATTTGATAGTGTATATATGTGATTTACGAATGTAAGTTCACTGAATAAATCATTTCATTTCAAGTTTTAGATTCAAAATAGGTCAGACGGTTCTAGTCTGTTTAGACGTTTGGAAACCTAATACTTGAAAAATTCTAAAATGATTAATCAAAATGAATCTAAGAACTTAAATTGATCACATATTGTTGATGTACATTGAATTTCGAATATTTTGACATATAAAACTGTTGTTTTCAGGAACATCGATTTCATGGTGTTCATCTTCGTTCGAATGAAGAAGATGAACAGTTCAAAATTTGAAAATATTTTTTTAATAAAAATTAATTAAATAATTTTTAAGAACTTAATTGAATAATAACTTTGATCAATGATAAGTGAATTAATTTGTTTTAAAACAATGATACAACAAAGTGTATTTAATATGATTATGACAGAATTTTAATTAGTTCTAGAAAATGATTAAGTACACTTGATGTTAAATAAAACCTAAGTGTTTTAAAACATAATAATTCCTTAATATTATTTCAAAGTTTAATAAAATCAAATCATTTCAAATACATCTAGATATCTAAATCTGTGTGTATATTTGTGCAGATGGCTGAACTAAAATTTGATCTAAAGCACAATGTAGTTGCTTACATAGATGAAGAAAATACAGAGGCCACTGGCTATGAGGAAATGATTAGATTCTTGCTGAGGAGTAAATATGTATATGCCATGTGTGCAAGGCCTATGATCCATGAAAGACTGATCAAAAGATTTTGGAGAACAGCAGAGGTTAAAAGAGATGAGACTGGAAATAAAGTTGTGAGAGCATTTATTACTAATGATAAAATGCTTCAAGTCTCTGAGCAAGCAATAAGGTTAGCTCTTAGATTAGGGGAGAATGACCCTGAAGATTTATCAGAGTATACATTCAATGAATATAGGGATGTATTTATACAGATGGGTCACCCTGACCATTCCCCCAAGAAGCAATTCTTTAGGGCCAGGGTGTATAACCACTGGAAGTTACTCTGCTATATCTTTCAACAATGCATGTCCAAGAGAAGTACTGGTTGGGGTTCATTCCCAGTGGCCATTGCATCCTCCATTATAGCCTTAGCCACCAAAAGAAGATTCAATATGGCTATGCGGATGATGAATGGATTTATCTTCAATTTAGAACGAGGAAGGAGAAACAAATACTTGATGTATCCAAGGTTTCTTCAACTGCTTATTAATGAAGATCATCCTGATTTATATGTTGATGGAGTTGAAGGTGATAAACTGCAGCTGGAACACATGTTTGAAGTTTTTTACAAAAGACTTGCAGTTATCACAGGTGCTCCAAACATTCCTCTTTTTTACTACATGAGAAATGTAGCAATGGATAATGTCGATATCAATCAACAACACTTCCATTTATCTGAAGATGCGCCAATAGATCAAAATGATCTTATTGAAGATGTTGTTGATGAGATGGTTAATGATGAAGATCAAGATGATGATGATGATGAAGCTGCTGAAAGCTCATCAGATGATGATGATGAAAGTGATGATGATGATGCTGCTGACGGTGCAACAGAAGCACATCAATCAGTTAGTAGTGAATGGACTGTTTCTGATAATGCTACTTAGACTCAAGATTTAGGTGAAGGAACATCTGGTGATGTTATTAATGATGAATCTTTGAATGAAGCACAAGATGATGTTAATGTGCAAGATGAATCTACTGTTCATGAAGAAGATGCTCAAAATCAAACCTTTGATTTTGATTTTATGGAAGCCGTACTTTCTGAGCCTGTCTTTCAAGGCACAGCACATGGAGAATCTAAAGATATGCCAGCCTTTACAGCACAAAATGCGTGCATACAGACTGATGACATTTTAGATGTTAATGAGCAAGAAAAATTAAAAGAAGAAAACCTTGCTCAAGAAAGAATTATAGATGAGTTGTAAGTTGAAAATGACAAATTGAAAGAGTTAAACTTGTCTCTTGAAAAGAAAATGAATATGTTGAAAGAAGAGAATGAAAAGCTAAAAGAAGAAAGTCAAAGCAAAGATGAAAAACTGGTTATGCTTGCAAAAGACAAAGAAGATGTCATAAAGAACTTTGAAGTAATGATAAGAGACTATGATCTTCTTGAAGAGAAATACAAGAAATTATCTAAAGAGAATGAAATGTTAAAAGATTAGCTGAGCAAGTCAAAGGAGTCTCAAAAGACTAACTCTCCAGATATTGTTGTTGTATCTGAGATGACTCCCATTGATGTTGAAAGAGCTCCTGAGATTGAGAAAGGAAAGAGGAAAATAGATGATATAAAGGATCCAGTTGTACCTGAATCTTCTACAATAATGCAACGAATAGAAGAAGTTAGTGAGGGAGAAGTGCATGAAGAACAAGAGCAAACAACTCAAGAAAAAATTGGTGCTCTAGAAGATATGGAAGAAGAGTATAGTGATGATTGGTATGATGAAGTACTAGATGATGAGGATATTGCTGAAGCTCATTTTGGAACAACATGTTCTCCACTTGAGCCAATTCTAGAACAGGGTGAAATACCTCAAGACTTTGAAGATAGATATAACTATCTTGTTAGGATGAAGTACAACCGTGTATTTTTGGATGGGCTAACGGTTTTTCAAATTAATGATGAATATGAGAAATGTATTGCAGCTGAGTCAGTCACTCCAATCGATCCAAATGAGATAGTTGTAGAACATGGAGAGTGGAATAGAGCACAAGAGAGCATAAACATTGAGGAAGTGCCTAAATTTGAGCTGCATCTCCCTGACCCTGATGAAATGAGTATACCAGCTTTAGGATCTTGGTTGCAGGCATGAAATTATCCATGGAAAAGATTACAAGACTTCAATCTGTCTCGTTGAGGAATCTTGTCAGAAGCTTTCAGCAAAATGAAAAGCAGCCGAACAAAATGATCATTCTTGACACTGACAATCCTCAATATTTGGATATTACAAAAAGAACAAGGATTCTAAAGCCTCAGGAGATAAAGCAAATGGCTCAAAATACTAGTGCTCATGAAAGTAGAAGAGAGCTGATCAAGATGTTTTCTGGTTCGGAGAAACAAGCATATAAAGCTTCTTCTGAACAGAAACAATTATTTGATAGTGCTAGATCTACGGGTGATTTGGTTAGAAATGTTTTGCAAAAAGGACAATCAGTTGCTGAACTTCTGAATGCAAGCATTGCTCCAGACTTTACTAACCAAGTCAAGATTATCGCATAGAAGTGTGATGAGGTTTTTGATGCATTTTTGATAAAAAGAGTAAATGTTGTATGTGATGTTTATCATTTTTACTCTAGCATCATTAAGCTTCCAGTGCAAGATCTGAAAGAGTTGAATAAACTACCACTTATCAATCCATTTGGAGCTAAAAGAGGTGATATGTTTGTTGAACTTTTACGAAGAGGTATATCGAGAGCAAATAATTTCCTTCAAACAAGATGTGATCAAGAAGATAAGTAATACTTAACTATGTTAAAGAAGAATAAAAAGATAAAGGGGTTACAATCTGAGGAAGAACATTTCTTGGTTGAATTCCGTGACCAATATTTTGAAGCAGTCGTAACACCGGGCTTTAAGGTGATTGATGGTACCCAAAGTCCAAACCAATACTTAGATGGTTTTATAACATGGAGACGTTTGAGCTTAAGTTGGTCCGAAATCTCGAACAATGGGATGAGGACATTATCATACTCTTTGGTGCATTTGAGCTCAAATTGCTTCATCCGAGTTATATTTCATTTCTCTCGGTACAGAAGTTTGAAAAAGTGTCTTCTGAAGTTGCTGAGCAAGACAAGAAGTATTTGCTTTCCATCATTAACGTGATGAATGCAGCTATGGATAGAATTTATCTGAGAAAAGCTCTTGCTTATGGAAACATCGTGAAGAAGGACATAAAAGATATAGAGTTCATGCGCATTTCAGGAAAAGGTGTATTGGAGGTATCCTCGAAGGAAAGTTCAAAACCCATCGAGTTATACACCAATATTAATATTACAGGACTATCAAAAGATACCTTTGAAAGAATGAGTCAAATGGAGATTAAAACGAATGAAACAAGACGAGAACAGGGCATTCTTGCTAGCAAGTTTAAGTCTGCAATAGCTAATGCCTTAAAAGATCAAGTATTATTCAAGAAGAAGCCAATGTTCAAAATCAAAGAAAAGCCTGAAGATTTTTTTGATGTTTGAATATTGAAGATTGAAGATTAAAGAAGATTGAAGATTAAGAGAAGACTGAAGACTGAAGATCAAGTGAAGATCAGAAAATGAAGACAATAGAAGAACAAGCCAACAAGTCTGAAGATTTTGAAGACAGAAGACAATGTAAATCTTAGGGGGAGTATTGTTAGTACTTCTTTAAAGATTAATATTTTGTCTTTATGTGTCTTTTTTATGTTTTTGTCATAGTATGGAGACTAGTCTTATAATTAGTTAGTTCCTTTGTTTATTGATAGTATATATAGCTTATACTTGTGTTGGTTAGATAGACTTGTACGAATCTGCTACTTACACATTGTAATTGTCTTTGCTATTATCAATAAACTCTGAATTTTGTTGATATTGTGCTTTGATTTGATTACTTTGTTTGTATTGCATTGAATTGTTCACTAATATCATCACAGATCTATACTTCTTATCCTATCATCTATAGATATATATATATATACATGTACATACATACATACATATATATATATATATATAGGTATATGTACATATATATATGTATACATATATACATATATACATACATACATATATGTATGTATATATACATGTATACATATATATGTATACATATATACATATATACATACATACATACATACATATATGTATGTATATATATATATGTATGTATCTATATATATACATATATACATACATACATACATATATCTATGTACGTGTGTGTGTGTGTGTATATATATATGTATATATATATATATATATATATATATGTACTCACACCAAGATACACCTACAATACAGAAAAGTGATTATACACTCATAGTATTACAAACATACAATGTATATATACCTGTAAGGATTCCTATAAGTCTGATGCAGCCAAAACACTCTAAGTCTTCCTGCATGCTGCACAGAACATGAAGTAGAAATGCTTCGAAAGTTTTACACTTCAGAAATATTCTAAGTGTAAAATCTTCCGAAGCCAAGACCAATATCTTCCGAAGCCAGAAATGAAGTCTTCCGAAGCTTCAGAGACAAAGTCTTCCGAAGCCAAAGAACCAAGACAGATTCTTCCGAAGACTTTTATCATACATGCTTTTATCAGATGTACATTTTCTGTAAAGCTGAACCACTTTACCGCTGCCCACTCTGGTTGGTCACCAACTTGCATGAGTTGGCGAAAAGGTCCATGCTTTAGGAAAACTGTACATTGACGTCTTGGGGTCAAACCTTTCTACTTTATGTACTTTTATCCTTTTTGTAATATATTAGAAGTGAGCTATGGCATGTCATAGTCACTAGTCAAAATGCAATCTGCCTTTTGACTCTACATGGATTTTCTTGTCTAGTTCATGTATCCAGCTAGCCTTCAAAGTATGGCCATCTGTAGGTTGTAGTATATAGTGTCTCAATCCTTGTAACTTAGTAGAGGTGCATGCTTATGCTTGAATACTTCTCACTTTGAACTATACATTATCCTTGAAAACCAATTACTTGTGTTGTTATCTTGTTCTGTTATGTTCTAAGTTTACTTGGGTTCTTTGCATCACCATAACCAGTTCCCCATTTGATCTGTTAAGTGTTCTAATACAATCTCCTCATTGTGTTGTTGTGTTTTAAGTGCCACCCTTCAACCAGTCCTGCATTTCGTATCAGATCTTTCCAGGCTCTTGATATAAGATCTCACCATCTTAAGATCCCTCACACACACAAAATACTTAACAACTCAAATGGCAGCTCTGTGTAAAGCTGATATGACCCAGTCCCCACTGATCACTCCTAAAGACTTTGACACATGGTGCACAAGAATGGAAGGCTTCATCAAGTGTCAAGATTCAAGGATGTGGGACTCAGTTGTTAATGGTCCCTTCATACCAAGCACTACTTCTGCTACTGGTAATCATATCATCCTAAAAGATGTGGATGATTACTCTGAGGAAGACAGGAAGAGAATAGAGCTCGATCAAAGGGCCATGACTTGTCTTCAAGCTGCTCTTCCAAACTCCATCTACAGAGGCTTCAAGAAGTGCAAGACAACTAAAGATTTATGGGAAGCACTGAAGCTCATGTATGAAGGATCCAAGGAAACCAAAGAGAACAAGAAGGATCTCTTAAAGCAGTAGTTTGAAATCTTCACTTTCAAGGCTGGTGAGACCCTGACTCAATAATACTTCAGGTATGTTGAGATAGTGGACACTCTGGTGGATATTGGAGTAACTCTTGAGAACAGGGACATAGTAAGGAAGTTCATGTCTTCTCTTCCTAAACTATGGATACATTATTGTGTTGTGATCAAGAGAACCTCGGACCTTAAGACTCTTACTCTTACAGAGTTGTATGGTATCCTAAGTGCATTCCAGATGGAGATGAACATGCAAAATTCCTCTGGTAAATCCAATAACTAACTGAGTTCAGCTCTTCATGTGAATAAAAGGGAAAGCATTGAACCCCAACATCAGTTGCTATGCTACCCTGACAACTCACAAATGGGGCCTTTCATCACCTTCCAAGAGACACCAAGAGAGATCTACACTCATGGAAGTCCCTTCCAAGATACAAGTTCTTCTCATGCCTTTGTCTCAGCTGATGAAACCTCTGGCAGCTATCTTTTCACTCTTGAAGACCTGGACTGTATCCATCCAGATGATCTGGAGTATATGGAGATAGTTCAGTAGATGGCTCTTCTCACTCACAGAGCCAAGAAGTTCTACAAGAGGACTGGGAGAAAGTTTCCAAGCAATACATCCAGTGGAAAGTTTAGGCTGGACAAAAGCAAAGTAAAGTGTTACAATTGTAACCAGATGGGGCAGTTTGCAAGAGAATGTAAAGCACCGAGAACAAATGGTGGCCAAACACAGACCAGACGAAACTACACTGAGAAAGCTCACCAGAATGAGAAGCCAAAGCAGCAAGGTGCAGTTGCTGTTGAAGATGGAGGCTTTGACTGGAGCTTTCAGATAGAAGATGCATCTCCAAACCAAGCTCTTATGGCAGACCATGATGAAACCAAGGTATTGGAAAATCTTTGCTCTTCTAAATGCATTGTTAATGTTAATAGATACAGGTCATATAACTTAGAGCTGAGATCTGACCTTGAGTCCTTAAACAACTTGAAAGCTGATTTTAAAAGAGCTGAAAATGATTATAAACTGAACATAGAAGATTTAGAGAAAACAATTTCAACTCCTAAACATGAGCTAACAAACTACAGGACTCAGATCAAAGATCATATAGCTAAGTTAACTGAATGCCAGGCTGAGCTTGCGATCAGCAAAGCTAAGGCAGAAAACTGTGTTCTTGAAGAAGAAACCTTCAAGAACATAATATCCTCATCCTTGCATGCAAAAGTTTATTATCAAAACAAGTAGGGACTAGGATCTAGTGAGATAGCTCCTCCACACACCACCTTGTCTGTAAGATCTCCTAGGTGTGGAACTTGTGAAGACGAGCTTCCCCTCATAGATCCTTTGACTGAAGAGGATGAAGAGGAGATGGTGAAGAATGACTTTGGTTTGAGTGAAGAAAAGCATTCTGAGAAGGGTCACATTCCTCTGAGGAGAGTAAAGCTGTTGAGATGACCAAGTCAAGAAGAAAGAACTTGATCAGGAAAGCCAAAAGAAAATCAAGGAAGGCACAAGAGATCAAGGCCACCTTTGACTCTAAGTAGAAACAAGTTTTTATCTCTGCAGGGTTTGAAGTGGTTAAGACTGATGACATGAACTCTGGTTCATGTGCAACTCATCTCAGCAACAAGAAGAAGACTGATCAGTTGTGTGTTACTGCTACACAGCCTGGACCATCCAACTCCAAGAACAGTTCTGAACCCAAAAGAACTGTCTTAGCTCATGCAAAGGTGAAGGTAGAGAACGGATGTGACCAAAGTCAGTCCTCTTCTATGAAGATGACTCTTGGAAAGAAGAAACTGAAGTGTGTCATGTGTGAGAGTACTTCTCATTTGGCCAAGGATTGTCCATATAATCCTAAAGGTACTCTTCACATGATAAAAAAAGAGACTTCCAAGAATTCCAAGAAGAACTTAGCTTCGAAAGGAAAATCTGTGTCCTTCGGAAGTTCCAAAATAAAGAAGTAGGCAAGTGGAAAACTGCCTTCAGAAGAAAATTTGGTCTCGGAAGAAAGGAATGCTTCCGAAGTACTGAAGCTTGCTGCAGTTAAGGCAAGGTCTTCCGAAGGTCCAGTCATCAAAACTTCCGATGTCTCAAAAGCTTCCGAAGTATTGAAGGTCAAGTCCAAACTTCGAAAGGTGATGTGGAAGTCAAAGAAAGACCAAATGACTGAAGGTTCTTCATCAACAACAGTACAAGATCCTCAAAGCACAACTATAGGATATATTACTGTTGCATTGTCTTCAACTGTTTTAAATAAGCCCAAGACCAATGACAGTTGTTGTTCCAGGCACATAACAGGCAATAGGTCACTACTCTAAAAGTTTGAAAGAATTGATGGAGGACCAGTTGCTTTTGGAGGAGATGCAGGTGGTTACATTACTGGAAGGGGCAAGGTCACAAATGGTAAGCTCAGCATTGACAAGGTAAACTTTGTCAAGGAGCTTGGATACAATCTATTGAGTGTATCTCAGTTTTGTAATCAGAGTCATAACATGCTGTTTACTGAGCATGAGTGCTTTGTTCTCAAGCCCGGGGTGGTCATTCCTTATGAGCACATCCTACTCAGAGCCCGTAGGAAAGGGAACATGTATAAGATGGACTTGCAAGAAACATCTCCATCAGGAGAAGTTTCATGCTTTCTATCTAAAGCAAACAGTGATGAGTCTTTCCTTTCGCATAAAAGAATGTGCCATGTAAACTTTAATAACATGAATAAATTAATTAAGAATGATTTGGTAACTGGAATACCAAAAATAGAGTTTACAAGTGATGATCATTGTGTTGCATGCCTGAAAGGGAAGCAACACAAGGTGTCTCACAAGCCTAAGGAAAGAAACTCCATCACTACACCCCTACACTTGTTACATATGGATCTCTTTGGCCCCACTAGTGTAATGAGTTTAGGAAGGACCTCTTACTGTTTGGTGATCACAGATGACTTTACAAGATTCACATGGGTATTTTTCCTTAGAAGTAAGGATGAGAGTCCTGAGATTCTGAAGAATTTCATCATAAAGATTGAAAATCAATGTGATCACAAGGTCAAAACCATAAGATGTGATCAAGGAACTGAGTTCAAGAATCAAATAGTTGATACATTTTGTGATGAAAAGGGTATTACAAGACAGTATAGTGCTCCCAGGACTCCTCAGCAAAATGGAGTTGCTGAGAGGAGAAACCGGACACTAATTGAAGCTGCAAGAACTATGTTGTCTGGCTCTAAACTGCCCATCACCTTCTGGGCAGAGGCAGTCAACACTGCCTGCTATATGCAGAATAGAGTTTTAGTAGTTAAGACACATGGTAAGACTCCTTATGAACTTTGGCACAAGAGGAAACCTTTTATTGGTTTTCTCAGGTCATTTGGGTGTCCTTGCACCATCTTGAATACCAAACATCATATTGCCAAGTTTGCTGAGAAATCAGATGATGGAGACTTCATTGGATACCCTTCTCAAGCTAAAGCTTATAGAGTATACAATGTTAGAACTAGAGTAGTTGAGGAGCCAGCCAATGTGACTTTCAATGAACACACTCCCAGTGTGAAAGGTTCTCGTCCGGATTGGTTGTTTGATCTAGATTTAGTTACCAACTGTTTTAACAAATCTTGTGAGCATGTTTCAGGATCCATAGATATATTGCCTACAGGTGATTCTGATCCTAGATTTGAGCTGAGAAGATATTAAAGCTACATATCTCCAGCTCCGGTGGTAACTAATCCTGCAAATGAAGCTTCTATCAGCACATCAATGACAAATCCTGCTGATACAGCTGAGTTGCCTTCATCTTCTAGTGTTGAGGCACAAAACTCAAATGTAGGAACTTCAAATATTGGAGAACATGGTAGTGGTGACAGTGATCAGGAATTTCTTGATGCTAAGAACCATCCTATTGAAGAAAATCTCAATGATGTCACACACTCATTAGATCAAGTTAATCTTGATAAGTGTGCTGCTGTAGAGGGTGAATCCTCCTTGCCAGATCAGAATTTCTCTAATTTAGATCTGTCTAAACAACTTGCTGTGATCCGTCAACTAAGGATCCACAAGTCTCACCCTTCTACAAACATCATTGGAGATGTTGGTACAGGTGTAAGAACAAGAGGACAGTCTCATAATGCCAACATCTATCTTCACTCTTGTTTCTTATCCTAAATAGAGCCAAAGAATATTGATGAAGCTCTAAAGGATGGAAGCTGGGTTGAAGCTATGCAAGAGGAACTGCTTCAATTCAAGAGGCAAATGGTTTAGAACTTATGTCCTCTTCCTCAAGGGAAGACTATCATAGGTACAAAATGGGTTTTCAGGAATAAGAAGGATGGTAGAGGACTTGTCATCAAGAACAAGGCTAGACTAGTTGTTCAAGGCTATACTCAAGAGGAAGGGATTGACTACACAGATGTCTTTGCTCCTGTAGCAAGACTTGAAGCTGTTAGGATATTCCTAGCTTTTGCTGCATCCAAGAACTTCAAGGTCTATCAACTTGATGTCAAGTGTGCTTTTCTTTATGGAGTGATTGAAGAAGAGGTGTATGTCAGACAACCACCAGGTTTTGCAGACCCTGATCATCCTGATTATGTCTGCAAGCTTGACAAAGCTCTCTATGGGCTACATCAGGCACGAAGAAAGTGGTATGAGACTCTATCTCAGTATCTTTGTCACCATGGTTACAAAAGGGGTACCGTTGATGGAACTATCTTCATCAAAGGAACAAGAAATGACATAATGCTAGTTCAAGTATATGTGGATGATATCATCTTTAGGTCAACTAATCCAAAGCTCCGCAAAGACTTTGAGAAGCTGATGAAGGATAGATTTGAAATGAGTGCCATGGGGGAACTCAATTTCTTTCTAGGGATTCAAGTGAAGCAAGTTGACACTGGTATCTTCATAAATCAGTCAAAGTATGTGCAAGACATACTTAAAAGATTCAACATGACTGAATGTAAGGTTGCTAAGACACCCATAGCTAGAAACCACTCCCTTGGACCTGATCTTGAGGGGGAGTGTGTTGATGAACATCTCTACAGGGCTATGATTGGGTCTCTTATGTATCTTATAGCTAGCAGGCCAGAAATTATGTTTGCTACTTGCATATGTGCAAGATATCAGGCCAACCCCAAGATGTCACACCTAATCACTGTCAAAAGAATTTTAAGATACCTTAAAGGAGCTCCATCTCTTGGCCTTTGGTATCCAAAAGGCTTTGACTTCAATCTGTATGCATATACAGATAGTGATTATGGTGGATGCAATATGACTGCAAAGTCTACATCAGGGGATGTCAATTTCTTATTGGAAGGATAGTATCTTGGCAATGCAAGAAACAATCCTGTGTATCTACAATTGCTGAGGCTGAATACATTGCTGCTGCAAGCTGCTGTGCTCAATTTCTTTGGATTCAAAATCAGATGCTAGACTGTGGATTCAACTTCAAGGAGAATCCCATTCACATAGACAACAACAGTGCTATCTCAATCACAGAGAATCTTGTGCAGCACTCAAGAACTAAGCACATCAACATCAGGTATCATTTTTTAGAGATAATTTTGAACAGGGATTAATCAAACTAGTCAAAGTTCACACAGATGAACAATATGCTGATCTGTTCACAAAGGCTTTTGATGAACAGAGATTTAAATATCTTAAATCAGCTACTGTGATGATTAACTTTGAGTAGCTTTTCTTAAAACTTAATCATATTATTTCTAAAACTATGTGTGTTCTAAGTTGTCTATTCTATCACTTCAATAAGCCCCAGTTTCACTTCGGAAGAAAAAAAAATTCTTAAGATATTCCTTAGTTTTTTTGAATTTTACTCTTTTTATCCTTCGGAAGATTTTTTTTATCTTTCGGAAGATTTAAAGTTGCCTTCAGAAGCTTTTATTCATCTAGAATGAAATTGGTAAAAATTGCTTCCGAAGCAAAATTTTTCAAAAAATCTTTGAAATATCTTCCGAGGCAAAAATTTGCCTTCGGAAGCTTTTCAGTCAAAACTTCCGAAGCTAAATAACCTTCGGAAGATTTCTCGACTTCCGAGAAAACTATTTTTTGGGCAAAAGAAAACTGCTTTTCAAAGGTGGGACCGACACACGAATTTCAAAGTTTATCCCCTTTCATTAACTTTGTCTCAAATCCAATTCATACAAATACCCAACAGTTACCCCACTTTCCTCTACCTGCATCAAAATTCACCCATACCTCAAACCTAATCTCTTTGAAACCGCCTTTGTTCTTCACCTTTCTTCAACCTTAAGCTTCTCAAAATGGCCAACATTCACAATAGAAACAACCCTGATTTCTCCATGCAACTTCACAGGCAACACAACCAAGTTGCTCTGTTGCACTCTGAGAAAGATGATAGTTTCTCAGATGTTTGCCGTTTTCTGGCTCTATCCAACTACTACACCTCCCTCACCATTGATCCTATTCTTTATGTGGTTGACCTAACTCCTAGCTCACCTATACAAGAGGGTGATGCTACCAAAAAGGAGGAGAAAGTCACTACAATCACAGAACCTGGGAGTTCTTCAAGGAGTACGGACATTGAGGACTCACCATCCTCTCTTGTAATTGTACCTACTCAGCAACCTCCTCAGGTTCACATTGATGTGAACTTCCTAGACTACTTGTTTTAGAGTCTCTTTGGGGAGGGTATATCAAGGCAAGAAGCTGAAAAAGATAGACCAAGGCAATCAGGTATTGTCATTGGTCAACTGGATGTTGAGGCAGACCCTAAGATTAACTTCAAAGGGAAAACCTTAACTGAAGGCCCAGTGATAGAGCCTGAGAGCCCTGTCTTACAATCTATTGTTGAAGTGACAGAGATTGAAACACCTGTCACAACAACAACTACTTCAGCAACTCAACCCCTCAGTGAAACACCTGCTGGTGAAGGTGTATCACAGTCTCTCTCTGGCCAGAGCTTGGATGCTACACCAAGCAATGAAGGCCAAAGCTCTCTCCACCCTGTGTCACAAAGGTATGTGGGTGATAAAGGGAAAAGGGTTCTAACCCCTTAGGAGATTGAGGAGGAGGAAAGAGAGAGAAAGAGGAAGCTAAGGGGAGTAAGTTCCACTGGGTCTTCAAGCTTCATGCAAGCTGCAATCAGGGCTGCTATAGACCTAACACTCGTGATGATGAGTTGAGGGCTGTCAGGATTAGTTACTTATAGACCAGGAACTATGACATAGATGAGATTATCTCTCTCCCCTTAGAAGAATTGAATGATCTGGCTGACATGAAAATGTCAAGAGAAAGGAAGGAAGCTGAAGATGCAAGAATTCTTCTTGAGATCAAAGAGAAGAAAAGACAACAAAGGCTATACAAGCATGTTCCTACTCTCTCGCCAGTTCAAGAAAGCCCTGTGTAAGAGGCTGTGGCTGCTACACAAGAACCTCAGGTAGATAAAGAAACAGATAGACAAAGGATGATAGACTACCTGAGTGCCACAGGCCTCTACCAGGCAGAAGCACTTCTTCCCTTGCCCTTTGAGTAAATTGAGTTTGAGTATCTCAAACAACTGGCAGAAGTCAACAAAGAAGAAAATGAGGGAAGAAGCTGATAAGTCAAGAGCTCTCATTCGGAATAACTTGAAAAAGTCTGCTGATAGACAAAGAATGATGAGCTTCTTGAAGCTGTACGGATTCTCCGGAAGGAGACCTGGCCCTATGTCTCTATCCACAATGGATGAGCATATCAGGGTAATCAAGCAGAAGATCAAGAGTGGAGAGCTTGTTGACTTACACACTCCGCCAAGTCAAGCTCCACCTGAAGTAGAGGTTAAATTTGAACAACCTAAGACAATACAAACTGAACCTCCTGCTTCATGTTCTGATCCATAGCAGGGTCAAAGGCCAGCCTCTTCATCTATTGACCCATAGCAAGGTCAAAGGCCAACCTCATCATCTGACCCACAACAGGGTCAAACTCCCTCTCCTTCTGAACCTATGAGGGAGGAACACCCAACTGAGGAAGACACAGCTGATCAACAAGGTACTGCAGGCCAGTCTTCTCAGTTAAAGACTGCACAGAGGAAGAAGAGGACGGCTTCTAAACCATCTTCAAAGAAGAAGAAGAAGTCAAAATCAACCTCCTCTGATCCTCATCATGAATCAGAACATCCTAAGGAAATGCAAGAAGAGGAAGCCCAATCAATTTCAATTCAAATGGCTCCTCTTACATCAGGATGACCCACATTATCCTGGACTTATTCAACTAATCCAGAGAGGTGGCATGTAGTCAGAGAAAATACTTCACAAGTCAGAGTGATCCTGACCCTCTAATGAAGAAAGGAATGGTCATGATCATGTTGAGGACTGTGAACAGCTAAATATCTTCAAGTGTTTTGGTAGCATCAGCCTAGGGGGAGTTTGTAAGGATTCCTATAAGTCTGATGCAGCCAAAACACTCTAAGTCTTCCTGCATGCTGCACAGAACATGAAGTAGAAATGCTTTGGAAGTTGTACACTTCAGAAATATTCTAAGTGTAAAATCTTCCGAAGCCAAGACCAATATCTTCCGAAGGCAAAAATGAAGTCTTCCGAAGCTTCAGAGACAAAGTCTTCCGAAGCCAAAGAACCAAGACAGATTCTTCCAAAGGCTTTTATCATACATGCTTTTATCTAATGTACTTTTTATGTAAAGCTGAACCACTTTACCGTTGCCCACTCTGGTTGGTCACCAACTTGCATGAGTTGGTGAAAAGGTCCATGCTTTAGGAAAACTGTACATTGAGGTCTTGGGGTCAAACCTTTCCACTTTATGTATTTTTATCTTTTTGTTATATATTAGGATGTGAGCTATGGCATGTCATAGTCACTAGTCAAAAGGCAATCTGCCTTTTGACTCTACATGGATTTTGTTGTCTAGTTCATGTATCCAGCTGTCCTTCAAAGTATGGCCGTCTATAGGTTGTAGTATATAGTGTCTCAAGTCTTGTAACTTAGTAGAGGTGTATGCTTATGCTTGAATACTTCTAACTTGGAACTTGAGAAGCAATATACATCATCCTTGAAAACCTACTACTTGTGTTGTTATCTTGTTCTGTTTTGTTCTAAGTTGACTTGTGTTCTTTGCATAACCATAACCAGTTCCCCATTTGATCTGTTAAGTGTTCTAATACACTCTCCACATTGTGTTGTTGTGTTGTAAGTGCCATCCTTCAACCGGTCCTGCAATACCTATACTTAATCAACATCCATCATCCACAAGCAACTAACACTCACAAACGTACCACATGTCAAACACACATATTATTGCACTCACGTAAAACAACCTCACACCACAACATACATACACACACTGTAATATATACATTTAAGCACACAAAGTCAAACACATACACATCATTCATATGCACACACACACTCCCGTACACTCCCACATACACACACAACGTAACACACTCACATCCATCACGTCCATTATATATATACATATATATACACACATATATATGTAAAACCTTGAAATCTCCCAGAAATCAATAACACACGATCTCAATCACATGAATGCGGAATGTAAACATGATTGGATAGAAAAGAAGATTGAATTGAACACGAAATGCTTCTTTGATTGAATCAAACAACCAATGAAAGGTCTTGTGCGATTTCGCACAGTACAGAATGATAAATGAACGAAAAGCTTAATTACAAAATGAAACTAAGCTATTTATACTAAACATTGTGTTCTCGCGCGAAACGCTTTTCGCGTGGAACAAGCTTTCGCGTGGCAACAATCTCTCGCGTGGAGACCTTCTTCGCGTGAGATCTGCTTCTCGCGTGACAGATGCTTTCGCACATGCAGTCTGTTTTCACGTGACATCTTCGTCTCGCGTGGTGTTCTTTATTGAACAAGTTGTTTTGCCGAGCCTTGATTAGTCTTCTACAATCTCCCCCTAGGCTCGGTGAAACATGATCAATCAAAATCAACGTTTGCTTTCTTGTACGTTCCTGCATATGCATACCATTTATTCCTAAGGATTCGGTCAGTCATCCAGACATACTGGTAAGATAGAAAATAAACGGACTCATCAGCTGTAATAGGGTAGTGTAAAAGCTTGAGTAAGTCGTCTTTGCCAAACTTCATCAAGTCTGCTGGATCAATGATTCGAAATGACTTGTCAGTACATCTGATCACAGCGTGACCGGAATCCTTCTCACATCTCCATGAGAGTAATTGCTTTAAAGTGTTGGGAGTAACTGGAGCATGCACGGGGACTTTTTTGATAAATTTAGGATGTTGATAGACTCGTATTTTCATTGGAGCTTTAGTCTTTTCATCTATTCTTGTTGAGTCATCAATCACCTATGATTTGGCAGTTTTAAAATCCTTGAAATTTGTGCGCATCTCCCTACGTGTCATAGATCTCATCAGTTCAGCTTCACTGTAATTACTTTCATTAAAGAATGGAGCTTTGCCCATGGAGTAGAGATCAGCAGCACGTAGAGTATGGAAGTCTTGTGTGCTTTTCAGATAATCAATTTCTCCATTCTTTCTTTTAATTACATACAGCCTTTCTCGCCATCATAACCCCAGCTAATGACATGAGACATTTCACCATACTTCTGCTTAGGCCTAGAAATGAATAGAAAATGAGCTTCAGTAGGTGGTGGTGGTGCTTTGAACATCAATCCTCCTCTAGTGAATAAAGCAATCTGACCAGTAGAATCTTTCTTTGTAGCAACAGCAGGAGTTTCACCACTCACAGTCTCAGTAGGAATTTCTCCTTCTTCAAGATCAATGTCTTTGAATACTTCTTGAAGGTTGTTTCCAAATATATCAGTATATTCATTCTGATCATCCAAATCATCAAACACATCAAATTCTTCTTCAACAGCTCCTGATGAAGATTGTTGAAAAGAATACAATTCCTTTTCATACACACTCTCAGTGGCAGGGTCAAGTGGATCAGATCCTTCCGGATCACTAACACTTGGTCGATCGACATTATCAGTGTTAGTATCTCCAGTTGGACTCGAAGAGAAACCTGTAGCATTACCTCCATCATTATTATCACCATCATTTCCACCATCATCTCCTCCATCATCATTATCACCATCATTTCCACCATCATCTCCACCATCATCATCATCATTTTCATCATCATCTTCATCGTCATCCTCATCATCATCAGAATCAGCATAATCAACCAACTCTTCATCCTCCTTTTCATGAACAATAGGCAAAGTGAACATGTGCTCTGGTTCAACGAAAGCTGTAGATGCGTAAGCTTCGGTGATAGGTACTTCAGATGAAATAGGAACATCCTCAGTAGTGCTAACACTTGGCTGTTCAGTAGTAGTTTGAGCTTCGTTGACCACTTCCTTTTCTGGAACATTCTTAGTGGGATGAGGGCTTGGAGATCGCCTACTAGATTCACTAATCACAGTAGTAGACTGTATGACTGGTGGCTGATGAAAGTAGGTCTGAGATATAAATTCTCTGAGCTCATTCAGTTGTCTCTCCAACCCAGAAGTATAATCAAACATGTTCTTCATCTGTTGTTCAAGAGAAGCTATCCTTGTATCTTTAATTGCAGAATCCAGATGAATCATGGTAATCTGACTCGACTTTTCTTCATTTTCCTTCTTCAGCTCAGCAATCATCTTTACATTTTCAAAACTCTCTTTCTCCAAGTTTTTAACTCTTTCTTCTAGAGTTATAGAATGAGGAGTGCTAGATGATTCCTCTCTCCTTTGAAACTCTGGAGGAGTATTCAAAAATGAATCAACATCAAATTCTATGTTTTCCTGCCTTGGAGGTGTAGAAAAGCCAGATTCAGAAATATTGGCTGCTCCAGAAACAGGAACTGTTTCTGTCTCAGGAGCAGAAGAAGTCACATTAGCTGTCTGATCTTGCTCAGGCTCAGTGACAACCACATGAGTTCGTGGTCTCCTGGGTACAATTCCTCGACCTCTCTTTCTTGTTGGAAAATCTCTCCTTATAGCCATACGTTTTCTTCTTGAAGACGTACTAGGAGACTCCTCAGGAACATAGTCAGTATCCCTGTCTTCATCATTCGGTCTTGAAGATGTTGGAGTAGTAGCTCGATTTGTTTGAAGAACATAAGGAACATTACCAATTTGGTCAGTATCAGTCTCGGAACTAGAAGCCGAGTGCACTTCATCTTCCACTCTCCCTTCATGAATTGGTTCCTCGTCAAACATTCTTTCTATCTCCTCATCAATATTGTCTCTAGCATCAGAGGCAGAAGTGCCAGTCTGAGCTTCATCAACAGGTACATCTCCTCCCAAACCTCCAATATTCTCATCAACTTCTGCAAATCTGCCAATCTTAGCAAAACTTTCACCAGAGCATTTGTTGCCTCTGGCTCCAGTTAGATGAGTGAAAATCTCCTTCTTTACAGTCTGTACAACATACTTTGGAGACCTCAAAGTGGCAAACTCTGGATAAGCATCATTGATGACAAGTTGCACGAATCTCGGGTACATAATAAACTTTCTCCCTGGATTGGCTGTAGCGTTCTTCTGCATTTCTTAAAATATAACACCAGAAATACTGAATGGAATATCATCCACCAGAGAAACTAATAAAGATCCAAACACAGCACTTAGACTATCCATGCCAGCCTTCAAATTACTCAGACAGTGAATTACCACATGAAATAAATATTTCCAGTAAGGTGGTAACCATTTCTTCTCCAAACTTGGATATCTATACTCGTATCCCATCCGAGACAGACAATCCATAACTACATTATCATCCAGTCTTGTTGGTGCACCCTCTTGGTCATTAAACAGAAGAACTCTGTTTAGTATGGCTTGAGAAACTGTCACCCTTTTATCCTTTACAGTGGCTGTGATAATTTGATTTCCAGCTTGGTCCTTTTCTAGAGCAGCAGTGCTCCAGAAAGAATCTATCAACTCGGAATAGATGGCTGGATCAGCAGAAATAGCATAGACAATACGGGAGTTCTTCAATCCTTCAATCATAGACGAAAACAGTTCCTTCCCTTCCGGAGCCTCGTCTAAGTAGGCAACACAATTATGATTTTTATTAAAAATCATTTGTGCCATCTGCATTGTCAAACATGATCAAAATTAGAACACTTTTGAATATAACTTAATTATGCCAAATGAAATTTCAATACTTAAAACTTTTTATCTTTTGAGTCCTTTTACACTTAAAAAGTTGAACACTTAAGAACAATTCACCATTTAAAACTAAGTCACAGGTGAATACGTGTATTACACTTAAAGTTTAGCATTTAAAGATTATTGTGTAAAAATCTATTTGATACACAACAACATCAACACTTAGAAAATTTTAAAGCTTTCTGTTATGCGAAAACCAACACATGCGAAAATGGACAATGTGCAACATTTGTAATTCAAGCGACAACGTGCGAAAATAACGTTCACGCGAAAGCACTTTGCGAAAACTAGGTTCAAGCAAAATTTGTATTTCACGCGAAACCAAAGCTCACGCGAGAACCAGGTTCACGCGACAACCCCTTTTCACGTCCGTTCATTCCTTTTGTGCGATTCGCACAATACACATGTCAAATTAACATATCAAAACATGTTTTTAATCCATGAAATCCAGATCATTGCTGTCGCCTAAGTCTATTAAGTGTATTTCATCGTTCAATTTCAACTTTAAAGTCCATTTTGTAAGATTTTATATCAAGATGTTAAGTTCCATTTACACTTAATCGCTAAAGTAACCATAACAACCATCTTTTACCTTTCAATCTCAGTATGAAAGTAATGTAAGCAGTATGATATTTCAGAAATCCAAACTTAACAAGAAATGAACTCAGATTTGATTTTTCAGAGGGAATGCGAAAACTGATTTCGGATGCGAAGCGAGAGAGGTTTTCGGATGTGAGTTTGAGCGAAAAGTGAGTTTGTCTTGAACACTGTGAAATTTATACCCCTGACAAGTCTTGCGAAAAGCCTTTTCGCAAGACCTACCTTTTCGCGTGAGGTTTCCCTTTCGCACGAGATACAGTGAAATTTAAAATCTTTCTTTTTTTACACAACTTTCAATCTTTTTATTTTCAATGAATTAAGTCAACATAAAATGTTATTTACCAAGTGACCAATTAATTTAATGAATCTTCAATTTTCAAAAATTTTCTTGTTATTTATTTGTCCTAAAAATAAAACACTATAAAAATGAAATAAAAACAAACACTTACATACAAAACAACAAAAGAATGAAAACAATTAAAGAATCAAGATCGGATTTGCTTGTTTTTGTATAAGAATTTTCATAATGAGATCATATAGTTCTTTGTCAAGTTAAGACTCTGTCCGGCTTTATTTAAAATAACTGGTTAAGTTGATTGTCAATATAATTTGTCCTTTTAAATTTATACTTCAGGTTTTACTCAGAAACATAATGAGTGATATATATCATGTTTTGTGTTTATTTAATATAAGTCAGTGGATCCCACAATCAGAACTTCTGTAAAGTAATTATTATCCTTCAAGACACTATCGAGATTTTCAAGTTACCCCAGTTTGACTTAAACCATGCATTGATGATCAGTGATACCATTTATTGTATTCCTAAATATAACTATTTGAGCAAAACTAGCCTGAGAAATATTTCTTAACCCGGAATATTAACAAGTTTAAGGACTTACTGACAGCCATCCGGACTTACGTCTGCCCTCTCAAGATGTTTAGGACTTACAAGCCATCCGGACTTACATGCCCCATCTTTCGATTTTGCCTTCCAAGGTTAGAGAAGATTCTCAAAATAGAAAATATATACCATATAGTATGTATGTCTTTTAGACATATCTTTTGATTTGTTGTGCTTCTTGGCATCTTATATCCTATATGGCCTTTGTTGGCATCTTTTTGCTCAATTATTTTCTTTTTGTGTTTTTCTCTTTTTGTCTCTTTTTGTATTTTATCTTTTATATATATATATATAGTTATGATAATCACTGAATCAATCACATACAAGCTTGAGTATGACAAGATTATATCTCTCAGTCTGTGTTAGAACATTTTTTGGCACAGAATCCTAATATGTTCCCCACTAAATCTTATTTCTTTAATTCAAGTATAATCACTCAATTGTGATCTTTTCAGTTCTGAAAGCAAAGCCTATCGACATATCAAACAAAATCTAAGTCTATTCGTATTTAAGCCTTTGAAAGTACTTAGACTCTGTAGAACTTTGTAATATCATTTCTCATGTAATTATGAAAATTTCTTCTTTTGATTTTGGCAATCCTTTGATCTTAACTCCCCCTAAGATCAAAAATATTTTTCAGAACTTGTTTTTCTTTTTCTCCCCCTAAAATTGTGATTGTCCTTTTAAGAAAAAGAAACAATTGCAATTTTATTCTTTATTAAAAAAAATCTATTTGTGAAGATTCATTAAACCAATTTATCCAAAGTTAATCATTCCCAATGATTGCACAAGGAAATCAAATCGAGAATGATCAAATGCCTTGGTAAATAAATCAGCGATATTTTCAGTTGACGGCACTTGTTTTAGATGAATAAGTTTACGATCAAAACAATCGCGGATAAAATGGATGCGGATGTCAATGTGTTTAGTTTTTGAGTGTTGAATGGGATTTTTCACGATGTTTAGAACTGCCGTGTTATCACACCAAATTGGTGTGTCATAAATGTTGAGACCATAATCGAGAAGTTGTTGCTGAATCCAGACAAGCTGGGAACAACAGCTCGAAGCAGCCACATATTCAGCTTCGGCAGTGGATGTGGAGACAGTGTTCTGCTTCTTACACTGCCAAGAAATGAGTCGATTACCCAAGAATTGACATCCTCCTGTGGTCGATTTCCTGTCTAAGTTACAACCACCATAATCACTGTCAGTATAAGCAAATAAATTGAAATCGGAATTTCGAGGATACCAAAGACCAAGTTTGGGTTGACCCTTGAGATACTTGAAAATCCACTTGACAGCTTTCATGTGTGATTCCTTTGGATTACTTTGATAGCGGGCACACTGACAAACAGGGAACATGACATCCGGCCTGCTTGCAGTGAGATACATAAGGGAACCAATCATCGATCTATAAAGATGTTGATCAACTGATTCTCCTAATGGATCTGGAGTAAGAGTAGGACGAGAATCCATTGGAGTTGGAGCTACTTTGGAATCTTGAAACTTGTATTTCTCAAGAATAGTCTGAACATATTTTTCTTGATGGATGAGAATACCCGTCTCAGATTGAGTAACTTGAATACCCAAGAAAAATGAAATTTCTCCAAGGGAACTCATTTCAAATTTCTTCTTCATCACTGCTTCAAACTCCGTGCACATACTATCATTAGTAGAACCAAAAATAATATCATCGACATATATTTGAACCAAAATAATATCATCGCCTGATTTTCGTAGGAATAAGGTTTGATCAATTGCACCTCTTGAATAACCATTTGCAAGCAAATGTTCAGTCAGAGTTGCATACCAAGCACGAGGTGCTTGATGTAAACCATATAGTGCCTTATCCAACTTGTATACATAATCAGGATGATCTGGGTCTTCAAATCCAGGAGGCTGACAAACATAGGTTTCTTCCTTCATTTCTCCGTATAAAAATGCAGTCTTAACATCCATCTGGTACACCTTGATGTTCATGTATGAAGCAAAGGCTAGGAATATGCGTATTGCTTCTAGTCTTGCAACTGGAGCATACACTTCTTCATAATCCAATCCTTCAACTTGATAAAATCCCTGCACCACAAGACGTGTTTTATTCCGAACTATAACACCTTTTTCATCCGTCTTGTTTCGAAAATCCACTTTGTTCCAATCGGAAGCTTATCCTTTGGAAGTTCAACAAGATGCCAAACATTGAGCTTCTTGAATTGCATCAACTCATCCTGCATTGCTTCAATCCAGCTGTTTTCTTTGAGTGCCATTTCCACATTCTTGGGCACTATTTGTGATAGAAAGCAAGCATACAGACATGTGTTGATTGTCCCTGATCGACTTCTGGTAATTACACCTTCGTGCAACGGACCAATGATTGCTTCAGTTGGATGAGTTTTATGTATTCTTAATTGAGGAATCTCATCTGCAACCATTCCATCTTCCAAATTGGTAATATGTTCAATATTATCAATAACTTCTTCAGAATGTGGAGATTGATACACAACTGTTTCTTCAAGTGTGTCATTTGAAATAGGAGTTTCAGAAGCAGTAGACACATTTGGAGATTCTTCAAATGGAACTTGAATGATTTCTATTGGTGTATATATAGTTTCTGAAGAAGATGAAGATAATGGAGAACTCAACGATTCTTCCAGCTCCTGAGTAGGAATTTGTTCTGAAGGAACATCTAATGACTCAGAACAGGCAGATACTGGTACAGAAGCTGTAGGAATATCTTTGGATGATGAAGCAATAGCAGAATCATCAGATATCAAAGATGGAAGTTCCTCAATTATTTTGTTTTCCAAGGAGATTGCTTGAGAAGTAGAATCTGCAGATGAAGGTTTAGAAATTTTAAAATTTATGAACAAAGATTCATAATCATAAACCCATGAAGGAGCTGAACCTACATCAGTTATGTTAAGCTCGTGCCAATCAATGTTAAATGACTCGATTATTTGTCTAGTTCTTTTATTATAAACACGATATGCAACTTTATTGGCAGCATATCCCACAAAGTAACATTCATCAGCCTTTTCAGAAAATTTTGAACTAGATTCAGTTGTATGCAACAAAGTGCAACAACAACCAAAGGCTTTAAAATATTTAACTCTGGGTTTGTGTTTATAAAATATTTCATAAGGAGTCTTATTTAATATTTTGTTGATTAAAGCACGATTCTGAACATAACATGCAGTATTTACTGCTTCAGCCCAAAAGAACAAAGGTAATTTGGCAGCAGATATCATCGTTCTAGCAGCTTCAATCAATGTTCTATTCTGCAACTCCATTCTGTTGTGGAGTGCCAGCAGCGCTGAATTGTCTGGCAATTCCCTTGGATTCACAAAACTCATTCAGAGTTTGATTGCAAAACTCTGTCCCATTGTCACTTCTGATGCATTTTACCTTTTTCTCTGTCTAATTCTCCACCAAAGTAATGAACTTGATCAAAAGGTGTGGAGTTTCATCCTTAGATGCTAAGAAAAACACCCAAGTAAATCTAGAAAAGTCATCAGTAACAACCAGACAGTAAGATCTTCGACCCAAACTTAAAACACTTACTGGACCAAAAAGATCCATGTGTAAGAGTTGTAAGATTGATTCGACTGAGTTGTGTGCAACTGGTTTGTGAGGAAGTTTATGTTGTTTACTCTTTGAACATGACAAACAATGTTCATTTAATTGAAATTCTTTTTCAGGTAAACCAATAACATGATTTCCACATACAAGTTTATTCATGTTTTTAAGATTGACATGTCCTAATCGACGATGCCATAACATGGAATCATTCTCCGAGGCTTTGGATAGTAAGCAAGAAGCTGTTACCAAAGAATTAGAAAAATGCATATCAAGAAGATATGTGTCATTGTCTCTCGGAGTCCTCATCAAAATCCATTCATCTGGAACAACAAAACCTGGTTTTAAGATTAAGCATTCGTTATTAGTAAAGTGTGTAGAATATTGTTTGTCACAAATTTGAGACACACTTAACAGGTTATGTTTTAATTCCTCAACAAAGTTAACATTCTCAAAGCTAAGGACCCCATTTGTAAATGTACCACGTTTGGTTATGCGTCCTCCTTTGTCTCCCGCGAAAATCACTCTCCCTCCGTTGTAAGACTGAACATCTTGTAGTAGTGATATGTTACCAGTCATATGTCTTGAACAACCGCTATCTACATGCCATAGACTTTCAATAGCCTTTTGCGGTTGTCCCTGCATAAGTAACAAAATTACTTAGTTTTTGGTACCCAAGTCAAACATGACTTGAGCACATTATGTGTTGCAGCAAGACAAAATGATTTGATATTATTATATTTTGTTTGCACATCATTCTTTTCATTTATGCTTTTAAGCTTGACATTTTCTTTTACATCATTAGTCAAATTCTTATCCCGTTTGACATTAAAATCATTAACAACCTTTGATTTCATATTATTTGAAAATTTTCCACGAGTGAAAAACAGTTTTCTATTATGAGAAATAGAATTATGAAATCTTTGTTTACTTAATGATTTTTGTCGAAAAGGACAATTGTTTGCCAAATGATTTGTGTTTCCACACTGATAACATCTTTTTTGTTGTGTGTGGAAAACAAACTGTGGATGACAATTATGAAAATTGTCATAAAAACCAAAGTCAGATTGACTAGGTTTAACTTTCTCCACAGTCTCTCGAATCTTTGCCATGTTTGACAATTGCAAATTCATCTTTTGCAGATTCGAGGAAAACGAAGAATTATGACCACTTTGGATTGGAGATTTGGCAGTTTTGACTTTTGAAATTGGTGATGTTATAATAGGAACAGTCTTTGATTCTGCTGGAGTAGGACCAGACTTTGAATTTGCTGGAGGAGGACCAGGCTTAGATATACGGATTGGTGCTGGAGAGGGACCAGGCTTTTGAATTTTCAGATTGAATGCAGAAGAATCATTCACTTGCAGATCTGGGCTACAAACATCTTGATTCACAAGATTAGCATAATAATGAAGTTTATTTTTAAATAATCGAGAATTCGTTTCTTTAAAAATATGTTCTTCATTTTCAATTAAACCCTTAGAGACAAATCTACTTTTATAATCCTTTTCAATTCTTTCTTTCTGATTTACCCTTTGATTTGCATTCAAATTATATTTACTATTAGATTTAATCTCATTCAAATTAACCAACTTTTCATTTCCATACAAAGTTTGTTTACAATCAGATTGTAAAACTTTTACATTCTTATTTTTCAAATTTTCTCTCTCATTTTCTCCTTCACTATCACTCTCCCATTCTTCAACCAACCCATCCACCTTCAATTTATCTGGAAAAAAGTTTTCAGTTGATTGTTTAGATTTGGGTACTATGATAGGATCAACAGATAAATTTACTTTGACTGAAGGTTTTAAGTCTTGAGATGGAGAGAAACCAATCCCATAGACCATATCAGAATCACAAATGTTATCAGATGAAGGTAAACATGAATAATCATGATTAATTGGAGGAGCAATGTTAGAAAACCCAACACCACATTTTCCTCCTTTGATCTTCTGAGTCATTTGTGACTTGATTATTCCTTCAACCATTGTTGATGAAAGTTCAAATTTCTCAACAGTCAATTTAACCGTGGCTAATTCACTGTTGAGTCTATTAATTTCTAAAGCGAGTTCATTGTTTCTATTTGTCAAGTCATTATTGGTACATTCTTTATCATGAAGATTTAATTTTAAATTATATATTGTTTTGTTTAAACCTTCAAGTTTTTCTTTAAAAATCTTTTATTTGACTTGTATTTGCGAGCTTGATACTGAAGTTTTTCAACTTCTATTATCAGGCTCTCATTGTGAACTCTGTATCTTTGAACTTTCTCAACACATGAATTTTTGCATAAACCATCATATACCTTGGGTTCTGAAGTTTTCCCTTCAGCCTCTTCTACCTTCGTGACCATGAATGCTTTTAATTCAGCAGCTGGTTCTTCCACTGGAGCAACATCAACAGTCTTTGGATCAACACATGGGCTTTTGACTGGAGGCTCGACAGTGTACTCTTCATTTACACTCTTTTCTTCAGCAACCTTCTCAACCTGATCTTTCTTCTCAACTATCTCCTTTTCTTCTTCAACTCTCTTCTTTAAGTCTTCAACTTTCTCATCCTCTTGTTCAACTTTCACTTTCTCTACTTCAACTTTCTCCTTTTCTTCTTCCTTTTTAGCAAACAAACCCTCTAACAAATCATCAGACACGAATTCAGCAAACAGATTTTCTTCTTCTTCTGGTTCTGGAACAATCTTTGCAATAAATGCAGTAGACAATGTTAGATCAAGGGCTTCCATTTGATCTGACCAATCGTATGCAGCATTAGTTTGGGAAACTAATGCTTTAGTACCACCAGAAGTACGAGCTTTGTCTTTCTTCGCCTCTATATCCACAGTCACCATCTTCTTGGGGCCTTCAGTTTGACCAGTCTTTGGTTCAGTACACTCTCTGGCGAAATGACCTGGTTTGTCACAGTTGTAAACACCTTAGGTTAGTCTTGTCGAAACCAATTTTGCTAGAGTTGTTAACGCCAAACATTTTCCTTCCAGTTCGTCTGGCAAAATTCTTAGCCCTGTAAACTACCATGGCCATTTGATATTTGATGTCATTCTCTTCAACATCATCAGGATTGACTTGTTGAAGATCATCAACCAATACATTTGGAGCAGTAAGTCTTCCGGCCATGAAAGCTTCATAACTTGACATGAAAGTGGTGAAAAGAGCAAGATGCTCCTCAGCAATCTGAACAGTATGCTTTGATGGATTAGAGGTAGCAACATAAGCATGTTGACCACTATGAGAATCTTGAGATTGAGAGACTTGTTGATGGATGATGGGGGAATAGTGTTGAGCAGCTGGAACATGAACTTGATGGTTTACTGCTGGTTGCATATAAGAAGATGCTGCACTTCCAGATTGTTGTTGCTGACACATTTGTGTATAACTGACATAGTAATTCGGATTACTAGCCATCTTTGCATAGAGAGCAGTTCCTTCAGCACCCAGAGAACTGAGATGATTAGCAGCTCGCTGCTTATCGTCCATAGCATAAGACTTGATAGTTGAAATGAGATCAGTCAACTGAAGAGTATACAAGTCTTTGGTTCTCTTGATCAATGTACAGTTGTTATTCCAACTGTAAGGAAGTGAATTTAACAACTTCTTGTTCACAGTGATGGGTTCCAGAGTAATACCCGCACTCTTCATTTTTGTTACCAGTCTAACAAACCAGGCCATCTGAGCTTCCAACTCTTCACCAACAATATGATTGAACATGTT